>VXBJ01004316.1:902992-973971 GCA_013400055.1 Nycticryphes semicollaris | reverse complement strand
TTTTTAATTTCATGAGGTTCTTGTTCATCCCTTCCTCCAGCCTGTCCAGGTTTCTCTAGATGACAGCCCTGCCCTCGAGAGTTCCAATGCCTTCTCCCAGTGAGTATGAGACTATTGTGGGAGAAAGTGATGAAGGCCTTGCTAAAGTAAATGACATCCACTTCTCCCCTTCATTCACAGATACAGTCATTTTATCCTAGAAGGCTGTCAGGTTGGTTAAGTGTGAGTTAGCACTGGTCCATCCACGCTGACAGTTCCCATTCATCTTCTCCTTCAGTTGCCTGGACATGGCTTCCAATGAGACTTTCTCCTGAAGAACTTGCATTTTGAATTTCCCAGAATTTGAAGCTGATGCTCCTGATGTTCCCTGAATCATCCTTTTGGTGTGCTTTGAAGATAGGTGTGATTTGCTGTTCCCCAGTCATTAGAGACCTCCCCTAATCTCTAGAAACTTTCAAAGGTGCTACTGTGGCTGTGGAGTCAGCCAGTTCTCTCAGTCCCCTTGCACAAAGCTTGTCAGGTCTCTGCTGTCTCATGGTAACCAGAGCCAGGCATACCAATGATTGCTGCATCCCCAGCCACTCCTTCCAAGGTAGTGAGCAGCAGGTCCAGCTGTGTGTCACCTCTGACTGGCCCATCCAGTACCTGTACGAAGAGGAGCAATGAAACTGGTGAAGGGTCTAGAGCACAAGTTTTATGAGGAGTGGCTGAGGGAACTGGGGTTGTTCAGCCTGGAGAAAAGAAGGCTGAGGGGGGACCTTATCACACTCTACAACTATCTGAAAGGAGGGTGCAGGGAGGCAGGGGTCGGTCTCTTCTTCCAAGTAACGAGCAATGGGACAAGATGAAACAGGCTCAAGTTGTGCCAGGGGAGGTTTAGGATAGACATTGGGAAAAAATTCTTCACTGAAAAGCATTGGACCAGGCTGTCCAGGGGGGTGGCTGAGTCACCATCCCTGAAGGCATTTAAAAGACGTGTAAATGTGGTGCTGACGGACATGATGTAGTGGTAACTTAGCAGTGCTGGGTTGGACTCAATGATCTTAAAGGTCTCTTCCAAGCAAAAAGATCCTATGGTTCTTTCCACCATTCTATGATTATAAGTTATCCCTGACACACTCCAGAAAACTCATGACTGCTTGTATCCTACCATGTTGCTCTTCCAGCAGATACCAGGGAGGTTAAAGTCCCTGATGGGAACAAGGGCGTGTGATCCAGAGTTAGTTAGAGAAGGCTTGTCCACTTCCTTATTGAGATTGGGTCATCTGTATCACACAACATTGCTTTTACTGGCCTCTTTTCTACACCTGACCTGTGAGCTCCCACCCTGACTGTTGTCCATCCTGTGGAGAAGCTTCCTGCACGTGTCTGAGCTGCTCCTTCATGTAGTGACCCTCATCCTCGATGCTCGAGCCCATCCCATCTGAAGAGCTTGTGTCTATACGTGGCAGCAGCGCAGCTGTGTGAGTGCTCTGCAAGTTTCTGTTGCAATGACACGGTTTTCTGACCCCGTGTGGAGCTTTAGATGCTTTGTTTACCAAGGTCACAGGGAAGCTTTGTCCACATAGATATCATCCTTAAGCTTTTCTTTTTCTTTTTCTTAAAAAAATATAACTATTTTTTCTCCAGGTGACTGATTATGATCTGTTGAGGTTACCTCCATTTCAACTTAGGATCCCACTTGAGCTGAGGCTCTGGGACGTGCTGGGAATCAAAGGGTTCAATAGCAGAGAAAGAACCAAAAAACCTGAAATAAACCGAAAAATCTCAGCCTAGTTCTGCGAATATTAAAGGGTGCACAGGAGGTTTTTATTGATTCCATCAGATCACGAGCATGTGTGAAAAGAAGCTCTTTCTGAATGTTCATTACTGCCATTTTTCTTTGTTGACAGCCAAAATGAGCAAGAGAAGCTTATATATTCATACGTTGGCCATAGCGCAGGAGTTATTGGGAAGGCAGACGGAGACATCTATGCATATAAATGACTTTCAGTGTAAGAGTTATTGCAAGGGTGATCCTCCAGTAGTGATAAACAGATTAGCTTATCTCATATATTATAGAAGCAAGACACTGAGTAGGAACAATCAGATTCAGTGGGACAGGAGACTGAAGTATTAGTCGTATTTCTTTTCCCATAATGGACGAAGTCTAGGCAGCATTACAGAGGATCCAGTTTTCCTTTTCTTCTTGACCACTTTGTTAGAAATTAGGAGATAATGGATAAGTGATAGGATAATAACTTTTTTTTTTTTTTTAATTGGGTTTGTCCCTAGCAGTCCCATGGCAGTGTGGAAAAAACAGGCACATGCACAGTAGAATCTAGATACAGGTTGAGCACTAGCATCAAGGAAGCACATTAAGCAAGTAAAGTCCTTGCAGTTATTATGCTCACATTCCAAAATGACCAGTATCTGAGATCTCATTTTGGCCAATCAGTTCTCTGTTTCTAAGCTCTTAAGAATATTGGTTTTATCCCTAAACCATACATTTTTCCGTGTAAATTTGTAGGATACAGGCAATAGTTATATACTCCATTGTATAGTGTAGTCTGTTCTCTGACTATTTGCTGTGATAGGTGTTAGTATAGTTACATTCATCCTGTGCTACAAACCTTAGCACCAGTCACAAGTGCAAGTAGTTGTAAGATTTACTGTCTGGCGAGCACATCTTAAATCTGAAATACCCTGGTGATTTAGCATAGAGACATTTTAAACCCTAGTGTCTACAGGAATGCTGTTATTAATGCTAATGGTCCTATTACTCAATTAAGAAAAATATATGCTTTCTTATTATGCACTTATGTCCTCCACTTATTTCTCTTCTGCCAGAGTTTGGTGCACGTGATGCATACCTCCATAAGAGCAGTGGGAAAAAAATTACTCTTGTTAAATAAGAGACATTGATGACGTTTCTTAGTGCAGCTGAAGGGTTAATGGGGTTGCCCAGGATGTAGGAGATCTGTGCTCAGGTCAGACAGGGGGACCGAAAAACACACCTCCTGAAAGAGTGGTTTTCCTGTAATCAGGGCAGGTGTTTTGGGGTCTCTCTCCCTGCCCTGCCCTGCCCTGCCCTAGGTGAATGCAATAACATGAAGCTGCTATGTAAAAGGTAAGCGAGAGGCTGACGCTGGCACTCTTTCCTCCTGTGTTTTAAGCAGTTAGACCTGTAGTTTCGGAGTAGGCTGCTGGAGCATTAGACACACTATGAGAGCTCACGTTGATCGGATCAGGCCTCTAAGGGGTCTGTGTGCCCCTTCACCTAATTTTTGGGTCTGGCTTGAGTAGAAATAGGTGCCAAATTACTGAGAGGGGACATAGCTCTGGTCACCTGAGAAACTTCACAATCCAAACAGACCAGATGAGCCACGTCACTGCCATAGTCATAAGGAGAACTGCCCTGTTGGGAATTATAAGATGATTTTGGGAAAGACGGCACTAGTGCTGGCTATAAACTGTCTCTCACTTTAGCTTTATGGTGGGGATAGTCATTGTGCAATATTATTCACCACTGGAATATTGACATTTGCATTTATGAAATTTGACTGGAGTATCTCTTCACTTGGAAGATATCTCAGTGCCTCTTTTCAGCACTCGGGAACATGACCCCAAACAGCAATCAGGGAGCAATAACAAATTTATTGCCTAATAGTTGGTGGAAAAAGGTGTGCATTGGTCTGCCCTGAACATTTCCAGAGAGACATCAAGAACAATTGTGAGAAGGAAGAATGTCTCCCTGCTGTTGCCCTGCACTCTAGATGCCTGCTGAAGACCATGCATTACAAAGAGTCCTCCTTGGGGTGGCTCTGGTGACAGGGAGCTCCCAAATTGAGCTCTTGGGGATTGCCTGGTAGCAGAGCATACAATGAAAGGCTATGAAGGTTGTTTTGACATGTTCTAGTGTGGGCTGGAGTCAGTTCAGGAGTCCAGGATCCAGGGCATCGTGTTCTTTAGAGTCATGTATAAATTATGGGAGTCTGGTATGGTGGGCAGGGAAGGACACTACAAAGCCATTTTTCAAATTAAAATATCTCCTCAGCACTGTGCACAACTGATAAATCATCACAACTTTCACCAGCTATTCATGTCCTGAAGCAGTCTACTAGCTTTTTAGGGGACATGCTGTTAAAGAGATTCTCCACACCAGCAATGCTGTGACCAGGCCTTAGCTGGAGACCTGAGGCTTCTTTTAACTATGGCTGATGTGTTGTCTCGTATGAGCTCCCCTTCTTGGAAAAAAAACCCAAACGGGTTTTTCCTATATGAGCTGATCCAGAAACCACATGAGAACATCTTTTTGAGGTCAAGGCCTAACTGGTCATGGCCAAAAGCAAGTCGAGGACTGTGCCAACACGTAGACAATGTTGTTGCACTGTCCACAACCTTCCTGGTCTTTACACAAGCAGAATACCTGAAGATAAGCAGGAACGTCCTGACTCTGAGACCAGATGAGACCCTGCGTGGTGTGGGTAACCCCACTGGGGTAGCCAGGTTGTCTGCACATCACAGAGGTGCTTACACCATGTCATTTTCCTGAGGTGAAAGTTAAAATATCTCCTGCCTTTGCAGCTTTTGCAGTAAGGGCACCTTCTCCATTTTGCAGCATGTGCAATGAAAGAAAGATCTTGTTGCTTCCGTTTAAGGTTCTTGCTGAATCAAGCACACCTTTGCGCTCACAAAGGTTAAAAAAATTGTAGTACTGGTTACCAAGGCTAATAGTAAGGGCAGGATGAAATGTTTTACAGAATCATGGGATAAGTCCGTGCAGATATTTCATTTCCATTGAGAACAAGAGCCATTAAGAGTTTACAACTTCACCTGTGAAAATTCTGTCCTTAAATTTTAGTTGGGTGGATTTTTTAGGCATTCATAATGCACTTTAGCTAAAATGCAGAATTGTTGGACAAGCAGTTTATTCAATAATTAAATTTGCAGTTGTTCATTTTAGTGCAGTTACAGATAAAGAAAGCCTAGCTCACACCCTTGCTGACTCAACATATCTGTCTGCCCTTACTGACATATTTTAAATTAGTAAATCAAGTCCTGAAGTTTAATTCTATTAATTTCCTTGGAAAATTCGTATGCTACAGAAGAATGCATTGCAATCTATTTTGGTTTTTGTATCACAAAATCATTATTACTAGTAGGTGATAATAACTTTAATAAAAACCAACCAATTTGACTTCCTGGTCCTCTGCTGAATATCCTGTCAGTTAGGAATAAGACCTAATCGATTTTACTTGCAAATTGGACAAATTTGATGTGGAGTCATTGATCAAGTACAGAAGTTCTAGGATTGGCTTCTTTTTTTTTAAGAGAAGAGTGATATTTGAAAGTTAATTATGGCTTTTAAAAGATGCACTAATCATTGCATTGCAAATATACAAGCAACAGTAACGTCACCTGAATGCTTCTCATCTGAACACTTGGTAAATAAAAGATGGAAGAAGTGATTTTAGGAAATGCTCGGCCCATATTCTGTTATACCCTGGACAGAATGCAACACACAGCTGCTTAGTTTCTGTGACTAATGCATTTTTGTACAGAAAGGGCCATGTCTTTGCTGCAAGTGCATTATCTAGAAATCTGGCTTCCAGGTTGCTGCTGGCAGCAAACTTCTGTTCCGTCTGTGAGCTGGTAGCTTAAGAGGCTGAGCTTAGTGAAAAACAACGGTGCTTATCTGCGCTGTGGACTCCAGGGGACTCTTAACATTAAGGCTTTCATTGCTGGCAGCACAAAAAGCGTTGCTTTAATGAGCTTTAAAATCACATTAGTATGCAATAAAAATCAAAGTTCTCGGCAAAGCATTCTTAGCAAGATCTGCTCCCTGGATAGATCCATGGTTAAGAAACTCTAAAATGGGTTTCAGGTAAAAATATTTTATCCTAAAATTCTTCACAAATGATTTCCAATCTCCAGCTACTCATCCCTGGCACTATAATAGTACTGAGCAAGAAATTAATCGGGAATGATTTATTCAGTGGACTTTACTGGTTTTAGGTGCTGGTTGCTCACTGTATTCTCAGAGTTCATTCCTTATTTAAAATTGGTAGATGAGTAATTCCAGAGTGATATTTGTTCTGTAATTAGTTGGCAAAGACCTCATTGTGCCTCCTGGCTGTGACTGATGGATGAGAGTTAAAACAGATGTGTATGGCATCTGGTTGGCTTATTCTTTCATTGGGTGTATTTAATAGGGTAATTGTGTTCCGGTGTAAAATGTTACATTTATTTTAAAGATTATAGCTTGAACCTTAGCTACGAGAAACATCCGTGTCAGTGGGGATGTCTCATGCGTGATTAAATTTGACTGTGCTACAAATAAATAACCCCTTGGCTTCACATTTTCTGTTACATTCACTTCAGGTGGGTCAATACTTCACCACTGGTCTTAAAGTTGGCTTTTTGGAACTTGTAGCTCTGGTCTGGATAAAGAGAAGAGGCCAGTGAAAGACAAAAAGAGGGCACTAGGGCTCTGCTCTTCCTGCCTCTTACTCAGGAGGAGGAAATGAAGAGTGGAGATTGCTGGCAGAAGGAGCTGACCTTGGACGCCCGCCTTGCAGGCACAGGGGCGTGCAGGGGAACTGTAGGAGAAACTTCACTTCAGAAGGCTTTTAGAAGTTTGAGACTCCTGAGTTGACCTGTGTTGCTGCAAGTGAATGGTGTGTGGGTGAACAGTGCGTGGGCAGAAATGCCTCCCGTGAGAATACACAGCTTGAGGCCACTATTTTTGGAACAGTCAAAAACCACTGAGGAAACTGCTCCTCCCAGCTGCTCCCTGGGCTGTTATTTTGCATCCTGCAGTGCTCCAAGTAACCAGCTGCGGGGGGGCTGCAGACACCTCTGGGGGAGGGAGGAGAAATGAACATTTTTGGCTTTTTAAAGTAGGAAAGTAGGAAAAAAAGTAGAAAAGATAACACAACATTTCAATTCCTTTTAAGAGGCCAGGACATGTCCCCCATCTGGAAGCCATTATTGGTTTAAGCAAAATTTCTGGTGCCAGGTTGCTTAACATTACGTGTAGAGTAGAGGCATTTGTTTTCCTGTGGACGCTACGTAGTCTACCTGTTTCCCCTTCTCCAGTGCCATTCCCCCATTCCTCACATGTGCTCCTTGTCCATACACAGAGCAAATCAGCCAATAATATCTGAATTGTAGGCTTGGCAAGTTATTAAAAATTAGAGTCATCCCCACACCAAGGACCAGGACAACATACAAAGCTCTAAAATTTCAAGGACCTCAGAAGGTGCATGGTTTTCCTGAGCTTCCTCCTGTGGAACAGGCCTAAAATGACCAACAGGGCAGACCTGTATCATACACCACATGAATTGAACTGGTGACCTATTATCTGGGATCTGTGATGATCTATGATTTTAGGTAGCTGCTGGAAGAGCAAAGCAGTGCCATGGAAAAAGAAAGATCCAAGTGAAAAGTTTGGGTCTGCATAGCCGTGCTGTGCACCGCAGCTGCTTCCCCAACACTCTTGCAGATGGCATCATGTAGATGTCATTTCATCTGCTCCTAATTCCCATAAATACACCATACCATGGAATCATAGCATGGTTTAGGTTGGAAGGGACCTTAAAGATCATCTAGTTCCAAACCCCCTGCCATGGGCCGGGACACCTCCCACCAGACCAGGTTGCTCAAAGCCCCGTCCAGCCTGGCCTTGAACACTTCCAGGGATGGGGCATTAACAACTTCTTTGGGCAACCTGTTCCAATGTCTCACCATTCTCACACTATAGAATTTCCTCCTAATATCTAATCAAAATCTCCCCTTTTTCAGTTTAAAATGTCTACCCCTCATCCTATTGCCACACTCCCTGATAAGGAGTCCCTCCCCATCTCTCCTGCAGGTCCTCTTTAGATACTGGGAGGCCATTTTATAATGGTCTCCATGGAGCCTTCCCTTCTCCTGGCTGAACTCTCTCAGCCTGTTCTCGTACCATCTGCAGTGCATCGCATTTCATGAATGCTGGCCCGTGGTCCATTGTACTTCACAGAGTGCTGGCTGATAGAGGTCTAAGTATTTGGGGATGCTGTGTTTAGCAAGAGGATCACTTGCCATGCTGGGAAGAGATGGGTTTGATGCTGAGGGGCTAACTGGCCTAGGCTTGCCAGGGAACATTGTGCTGGATTTGTCCTCTGGACAGTAGTGGAGGAGATGGTAGGTGTAGAGTGCAGCCAGGGACTCAGTAAGATAGGAAAAGAAGAGCAAGGATAGAAGAAAGAAGAGGCCTTTCTTCCTGTAGAAAAAAAACATGATCTGGGGCAAGTAAGGCACAGTTAAAAAAGAAAAAAAGTGTTTAATTGTCTAAATAGGTAGACTGATGACAAATAGTATTCTCAAGAACCAAACTCAGTGCTACTGACTGTAGTAGAAACTGAGACTTTCTATCTGTCATTATCTAAATACCTTAAAAAAACATTAACTAATCGAGTTGCCACTGTGAGTCAGGGTTGAATTAAATTCTTTGCCCTGAGATAAGTTTTCCTCCTGTTGTTTATGTGAGTGAAAACATCCAGCTCAACATGACATCAGCTCTTGTTCCCCGACGACTGCACTAAGATTTATGACAATGTTTCCGGCAGCACGTTTCTCCTGCTATTAAAGAAGAGACAGAGAAGATGAGTACATCAAAGACATGCCCTCATTTAGCACAAGGCAACAAACTTTCCCTAAAGCAGCATATAATTTTTGTCTTCCATTTGCCGCTGATGTGTTCAGTAATGTGGCAGCAGCTGTGACAGGAGCGGTGAAGGTTTCTGACCCATAACCTCCAGTCAGTGCTGGTGACGGCAGCAGTGGGACTATGGACATGCCGCCTCTTTGGGCAAAAAGTTATACTCTGGAAATCCTTACTTACAGGGCTTAATTTGGCTGCTTAGGCAATGGGCTTCCACATAGCTGGGGCACTGCCAATTCTCCTTCCTCTCACTTGGGTGAAGGAGCTTCACTTACTTTGACAATTGTATCGGGTTCTGTATTGTATCTTCCTCACATTTTCCCTCATGCTGCCCAGCAATGGCTTGCTGATGCTCTCCATCTTACCATTCGCACCAGATATCTGCAAGTTAAGTGACTTCATGTATGGATCTCTTCAGCTGTACATGAAAGGTAAACCCCATGTACCAGATAGGAGATGAGATCACTGCACTAGAGAACCCATTTCATAGAATCATAGAATGGTTTGTGTTGAAGACACCTTGAAGATCATCGAGTTCCAGTACCCCTGCTACGGCAGGGTCACCTCCCACTAGAGCAGGTTGCTCAAAGCCCCATCCAGCCTGGCCTTCAACACTTCCAGGGATGGGGCATTCACAGCTTTGTCCCAAAGTGTGACTCTAGATAAGGAAAACGTATTCAAATTTGCCATTACAGGAATCAGAAAATAAGGATGGAGTGAGAGATTTCAGTGCAAAGTCAGTTCAGTCAACTCTAGTGGTGATAGAGTTCATAAGCAAGTGAAATCAAAGCAAAAAGTGAGGCAGTCAAGAAAAACCTCCAACCTTATGGCCTGAAGGCCATCAAGTCAATGATATGGCAAATGAAAGGAGGGAAGGAGGTATCTGAAGACAATAAATAGAGATCAGAGTGGAAATTCAGAGACAGGTTTCACACCCTGCTGAAATACGGGCAGTGTAATTGCTCATGTTGGAAATGGAAAAGGACTGATCATTGTGACTTCTTGGGGCTACTAAATGGTCACACTTTGTTTCTTCTTACCTTTAAGAAAGCACACGACCTCCTCAGCACAAAGCTGAGGCATTTGTAGGTGCAAGGGAAGAATGCGGTCTTTCAAATCTGAATTACTGCTTCCACTACATAGGTCTTCCGTCCTGGTAAGTGGCTCCTGATAAGATAATGGTTTTGATTTGCTAAGCTCATAAGCTATAAAAAAGATGACACTTAATCATCACCCCACACAGGGCAGAGCTGTGGAATTTCCCAGTGACTACCAATGATCAGAGGGATCCAAACATACTTATTTTGTGTTTCTTTTCATTCTTTTAATTCTTTTACTTATTTACAGAGTTCTTGAAATCAAAGTCATCAGTTATTTCCACACACATGTCGAAAAAGCCTATCCATATTTAAATGCTTTGTCATCAAGCATCTTTCAGTTTACTCTGTTTTGGAAATGATGAAAAGAAACACATCACATTTCAATATTAGGCATGTTATGACAATTATTCTTTTTTCCATGTTCCTTATGGCAGCTCTTCAGGCAAGCATCAATCAGTAGATGTTTTCCAACTTCAAAGGCAGTGTTTGGACTATGACACCTCAGAGTTGCTCATCAATCAAGATATATTTGAGAGACAAGGTAGCATTTAGATCCTGTGCCTGCCCTATTAAGCATGCTTGTCAAGAAACAAAGAAAGTAAATAGCATCGTGCTTGGAGCTTCCAAAAAGCCAAAACTATAAATTACTAGTAACCTTTGGCAAAGCTTAATTTATGCATTCCCATTCATGCAACAATGATGTCTGACTGGATCTGTTTACGAGTGATCTCAGACTAATTTCTTCTTTAATGCCACTGATGCATACAGTAATTCTTTATATTTTTGCTAGTGCATGTAGAAAGTGAATCAGCTCCACATTATTCTCAATTTTCCCTCCCACCCTTGGGTTAATTAGGTACTAGAGGGAGATGAAGGCAGGAACTGGGACTCAAGTGAAGCATTTTGCTCTGAACTTGGAGTAGGGACAGTCTGATGTATTCCTTGAAAAGCAAATTTCTACCACTTTTTCCTCACAAAGTTGCAAAGGATCAAAATGATGGTGAAGTAAGCCTGAGATGAGAAAGGGAACTAATCACCCATGGTACTTACACCCATGTTGTCTTCTCTGTGGAAAATCAATGGTTAGGACTTTTTAGAAATGAAAAATTTATAGAAGTTGGAGGCCTCTGCCAAGTTAAGCAGCTGGAGGTCTTGGTGATTATCTACACAGTATCCCCAGCATAAGAAAGAACCAGTTAACAGTAAAAACAAGACATAGATCTAAGAATCTTTCAGTGTGGATCACACAGGACTCTTCCTTTATAACTCTTCGAATTATCTCAATTTTAATCTGTTTTAATCTACTGGTTAACAGAATAAGATGCATCTTTTGACCCCAAATCTTACCTGAATAAAACATAGGGACCTGGTTAAAATAAGGGAGCACCGATCCTAGCAAGAAGTGAACATTGTTAGCGAGAGTGGGACTGCTCTGGGTATGTTGAGCTTACCGTTCTTTGGGTTTGCTGGATGCCCTTCAACAGTGCTGTAAAGGCCTGGCTGTCTGTTGCTGATCCAGTGCCAAGTCTTGGGCAAGACTTTTCCTTCGTCATTTCTTATCTGTAACTCTTAGCTGGAGATAAGGGAGAAGACATGGAACTCTGGGATCGCTCTGAACAAGTCACACTGTGACATATGTCTGAGCATAGAAAGCCTACAGAAAATTTCTAGGAGTTGTAAAATTTTGTCCTCTGCTGGTATTATGATTTTCTTAACCACTCTGGGTCCAGCTGTGCAAGCCATTAAGGGAGGGTTTAATTTATAACTAACACATCATAGAAACCCATGAAAAAAAGGCTTAAAATAGAAATTCCATCTACAATGTCACATCTTTAGTGTCAAAGTGTTGGAAGAAATTGATCAGTTCCCAGCTGGAGAGCTGGAATCTAATTTTTCTAGTCCAGTAGAATCACAAGATATTAAACCTTATGTTGTCACTGATGCAGGACTTGTTCCTACATCCATTATCTCCAGAACTGTGAAAGAGGTGGTGAGCTGGATGTTTGAAAGTACTCAGTAGTTTTATACAGTGGCCATCAAAATCCTGAGGGAGTACTTTTGTGTACCCGTGAAGAACCTGAAGCTACATGCTCATCACTGAATTATCCACTTAATTGTTTTAGGATTTGTAATTCTTTAGTCTTGGCCATTCTTGATCTTGGAATGGAATCGAGGAGGATACAGCAAACCTGCCTGGCATCTCATATTAGCACCTTGCCAGCTCTGTGTTATAAGTGAGGCAGCAGATATGAAGGCCCAGAGAAGTCAAATTGGTGGGTTGGTGGAACAGAATGTCCAAAACTGCTTGTGTTTGTACAGAGAAACATTTTGACTTGTGCTTCCTACTGAAGGGCAACTTAGACAGCACCCCATGCTAATGGGTTAGTCACTGTTACAGCTTCAAACAAGTCCGCTACTGTTACCTCTCCACATTCAAAAATTATTTTAAAAGGTGGGCCTCCTCTGACCAATGGAGACACCTACACATATGATCTCATAATCTAATCTACTTTAATAATCAGTGGGAGAGTAATGGGCACTTCAGCTCATTCTAAAATGGATACTGAAAATATGCCAGATGTGTCACAACTTACAAATTACTGATTCTCCCTGATGAGTAGAAAGAGAGCCAATAGGGAGTATTTCACATGTAGATATTGGTACTGTGGACGTTTCAGGCTAGATTAATGCCCTAGGTTATGTTTGTCAAGACCTTTGGAATTGAGATTTGCTGCTTAGATTTCTTTTCATTTTTTTTTTCTTGTGTGTTCTGAAATTGCTGTCATAAACTTTTCATAAAGGGATGCATTTTTTTTTCCAAAGGCAGAAGAGTTTAAAACATTTTTGGCATAAAAGTTGCATAATACTAGTATGCTAATGGCTATAATGGTTTATAATTAACCTCTCTACTTTGTACTTTCAATAATATCTACTGTCTTCATTGCAGTGCATGCAACAGTGGCACCACCAGCAGAATAGTGTCAATAGGCATATTGCCTTCACCTTCCTCTCTGTGGTTTGTCAGTCTTTGCAAAACAACATGAAACATGGCAGATAACATTCTCCTCATAATTTACTGGATGCTGGTGTACACCAAGTAAGGGGTAACAAGAATGAAATTGATAGGATTATGCCAATACAAAACTGCATGTTCAAGATCAGAATTAGGTTCTTTTTATTTCTTCTGAACTGAAAGGCCCCTAATTGGGCAGGTTCTTTTGCAGTAATACTAGTGGGAATAGTATTGGGGATAGGCTAAATTACTCAGTACCTTTCATACCAGCACCCTTACTTCTTGGCTCTGCTGAAGATAATGTCAATCAATATACTTTCCTGCTTTTAATGTAATAACCCTTTTATACTAAAAAATTCTCCTTACTCAGAAATGTCAGCAGATAGTAACATCCATTAGCAAGCTATAACTTTGAAAACCGAAAGAAGAGGAGGGCTTAACAACACAACAGAGCAGATATGGGACTTTGAATAACATCCAACCTTTCCTTCCAAACTAATTTTCTGTTTATTATCTAGAACAGCGAGTGCTTGGAAATCTTTTGCAGACGTCCAAACTGAAAAGCGGAAGAATGATTTAGGCATGACAGAACGTGCAATACAACAGCGAATACTGATGCACTAATTGCTGTTCTGCTCTTGGGTTAATTGAAAAAAAATCTGTCACTATTTATTCTCATAAGACTAACATCTAGTTTACAGGCAAACTATATTAGTGGCTGCTTTAAAAATTAATTGACCATATCAGCGTATAGAGAAAATCTGCCCTCAAAAGAGTTGCATGAAATCTCTCATTGTATTTCTCTGCAAAACTGACGAGGATAAGTCCCTAAAAAGGACTCTTAAGCCTTTTCATAAATCAACTCTGTTTGGAATAGAAGTACATAGAAACACAATACCATTTAATGCAGTGACATGCTGTTCATACAAATTCTTCTAATACAAACAGTGTTTTATGACTCTAAAAGTCCAAGTCAGACTGGGAACCAAGACGCTGGATGTTCTGAAGATCCACAGAAAAACAGTCCCTCTGTTCTGCAGCCTTTAGCTGCCAGGCCTGACACAGTTACGTATAAATGATGCAGCAGAAGTGATTCTGACTGGGTTGGGTAGATACTACTTTTTCCATCTCCTCCTTTTGTAAGCACTACCTTCGTGACTTGAAGGACCTTTTGAGTCTCCGATCTGAAGGTTGGGTTAGCGAAGCCCAACCCTTCTGTGCCTGCCGAGCACAGGTGTGAATGCAAGGGCTCATCTAGCATTGCCCCCGGCCTCTAGTGCCAAAGCACTGTGCTTTTTCATAGAGGAATGTGGATTCTCCTGGAACTCAAAGAAATGGGGGGAAAACATACTGCATCATATCAAACAAAGCATAGAGGACAAAAACAGGAGAGCAGTTAAAGCCATCTATGAAGGTTATTGTCCTGCTTCTCATTCATGATGTTTACTTAAATACACAGCAAATAGAAGGCATCTTGTTAATTCTGGGTTTGCACCAGCAAATACAGCAACTTCTGGGAGATTTTCAAAGATGCTCATGATATGGGTCTCTACACCACCAAAGGCAAGTATTTGAGTTTGTGCATATTTTATGTCACTGAAAGTTTGCTGTGCTAATTTTTTTGTGTTTAAGATAGAATTTCATCCAACAAACTCCTCAAAGATTTGCTCTAGCTCCTCAGTGCAAACAAAACTAGGAAAATGCAAGTTGCAACTGGACTCTTGGTAGTTCAAGAAAAATCAATTGTTATATAAAGAAGAAATTAACCATTTGGATGGTTTCATCTCTGCTAATGTTTCTCTAATTTAAGCCATAATATCAATCTTTTAAGTAACTTAGTAGCGTAGAAAGCACAGCCAAATGGTCTTAGATCTATCCTGTGTATTACACCGGTCCAGTTCAAAAGCAATAGAAATAAATTTTTTAATTTGAATGTTTTTTGTGTCCTTGTGAAATATCCCTTCTGATACATCACAGTCTTCATCTATAGGAAAGAAAAGAAGAAAAGATTGTTCTCCTAATTAAAGTGGCCTGGTCAGAACAGAGACAACTGCAAAACTCCAGCTTATGTCAAGAGAGAAGGTACTGGATTCAGGCCCTGTGAGAGACCAATATATTCAGCAGAAATTCAGGTCATGTCTCCCCCTCATTATTACCAGTCTGTTTTAGAATTTTTAATGCTCATCCTTTTACTGATTAGTGGATTAACACATTTAAAGAAAAAATGGAAATCTGCCTGATATCCAGTTAATGGAGGGAAATTAAAGCCAGAGAATCAAAACTCGTCCCGTTTTGAATTCTCCAGATGTCCTTTTGCTGTCCTTGCTTTGCTTCAGCTTTTCTACCTTTGCTATGGGCATAATATTTTGTTGCCTTTCAGGGGTCTTGTGCTTTCCAGCCAGTTGGACCCCAGAATGTGCTGGTGGCTGGGACTATCCCACCCCAGGGACAGGACTTTCTTTTGCCTGTGTTAAACTTCATGAGGTTTTTATTGTCCCATTTCCCCAGCCTGTCAAGGTCCCTCTATGAATGGCAGTGCAACTGTTGGCGTTATCAACAACTCCTCACATTTTATCATCTGGAAACTTGCTGAGGGTGCAGCCTGTCCCACCATCCAGGTTGCTGGCGATGATGTTAAGCAGTCCAGTCCCTGGGGTACACCACTAGTTGCTGGCCTCCAGTTGGACTTTGTGACTGTGAGCCCAGCTGTTCAGACCACCTCATTGTCTATTTATCTAGCCTGTACTTCATCTATTTGTCTATGAGAATGTTATGAGAGACTGTTGAAAGTCTAGCTAAAGTCAAGATTAAACTATGTCAACTCCTTATCCCTATCCACCAAGCTGGTTGTGTCATCAGAGAAGGCTGTCAGATTTGTCAAGCATGATTTCCTAAATACGTGCTTACTGCTCCCAACCATGTTCATATCATTTATATATGTGTTTGGAAGTGGTTTACAGGAATATGCTGTTCTTGTTACTATTCCATCACAGTACATGCATGATAAACAGGAAATTTTCCTCTAAAAATATGTAGGTATGCATACACACCTATATACAAGTATATATCAGCGCATGCAGATCTGCAAGGCCACAGGTGGTAAAAATATAAAATAGTCCCAGAAAAGGATTTGAAAGTAGGAATTTGTAAGACAAAATTGCCAATGCACACATAGAGCTATAAGGTACTGTATATAATTAGTGTCCTGTTAAAATTTACACGGGTCTGTTCTATATTCTCTGTTCTATATATATATTGTGTTAGACAAACTCAAGGCAGAGTTTGAGAGCCATCTCCCAGCAACAGCTTTCAGTTCTCTGGAGAGTCCCATGGCTGAAAACTGCCCTTGACACTGTATTATTTGTACTTAAAGGAGAGAATAATAGCTGCAAGGTCTGTCTTTCTTCCTGTCCTCAGCACAAGAAAGGATTCATTCAGCAGTGTATTTTTTCCCCTTGTCTGATCGATGAACTCCCCTATCCATTATCCATGCTCTTCACCCATTAATCTGCTATCTAGTAAATCAATTTGATTTTGACATTCTTTGTCTTTTGAACAAATCCTCCAGGATGGAATCAGAGCCTTGCTTTCTAATTCTGGAAATGAGTCAAATAGAAAGGTTCCTCTAACTTGTATGACAATTGTGGGACTGTCTGCATAGAACTATTTATTCTTTTGGACACAGGATTTTTTTCCATGTCTGTAGAATACTGCATAGATCTGTTTGATGCACAGGGCTGTCCGTGCCCTCAGACCACCCAGGCCAGGCTGAAACTCCAAGGAATTGTAAACTTAGAATCATAGAATTGTCTAGGTCAGAATGGACCTTTGAGATCATCTAGTCCAACTATCAACCTAACCCTGATTAAAAACAACAACCCATCACTAAACCATATCACTAAGAACTATGTTGACCTGTCTTTTGAATACCTACAGGGATGATGCCTCAGCCACTTCCCTGGGCAGCCCATTCCAATGCTTAATAACCCTTTCAGTGTAAAAATTTTTCCTGATATCCAATCTGAACCTCCTCCAGCACAACTTGAGGCCATTTCTTCTTGTTCTAGCACCTGTGACTTGGGAGAATACACTGACCCCTGCCTCTCTANGAATACACTCGCCCCTGCCTCTCTACGCCCTTGCAAGTAGTTGTAGAGAGCGAGAAGGTCTCCCCTCAGCCTTCTTTTGTCCAGCTCCCTCAGCCTCTCCTCATAAGGCTTGTTCTTCAGACCTCTCACCAGCTTCGGTGTGCTCCTCTGGACCAGCACCTCAGTGTCTTTTTTTGCAGTAAGGGGCCCAAAACTACCCAGCACTGGAGATGGGGCCTCACCAGTGCCGAGCAGAGTGGGATGTTCACCTCCTAAGCCCAACTCACCACACCGTTCCTGATGCAAGCCAGGATGCTGTTGGCTTTCTTGGACTCCTGGACACACTGCTGGTTCATATTCAGCTGGCAGTTGATCAACACCCCCAGGTCCTTTTCTGCCAGGCAGCTCTCCAGCCACTCTTCCCCAAGACTGTAGTGCTGTATGGGGTTGTTGTGACCAAAATGCAGGACCTGGCACTTGACCTTGTTGCATCTCATCCCGTTGGCCTCATCCTATCGATCCAGCCTCTCCAGATCATTCTGCAGAGCCTTCCTAACCTCAAACAGGTCGACACTACCACCTAGTTTGGTGTCATCTGCAAACTTACTGAGGGTGCTCTCAATCCCCTCATCCAGATCATTGATGAAGATCTTAAAGAGAACTGGCCCGAATACTGAGCTCTGGGGATATCACTTGTGACTGGGGATTTAACTCCATTTACCACCACTCTCTGGGCCCAGCCCTCCAGCCAGTTTTTAACCCAGTATTGAGTCGTCCCATCCAAGCAATGGGAAGCCAGTTTCTCCAGGAGGATCCTGGAGGAGACTGTATCAAAGGCATCCACAATATCCGCAACATCAACAGCCTTTCTGTCATCCACCAAGTGGGTCACTTAATAATCTTCTCTCTGCCAAAGACAGAAATTTGACACTTTGGACTTAATAGGGTGGTAAGTCAGCAGCATATCTCTTGCTGGATTTAAAATCTAAATTCAGTAGGATCCAACTGTTTGATGGGTTGGTAGTGTCACATTTAGGTGTGGCACACAGTGTAGCATACAATGGTATTCCTGAAAAGCATAAAAGAAGCTTTTGATCTCTCAGGGTCTATTGCTTTTACAGATTTCTGAGCTGCCATGCAAGCTAGAGGAGCTCCTACCCACAGCTGTACCTCTGCATTGCATTGCCAAGTATATATGGGGCCACAAAACTTCAGTGGTGGGAGCTCAGCTCACTGGCTGGATTTCTCAGCCCACCCGTACGTGGTGTATCAGCACAAACAAATGTGTTGAAGACAGGAATGAGCAGTCGGGATCAGAATGAGCTTAGACCAGCAATGTCACCAAGGCAAAAAAATGATGTGGGATTGTCTCCACTAAGGCGTCAAGAGGCAAAGCAAATATCTCATTCTGCGTAGTGTGGTCTTTTTTAAAGGTCACCAGATAGCAGTTTGAATGGAGGCAACTTCCAAATAGGAAAAAAAGTCCCAAATAAACAAAATCAAACCAACCTGCTTAGTGCAGGGCTGCACTTCAGAAAAATCAATCTGCTCCAGAAATTCACTGAGTTAGAAGGAACGGTGACCTTGTGAGCAAAGCATGAAAGCTGAATGCATCAAATCGTGGTCTCCTTATACAATAACAGACAAGTGGTAGTTGCAGCTTCCATCTGTGGAGAGTGACCATCCTGTGTCCCAGCTATTTAGATCTGGGCTGTGGGCAGTGACACCTCTGTTGATCACCCAATGGCATGATTAACATTCAAGGAACTCACCAGACAAATGGCATATAGCTAAACAAATCCCCAAATACTCAGTCACTCCTCATAGAATTTGGGGTTAGATAAGTGCTGTTCTCTGTTAAGAGAGTAGCATGAGTTGGTCTCCTCCAGTTCTGGTGCTGTGCCAGCTGGGGCAGCTGGAGAGCAGCAGCGTTCCCTCCCTGTCAGAGGGAAGCAGCAACGACCCTGCTGATTCCTTCCAGAAACCTTCCAAAAGGGGAGTCAACCTGTTTCCTGCAGATGATGTGTTCAGTAAACCTTGCACCACTTGTCACCACCACCTGCCCAGTTGTGAAGCTGCTCTGTCCCCAGAGCTGCTGAATGGCTGGAGCCCCCACCTTGTAGTGATGTGGTGAGCTGGACCACATGAATCCACCTGCACCAGACTTTGTTTTTGTTGGTCTCTTGCGATGTCTTCATTGACTGCTCTCACCTTGCCCAAAGCGAGATTTTTTTGGAACATTTCTCCCCTGGGGTAGTTGTCCTTTCATGACATTTTGTCTCCAGTATTTCTCAGCAGTGTGTGCATGTGCGGAACTGGACAAATGGTGGTGTCTCTACAAATTAAGTCTCTCTTATATTTATTCTTCTAGAATAATATATTTATAGTTACCTGAGCTGCTTCTGATGTTGTGGGCTAGCAAGAAGTCAATCACTCACTGCCACCTTTCATCATGCTGTTTTATCAGCGGATTGCTTCAAATGCACTTATCTTGCAAATTGCACAGCAAGAATTCACTCTTCCTTAAGGGTCATTTTAAAAATAGTTTCCAAGAGGCATTTTCTAGTCTAAATTGCCTCTATTCTTTTTCAAATAAAGGGATACTGCCTGCAGAGGATGAGCACGCATGAAAATCCTGAATCCAAACATACTTGGATTTCAGGTTGTTTGAAGTTTGGATCCAAACTAGCTGGCTAGAGCTTCCTTTTCATTTTCCTTCACTCTTTTTAGGATTCACACATTTTCCTGAGGCTTATTTACTGGCTGTAAGCAGAAGAAAAATGTACTCTTGTGCAAGTGAGGGAACCATTTATAAGTAATTTACATTGGGAATAATCCAATTGTAAGAACTACTTGAAAACATATGGATTCTGAGCAACCTTTTTGCACAGCCAGTGACTAACTTTGAAGAAATAGAGAAATATATGTAAATCATAAATCTGTTGCATTCCACGGCTGGTGCTTAGCATGCTGAATGGCAGATGTCATTGATTTCAGCACAAATCACTTTTGTCCTTTTCTTACCAAAAATAAAACTATCTGTATAAGCAACAAGCCAGTTGAAAGAGGCAATTGCCCCACAGGAAAAAAGCATTAGGAGCATTCACCCTCACCTAATCATTATGGAAATAATTAGCGCATGATAGCTGATAGTCCGTGCCTTATGATGTACTGGTGACTGATGGAGAGTGAGCTCACTCTTCTAGTGATTTCTGCCTTCTCCTCAGACTTCCCAATCTCATGGTGCCTCTTTGGTAAGCCTGGAGCTCTACATCTCTGCTGAATACAGTTGTCAAGGTTTTGGACTTCTGTGTTCATAACCCAATACTTTATTAAGGTGAGCCAGGAGGAAATATCACCTGCCTCTAGGACCTACTGTGCTAGGATAGCTCTGCTGGTGCAGACCTCTCAATTTTCACACAGCAGTTCACCTTGCAGAATAGGAAACATAAAGCTGTTGTTCTGCCTCCCTTTCCCTTGCCTTGAACACTAGATAAAATCCCACTTGAGTTTAATCATAGCTGTTTCTAAGCAGTTCAGCTTGCTGTTCTAGCTCAGTCTGGCAGTTGAATTGGCTGCCAGAGCTGAAGGACTCCAGTAAGTGATTTAAGAAGTAGCTCATAGTTCATTAGCAGTCTCCCATCTTCATATCTTTTCACAATATTTCCAAACAATTTAGTTTCTTTTTGTGGGACACAAACAACCCCAAACTGTCCATTTTGTTTAGCAGATACATTTATTTATTTCTTCTTATTGTCCCTACTATTTAGCAGAGACAGGTACTATCTACATAGCAGTTACAGCCTAAAGTTCTACCAGTCCTTGTAATTGCCTCCTTCTTCTACCTCATCAGTCAGCCTGTATTCACTGGGGGTTTTTTACGTTTGCTACATGCCACTGCATAGCACAAAACAAAATACATCAATTGAGAGGAAGAGGTGACAAAGGAAATAAATCATGGTAATAGTCCAGTATAATGTGTGTGCGTTAAGTAACAGACTGTGATTTTCTTACTTCATGCCATGGTGGAAGGGAGACATTAATATTCACACTCTCTTCAAAACTCTCAGTCTTGTATTTTTAGGTCTGAAACATCTGCAAAATGTACCTTTGGTGGTCTTAGTGACTGTTGGAGACCTCAAAGGTCAGGAAGACCCTTGAATCACCATCCCTGGAGATATTTAAAAGACAGGTAGATGTGGTATTTAGGGAGTGGTTTAGTGACAACTGGATGTTGCCTACCTGGACTTTGGTAAGGCCTGTGACGCAGCATTCTCCTGGAGAAGATGGCGAATCATGGCATAGACAAATGTGCTCTTCACTGGGTAAAAAAGTGGCTGGATGGCTGTTCCCAAAAGAGTTGTCATTAATGGGGTGAAATTTTGTGGGTGGCCTGTCACCAGTGGTGTCCCTCAGAGCTAAGTTTTGGGGCCAGTCTTGTTTAACATCTTTATTGATGATCCAGATGAGGGGATTGAGTGTACCCTCAGTAAGTTTGCAGATGACACAAAAGTAGGTGGGAGTGTTGATCTGCTTGAGGGTAGGAAAGCTCTACAGAGGGACATGGACAGGTTGGATTGAGGGGCCAAGGCCAGTTGTATGATGTTGAATAAGGCCAAGTGCCAGGTCCTGTGTTTTGGTCACAACAACCCCATGCAGTGCTACAGGCTTGGGGAAGAGTGGCTGGAGAGCTGCCTGGCAGAAAAGGATCCGGAGGTTGTTGGTGGACAGCCAGCTTAACATGAACCAGCAGTGTGCCTAAATGGCCAAGAAGGCCAACAGCATCCTGGCTTGTATTGGGAACAGCGTGGCCAGCAGGAGTAGGGAAGTGATCGTGCCTCTGATCGTGCCTCTGTACTGGGCACTGGTGAGACCTCATCTTGAGTACTGGTTCAATTCTGAGCCCCTCACTACAAGAAGAACATTGAAGTGCTGGAGCATGTCCAGAGGAGAGCCACCAAGCTGGTGAGGGGTCTAGAGAACAAGTCCTATGAGGAAAGGCTGAGGGAACTGGGCATGTTTAGTTTGGAGAAAAGGAGACTGAGGGGAGACCTCATTGCCCACTACAACTACCTGAAAGGAGGTTGTAGAGAGGTGGGTGCTGGCCTCGTCTCCCAAGGGAATAACGTCAGGACCAAAGGAAACGGTCTGAAGAACCTCCTCAGTAGGGGATGTTCAGATTAGATATTAGGAAGAATTACTTTATTGAAAGAGTGGTCAGGCCTGTCCAGGAAGGTGGTTGAGTTACCATTCCTGGAGGTATTTAAGGAACGTGTAGACGCAGCACTTCAGGGCATGCTCTAGTGGTATGCTCCAGTGACCGAGATTGTAGGGTTTTTTTGTGTTTACACAGTTGGACTCAGTGATCTCAGAGGTCCTCTCTGACCCTGATGGTTCTTTGATGGTTTTGTCAGTGTTAATGGTTGGACTTGATTTCAGGTATTTTCCAACCTAGAAAATTCTATGATTCCAAGTTCCTAAAATAAACCCAGCACTCCAGATTAATGGATCTGAAATGCAAGCATGTGTTAGAGCCAACTGCTGACTCCATCTAGGCTGTCTGCACCTTGACTCCTGTTTCAAAAGCCAAGGAGCTCTGCGTGAGATCAGCTTGGGTCCAACAGGTGTATTAATGCCAACTGTGCACCAAAACCAGCCTTTATTTCTGTGGAGCACTTGCTTGAGCACATATGTACTCTTCAACATACCCTGGCCTGGCATCCATGGCATGGATAACCTGCAGTCCAGATAGTATCACCCAGTGATGGGTAATATGGAAATGTTTCTGTAAGTGCAAAAGACTCTAGAACTGGTCAGTGTTGCTCAAGGAAATAATTCACTTTCACATTGAATTCATGCGAAGAATTCACACTGGGACACTTCAGTGGCAAAGTGTTGCACATGTTGCCAAAACAGCCAGGCACCTACTGGGGGAGGCTGTACTAAAATTTCCACCACACATAGCTGAATTTGTTATGTAGTCAAGTTACAGGGAAACACATAGAGCATAAACATGATGCATCCTCTTTTCTCTTCCCATGCTGAAAAAATACACTCCTTTTTTTTCCTCCTAGGCTATCAGAAGTGTTGCTGGCTTCACAAGGTTTCATTCACATCAAATTATTTCTGCAATGTCTCTAAGTGAAACAAAACTGATTAATCTGCCTTGGCACTTCTGTTGTAATTATTTATACTTTTGTTACTCTGATAAGCAGAGATCTTTCACCTTCTCCTTCTCATCCAAATTGCTGAATACTTTCTACAGACTATTAAAATACATAGTACTATGCTACTACTAATCCAGAGTGTCTAAGTTCTTCAGAGCACGTAAGAGATTTGACACAGCCTTAAGCAAGAGTGGGGTTGCCAGCTGATGTTTATGCATTTACCCTGATACTGTGTGGATACCGTGATGCAAGTTTATGAACTTCCTAATCTTTCTGTTTTTAGTAGCCCCTGCAATGAGCTAAAGATAGCTACCTCAACCAAATGTGATCCTGCAACCTGGTCTAGTGGAAGGAGTCCCTGCCCATGGCAGAGAGGTTGGAACTCAATGATCTATAAGGTCCCTTCCAACTCTAACCATTTTGTGATTCTGTGATCTGAGTTGCGCTATTATCTCCCTCAGAAAGCAGCTGCATGTGTTTGAAGGCAGGAGCTTTAAAGCAGTGTCACCACTGTCTGGTAACAATGACAACACATCACAGAAGGAGTTGTGGTGAATGAGGAGCTCTGCACAAGTAAGAAGTGCCTTGGCATTGTAATAGCCACTTTGTAAGTGTCTGCCTCCATGTAGAGGTTTTCCCTGCAGTCTTCTCCAACCATTTGCATACAAATTTGAACACATGTAACCTGTTTGTTTAAGCCTGGACTTGTAACTCACCCATCCCCACTGTATATTCTCACTCCTCGAGGACTCATGGCTCCCAGGAGGACAAGCTGGCTGAGTACGGGCATCCTGAGGAAGAAACAGATTATAAAACAAGCTCAAAATTTTAGTGGTTGTCTACAGGAGGTATGTTTTGGAGATGGCAAAGATGGTCCAAAGCAGGGCCAAAGACAGAGGCAATAGCTGAGCAGTGGGGAGGATCCAGGATCTGCTGTTTGAGTTGTCTCCTTGACCATTTTTTATATAGCATTTGTGAGGAACTGTGCGATTTCCTCCGGTCAATGCAGTGTTTAATCACAACTATGTCTCAAGAGCCTTCCTAAGATCAGGCAGTCCTTGCTCAGCAGCACACACTGATGGCAAGTCTCAACCCCCAAAGAATTTACATCAGAAAAGACAAGGCAAGGAACAGATAGGAGAGGGGCTGGCAAGGAGAAAGTTAGATCACCTGAAAGGGAAAAAATATCGTCAAGCTAGACTTCACTTTGTACATTTTCTTGTACTTAAAGCAGTGTGCAGAAAATCTGAAGAGGCAGGCAAGCTCAAAGAGACATGCTCCTCTGTGCTCTGTGGTGCCTCTCTTCATGGCTGGACCTGAAGAGGTGACACTGGTTTGAGTCCCTGGAATCAAGCTGTTTCTGTGCCCCTGAGCCTCTGCACTGTCTCTGTGAGGTGATGAATGTGGGAGATGCCACAGAGGTTAACGCAGCAAAAAGCAGCTTTTGATGCCTCTGGCATAGCAATTAACTACTCAGACACTTGAAGATGTAGGACAGTGAGAAAGCATGTCCCCAAGAGGCCTTGATTAGATTATCTAAAAGACAAGAAGAGGAAACAGGAGGATGAATCAGACTATGGAGGTATTTTAGAGTGAAGATTAAACTCTCTTAAATTGTGGTTTGGGAGTCCAGAACATCACACGTGGGCAGAGTGCTGAATCTTGCTTCGCTGTTATTTGTAGAAGGGATTTTATGGTGTAGTTGCATGGTTATGCAGTGGAGCAAAGGTAGATAAACAGAAGAACCAGTCTGCTGGGCAAGGGGCCAGGCTAGCTGCCCACAGAATTGTGTTTTTTTCGATGCTACTGAGAGAAGGATCCTCTAAAAGCAGCAGGTTAGGTGGGGTGTGTATCTGATGGGATAGGAACTGCGAGAGCTGAGAAGAGGAGCTGAGATGAGCAGGTGAGAGAAGACATGAAGGCTGGGAAGGACCAGTTCAGCCAGGATGAGGGGAAAAGCACTGGAGCTCAGAAAGTCTGTGCAGCCCCCAAAGAGTTGCACAGCCATGCTGGTGGCTGTCAGTGAAGACAGGAAAATCTTGGAGGAAAGGCCACCCTGTTTCTGGAGTTGGGGTTATCTCTTACCCAGATAAGAGCCCCAGATAATATCTCTCACTGTGTTGCTTGCCCTGTCTCAGCAAAATCAAGTTTGGGGGGTCCAGCCAAGGTTGATGACTTCCAAACGTTCATACGTCATCCATTGCTGCAAGCCCCGTTGATAGGGTGGGATGGGGTGGGATGGGACTTTTCTCCCCACTGCAGCCTCTGCTGGCACAAAGCTGCATGATCAGTTAAAGCAGTGGACATCAGAGAGGGACTTTTCTTTGCTTACCTTTCTGGTCTATAATATGAAATTCAGTGATTAAAAGGAAAAAAGGAGCTTCTTTGTTTTGTCATTTGATCACAGCTACGCTTGCTTCCTGCCAGCTTGTGACAGCTTGGTGACAGCATAAGGATCCTGCCAGTCTTATTGCCAGTTCCTCTAATAGCAGCTCTCGATAAATCCTTCCTTATGTTTTCTCCCAAATGGACCTGAACCAGAACCCTGGATCTGAACACCTCCAGAGGCAATGAGAGAGAAGTCTTAGTTCAAATCAGAATTGAGTTCTGCTTGACTTTGGGTTGGAACTAGTCTCAAAATGTAGTGTGAGCTGTCAGGGGACTTTGGGACATCCAAAACCCAGAGCCAGGTCTGGGTCTCCACAGTGTGCCTAGACTGTCACACAGCACTGGGTGACTCTGATTTGCCAAGATATTGCTCATCTGATTAGCTGCAGAAAATGTGTGCTCTTAGGCCATTGCAAATGTGAAATAAATTCCATTAGCACAAACCTCCTGCTTTTATATAAGAAAACACTTTTACAGGGGTTGAAACAAGCACTTTTCACTTCATATTTTCTAATGGGCTGAGAGCCATCCATCAGCCTGTGGCTGAGTCATGAGCAACAGCTCATTATGCATTGGTATCTTGATTGCTTTTTGCTTTGATGAGTGTTGCTGCTTGCACTTTGATATACTGATAGGCTGTATTTGCAATGACAATTGCTTTTATTTATTTTTTTTTACTCATTATTGCTACTGTTAATTGCATTCTGGTGGCTCTCTGATGTGGCCCGATCCAGAAAGTCATAAAGGCATTACCTGGAACCTGAAACCTAAGGATGGGTGCTGCTCATCTGCCACATCTATGCATAGAGGTATGGTGACATGGGTCACAGCTCAGAAGCACAGCCATGACCAGGTGATGGATGTTGTTCTGTCCATAGGGTGGGCAGTGCTATCACTACGTGAGAAGCAACTGTGGTTTGCAGGGGCAAAAATGTCAGGTCTTTAGGAGTCCTGGTGCCCTGGGGAAGGAGAAGCACGGACAGATTTGCTCTTGCTGAGCTTCCAGTTAGCAGGGCAGAACTATGAAACAGTTGTTTTGAGCATATCTCACTGCAATTGAAGAAATCATCTTGGATGAGGGGCTCTTCTCTATGTCTGTGTGGGTATCGTGTGTATGGCTGCTTTTGCTTTTCGTACTCAGAGGCTCATGCAGCAAAAGCCAAAGAATGACCACCGAAAGCCCAATTCTCTAATAACACTGCACCACAGCTAACTACTTAGCATTATCTTCCACAGCCATGCTTGATGGTGCATTTTAATCGTACTGACCCTGCACATTGTAATTACTTTCTTCTGGAAGAAAAATCCTTCCTAAGTTTATCGCTGAAATACATTATTGGAAAACACGGAAATAATTGCTCAGTACCCTGATTCCCACCTAGTCTTTTCACACTGAGAGGCTTGTACCCTAATTGGGTAAGATTTCTTTTCTTCTTTTTATTTTATTTTATTATTTATTTTAATTTTTAATTCCTTTCAATTGATTTCTATTTTTATTTTCTATCCTTCTATTTTTAGTTTTATAATTCAAGTGTGGGCATTGTGGTTGATAACATATGAAAAACCTGATGAGCTGTTCCTCCTGGAATATTTAGCTTTAACTAATTTTGCGTAGTACCACTAGCAGCCCATTCCTCAGCTGTGCTCCATAAATGTCGTCAGACATTCCTTTGTTTCAGTTTATGGCACTCTGGAGATAAATTTACCTGCTCAAGTCTGAGTCATCATTTCATCTACATCATGTTGTGTACACACTGTCTTCTCCCTAACCCAGCCATCCCAATCTTCTCAACCCTTCCTACGTGCCATTAAGCATTTGCGTTGCTTGTCCCCAGTTGCTCTGCTTTCCACTGCATTCTCTGCAATTGCAGAGCTGGAAAAGAATAGGCTGTTTCAGGTGAGGATGTGCATTAGGTTATATAAAAGAACTTGTAGATTTTTTCTGCTATTTTTTGACTTAGCTGAATATTTTGTTTGCGTTTTTTTTTTTTTTGACAACTGCAAGGCAGTAAGCAAAGTATCTGCAGCAATCTGCTTTCAAGTGAAACTGGAAACGTGACTGAGTACTCAGCAGTATAATTCATATCACTCATTTGATTATGAAGTCCTCAGCCTTTGTCAGCACTGCACTTGGCTGCCCATCCTCAACACTCCCTACCCATCCGGTCAGTGGGACGTTTAATTGCTTTGCTCCTGAGTTGGCTGTTTCCTGCCCCCAAGCCTGTCCGCCATGCCCAGAAGAAGTCTTCAAGCTCTCCATGAGGTCTGTTACCGGAGACTGAAGGTGACGTGCATCCCCCTGACATCACCTCCCATCTTCCCACCTTGTGGCCATTGCCATGACATTCATCTCTGATTTCATGCAATTCTTCTATTAGATCCTCCTTTTTCTTGCACTGAGACTATAACATCAAGTCTCATTATCCCTTTACCCAGAGGAAGAAGGTCCAGACTCTATCAAAAGCAAACAATTTACAGCAGTGGGCAGGTGCTCACAGTATCTAATTTACAATTCGTTAACACCAGTAGAGTTTTACCGGGAGGTGATTTCACCTTCTTACAGTTACTGCCTCTCTCACAATAATTATTAAGAACTCTTTTTGGTTAGAATGGTATAATTTCCTTGCCAGCACAGGGAGGCTTTATATTTGAGATTAATAAAATGCAACATTTCATTCCAGACATCACAGTTTGTGTCTCATGCTGTAACACTCTTTGCTTAGGAACATTTTCCTCTGGGGTGGAAAATGGCTAGGCAAAAGCGTTAACACAGAAACACTACTTTAGAGCTGTCCGTGTCTATATTTGCTTCCACACAGAGCCAAAAAGGGGACTCTCAGGCTTAACAAGCTGCAAAGCTTTAAGAATTGCAATGAGCTAATACAATTAGACAAAAGCTGTCAGAAAAAAAGGTATATAATTTTTCAAAACTGGCAAAAGAAAGTTTCTTTTTAAAAAGTTGTTTCTAGTTCAGAGATATTCTGATTTCAGTACAGAGGGAAATACTCTGCGGCATCTATTCTGCTGTGAGCTTTAAACCATTGACTGAAGGAGTCAGTTTGCTGTCTGAGTCCTTACCCAGAAAAGAAGGGAGCTCTTGATTGCAGTTAGAAGAGCATAGAAAATATGGACACCCAGAGAAATCTTCCACACCACCGGGAGAATGAGACTGATAGCAATAAAATGAGGTTTTCTCCCAGTTCAGAAGGAAAATAAGGGTGAATGTAGATAACGAAGGCAAGGGTGAGCAGTTCAGAGATCCAGCTTGGAGATAATATTGAATAAACAGCTACCCCTTTGTGTGATTCTTTTACTGCATTTAAAAGGTGTAATGCAACTCCCCTTAGTAAACAGAAATAGAATGGAAGAAATTAAGAAGTAGAAAGAAAATAAGGATTTTTGGCATTAGATGTCTAAAAGTGTAGCATTTATAGCCAGTAGCAGCAACAGGAAATCAATTTTCTAGTGCTGAAATTTGATGCAGCTTTGTTATCATCTGATAGTCTCATCAACTCGCAGTTTAGCAGCTGACGTTCTCCCTGGTAACCACACACAAGAACAATGTTGTACCTTAAGAAAAAAAACAAAACACCTGAATGTAACCTTTGGTGTTCCAGTTTATGTGAGGGATTATAACTTTTCTCCTACATACACGGTAAATAGGAAAATTCCTTGTGATCTTACTCAACAAAATCACCTTTGTTTGCATGAGACACCATTAACCGCCAGTAGGGCTTTGGAGCAGACCCATACATACAGAGGGGACCTGTGGTGTTGCTCAGGAACAAGGTGGAATGAGGGAAACCTATTAATGAAAGTGAAACAACCCATACTGAGATTGCCTTTGTTTCCATCTGATAACACCTTTCTCATCTCATTCCAAGGTGCTACATAGATAGAGTATCACCATTCCAAATATAGATGGAGGAACTCAGGCATGCAAAGACAGCTGGAATTGGCCCTGGACTCAGTTGTCTGAGTCTGGAGGTGGTTCTCCCCTGAAGAGACTAATCGCAGGGACACAGAGCAGAACCGGAAGGAAAAGCCAGGCTGCAACCTGCAGCCAACCTCATGGTAGGAAGATGAAAGGCAGATGGTAAGAAGTGGAGCAGTGCTCTTTTGTGATGATAAGGTCTATGCTTGGATTCAGAGGTATGGCTTAGTAGAGCAGGTAATAGCTTAAATCCCCTTCGTGCTCCCTTGTGATCTTTTATGAATCAGGGTCATTGTATCCCCGTGTTTCCATTTCATATGGGTTCAGATTAAAAGTAGAAAGCTTTTTTCTGCTTTTCCTAACAGATTATTTCTGCAAATCCCAGCTTTGCAAACCTCACCTGCTAGACAGTTAGGTTTCTTCGTGCACCTTGAAGGCCTTGCAGCTCCAAGTGTATCTTCCGCAACATCGGTATAGTGTCCTTACCACCTCACAAAAGGTTCACAGTGTAGGGAAGGAAGGAAAAAGTGGCTGTGGACTTTTGTTAGAAACCACTGGTGAAGAGCTGTTTACTGTTGTCATGTCAAACTCGCAGCTTCTGTCTCTGTCTTACCATGAAGCATCATGTATGAATGAAGACATCTCAGCATGTCACCTAAACTGAGAAATCTTTGAATCTGACACTGTCCTTACACTTGTAGTCATAGTATAACCCTGTATAATCATACCAGTAGAGATCCAAGGTTGGGTTTTGTATGGGCAATTTCATATTTCACATCATCCATGCTGCTTTCTCTTCTCATAAAGTGGCAGAAGCCATGTAGAGCTAACCCCCTTTGTCTTACCCATTGTCTCCACGTAGAGTCAGAGGCCTGGGTTAGTGCTGAATACCCATCAGATAGACCCAGCCACATCACTGTCACACTGGGCACAAAAACATGTGTGAGATGATGAGTGTTGATGAGTCTATTTTGTTTCTGCACTGGGTGCTTGTGGGGTTTAAAGTGATGGGGGCTCCATGGTGCTCATGTGTGACAATCCTCAGGTCTCTGCCAGATGTTTGAATGCCCTGGGAGGAACTGGATGTTATACATGAGCTGTTGTGATCTTTTATGTCTCAGAGCACTGGAAAGTCACAGACATTGCAATACAGAGTTCAGGATCTCAACATTTTTTGACATATAGGCTGATTCTGCACGAAGACCCGAGGCAGACACTCTTTCTTGTCTTCTTTTGACTTATACTAGTCTTTGACTGACTTTTTTTTCCCTGTTTTTTTGTTTTGTCTTTGGTTTTGTTTTGTTTTTTTTTTTTCTTTTTTGGCCAGCAGCTTATTTTACTGTGTCACATGAAATGTTTCCTAATCAGACCGATCAGGTTTTTCTTACATACAATATGCTTTTGCCTTTCCACATTTTGGCAATGAGGCGAGGCTATAATTTTTGCTTTGCCATTGATATGTATGCCCACCTTTTCACTGTCCTCATCTTGCTTTCGAGAACTGAGCCCTATAAGGAACACTGGGGTTGATCCCCCATAGCCAGTAAGTGGTAAGAGCTCAGATTATAGTATGGGTGACACAGGGAGCAGGAGCCATCTCAGAGACATAGCTTGTGGAAGGAGGAAGGCTGCTGCTGCAGTAAAGGTTGGATACCTTAGTTGTTGTGCATGTCACAAATTTTCACATGGGGAAAGTCATCTTTGTTTCCTGCAGTTTGAAGGTGGTGCAGATGCTGGCTCTGGGGTGATGGCACATTCCTGTCCAGTGCTGGGTGGAGATTGATGTCTGGAAGATGGTTGCATTAATAAGGACCACTATTTTGGGTTTGTTTTTTTTTCTTTTGAGCTTTTGGCCTATGCAGGGTGTCCCTGAGAGGTTGGCGGAACTGAGCACAGGCTTGTAAAATCATCAGCAACCCTTGGGAAGACTCAAAGACATACTCACTTGCTTTCCACTGCTGCTTCTCAGTAGAGGCTTGGGTTTGTCTCAAGAGCAAGTGCATGATGAAGTCAGGTGTGCTTCTCTGGCCTGGAGTGGCAATGGTAACAGGGCTGTATCCAGACTTGCCAGGTGGGGCAGAGGGAACCTATCTGCTATGTACAGAGCCATAGAGGTGACTGGCTGAGCACAGCGGATGTAGAAGAGCTCATGTTTTGCCCCTGCATCTGTCAGTGCCAGGGGACCTTCCCTGATGGGGACCTCACAATCTGCCCTTGCAGGAAGGCTGTTCATTACTGTTGTAGGTGATCAGAAAGATGGTACAGCGCTCCTTCCCCTTTGTGAAGGATTCCAGCAGTGTCCTTACAGACATGGCTGTTGCCAGTGGTCTCTCTTAACTGCATTCTGCACATTTTCTACTCTGTCCATACACAGAAGTGCACAAAGTGCTCTCTGAATCCAGCATGCCCTAGGTATGACAGACCATGGTGGCACAATGCCAGGAGACTGAGTGTCGGTGCCATTCTGAGGAGGAGCTTTGTGGGGACTGTGGGGTGAGGATGCAGGCTGTGATCTGGCACTGTCTGTCTGTGTGGAGGGTCTCAACAAGGGCTGGCCAGGTAAGGCTGGCCATTCCTGATGGTGGCTCAGCTGGAGTGCATGCAGGAGATGGCACGGATGGACCCAAGAGCCAAGTGGTGAAAATGGCAGGGGAATTGAAGCTTGAAGTTATCAGCATGGGCATGGTATCAGGACAACTTCAGATGCAGCCTACATGTCTCTCCGGATACTGAATGTACCATCTGAGTGTTTGATTATAGAAATAATCTTTCTTTGTGCTGCCTTGGTTTTTGCTTTTTAGCCTTTGGGAGAAAAATACCTCTATTAGATTCCAGAAATGAGTGTCTTGTGTGTATGCAGATGGCTGTGATCCACTGTGAAAACTTATGCTGGAAGAGCTGGCAACAAAAGAGCTTTGCCTTCTATTTTAGGTTGGCAGAGATGTTATGAATGGTTGAACAGTTCCAGAGCTGGTCAGCTTTGAGGTGGGACAACCAAGAAAAACACTGTGTTAGCCAGGTGAAAGTGTGGCTTGGAGTGGTATGGCCTGCACAGGACCAGAGGGAAGTCAGGCATTTTCTTTAAAATATGGTTTAAAACATGTCCCACCCACTGGCAGTTACTGACCGCTCTTTGGTCTATTCCATGAAAAGATGGATGCTGGGACCTTACTGCTGTGTCCTTGTTCCTTTTAACCTCCTTGAATTTCTTCTTTCTGTTGGAGAACAATTTTTGCTGTCTTTTTCTGGATGCTACAGGAGATGGATGACTCCACCTCCCCAGACCCTACACAAGCTCTGAGCTCCAGTAAAAGAGTGGGCAGCGGGGGAGGTAGAAGCAAAGGCTTATTTTTGGAGAGTGCCACTCTAGGTTGTGTATTTTAGGCAGATAAAGTCTGTTGTTCTGCCAAATGCAAACCTAAATGTATACCCCCCCCACCTCACAAAATGATGTTTGTATTTTTTTTCTTTAAAATTACCGTAGTCTCCAGCTGGTCACGTCCTGCAGGACTGAGCTGTACTTGCGAGGATGTTGCACACGAGTACAGCCTCTTCTTGCACGTCCCGTTTTGGGGTTTGTTTTCTGTTTATGCAGTAAAAATAAATGAATTCATGCCATCTGCCCTCACTTCCAAACGAAACACATCTGTGTGAGACAGGGACGGAGGGACATACGGATCCGGGGAGGTTTCCAGCACAGACGCAGCAGTGTCATCATGCTGCATCCCTGCACATCCCAGGGAGAGCGGCCAGGGTGCTCTGTGCTTCCAAAGAGGTGCCAAATGATGGATGTGGGAGCCAAACTGTGGGCACCGAGTTTGGAAAATCTTGCAGGAATCTTGGCACTCGCCTCCTAGCCTCGCCTGGATATAAACAGCAGGTTTTGTCAGAAATCTGCCTACAGATTCCCCCTCTTCATTTTCTCTCCTGACTGCATCTCCAGATGAGAGCTTTAGTGCTTCACAATATTGCAGGTTGTTTTTAATGCCAAATACCAGCAAGAGGTCTCCCTAACATATAGTGCATACACGAATACCATATATATTGCTTTGTATAGTTCTAAAATTAGGTGGGTCATACCTCCTTTCTTATATAGTGCTTTTCCTCCTAAAAAATCAAGTGTGATTTTCTTTGAGAAGGTATCCATTCCTAGTAGAAGTAAAGGAGACCAGATTGCTGAATGCCTTGCCATCAGGTCTCTTTTCTAGGCTTCCTGAAACATCAGTGCTACAGTTGTGTGTGAGTTCTGCATAAGAAAGAAGGAGAGAAAATGCCCCTGTGTGCAGTTTGAAATCTGGCACTGGAGCATTTCCTCTCATCTTCAACTCCATATTTGTCTTTCCTGCTCCCTGCTGCACTCCACATATTTCTTTTGCTGTGATGGTTTTCACATAACTTCTTTGGCAGCCACAGAAGTTCTTACAGCTCAGACCGTGTTAGCACTTAGGCCTCTTGAAACAGCCGCTGCATCTAACTTAATGAAAAACATTGAGCAGAAGGGGGGAAGCTGTTTGCCAAAAATAGTATTCTGCAAGTGGTTCTAGGTTATATCTAGGGTTGACCCAGGGACGTCTTATCCATAGGGAAGAGTGTAGCCGGTGGGTTGAGGGAGGTCATTCTCCCCCTCTACTCTGTGCTGGTGAGGCCACAACTGGAATACTGCATCCAGTTCAAGAGAGACAGGGAACTAGGACAGGGACAGAGTCCAGCGTAGGGCAACAAAGATGATAAAGGGATTGGAGCATCTCCCTGATGAGGAAAGGCTGAGAGAGCTGGTACGCTTTAGCCTGCAGAAGAGAAGGCTGAGGGGAGACCTTAGTAATGCTTACAGGTTTCTGAAGGGTGAGTTGAAGGAGGATGTAGCCGGACTCTTTTCAGTGGTTCCCAGTGACAGGAGGAGGGGCAATGGACACAAGCTGGAACATGGGAAGTTTCATTCAAATACGAGGAAAAACTTCTTTCTGGTGAGGGTGACAGAGCCCTGGAACAGGCTGTCCAGGGAGGTTGTGGAATCCCCTTCTCTGTAGACCTTCAAGACCCACCTGGATACAGTCCTGAGTGATGTGCTCTGGGCAATCCTGCTTTATCAGGGGAGTTGGACTAGATGATCTCTAGAGGTCCCTTCCAACCTTGACAATTCTGTGATTCCATGATTCCATTTTCTTTCTTTGGAAGAAAGTGCCGGTAGAATGATGCTCTGGTCTGTCCTCATCCTTAGGGAGAACCAGATATGTGGGTTCTGGTCCTGGGGTTTTGTCAAAGACTTTGTGTCTTCTTTAGGGCTAATCCAGGTGAGTTATAGGGACAGGGAGAAAGCTATAGGGCAAAAGGAGAAGAGCAGTTCATGGGTGAGCTGAATGCAGGACCCAGTTTGGGTACAGTGAGGGCTTAGGGCTGTTCTCTAACTCACTTTCCTGTGGGTAAATTGAAATAAAATTGTTCTCTGCTTCCCTGGTGTGTTGTGAGATGCCCAAAGACCGCAGAAATAGTGCTATGTAAGATAGGTCAATGTACTGTTGGGTAACTTAGTGCAGAAAAAACAGGAAATGAAGATAAGCGTTATATTTTCTTTGTGCATCTTAGAGGCCTTTAGAGGATCTAAGGTCTGATTTAGAAAAGAAACATCCACAAACCTATTAAAGGCGTATTTTTAATAGGAATGAACTCATTAAACAGAAGAACAGATCACATTGATTTCGTTCAAATCCTTACTAACTCAAATTAAAACAATATATCCCCTGCTTAGCAAAAAATAAGAACATTAAATTGATTTTAAATATCTTTAATGTAAATCATTACACTTCTCTTGGGGAGATAAGCCTCAAAACCAGGATTTTCAGAGGAGCTGATCTCTAAACAAGCCATTTTTGGGGTGGCAGCGGGAGATACTTTGTGTCTCTGAAAATGGGTTCCTAATTAGCTTCCTCTCACAGAATCACAGAAAAGTAGGTCTGCAAAAGATCTTCAGAACTGCTTTGATTTTACCATCAGCAAATATGTATATGTAGAGGATGGTGATATACATAGATACACACATGTGCATGTATAAATCATTGCTGTTTTGTGCCTTTGAGGGCCATTTAGCTGTAAAAAACCACTTCCTCAGGGAGGTAAATGATTGAAGTGGATACACACTCAAGGGGAAATGTTTGCATTAAAGCCAATGAGAGGTTCAGATTTTTAACCAGGAGCTATTTATGTACTCAGTCTTTTTACTTTTTTTATATAATCCCTTTGCTATTACCAGAGTTATTTGTGCATGGACTGTGCATAATCTGGGGTTTCAGAAACTACTTATCAATGCTATGAAAATTGAAAATTGAAGTCATGCTTGTAAGAATACTTACAACTAGAAAATGGGCATGAAGAAAGGAAAATCTGTTGAATGGCAAAGCATTTGGATCTGACCTGTCTAGACTTGCAAGATGTCTTTGGCTTTATTCAGCCCTTACAGTTACATTATTGTGTGGTAGGGGGAAGAAGCTTACAACATCAAGACTGTTCATCAGCTCTGGGCAATGGCTGAGAGGTGTAGGGTCCCAGAAAGAAAGAGGTAGGGCTGAGTATTGTCATCAAGGTACCATGTTTGTCTCCGTCTTCATTTTCCTTTCTCAGATCCCACAGAACCATTTGGTGAAGTTCACCTGTTGGTTCTTCTTTTCCAAAGGGGTATGAGCAGTTTTTCCTAAGGAAAAAAACCCACCCTGATTCCCACAGAAATGCCATGGCTTTGCTTTGATTATTTATCAATGTACTATTTCATGTCCCAGTTAGCCTGAGCATTTTGTGTTTGGATGTCAGTGGCAGTCAGGAACGGGTTCTTCATTCAGCTCCCTAAGATGTGTCCCTTCTGCTGTGGGGATGGAAGAAGCATTGCAGCAAGTCAGTTGTGTTCTGCCAGCCCTTCTCATATATTTTCCAGGGTAGTTCCTCCAGTTACTCTGATGTGGAAAAGGAGCATGGTGGCTCCAGGGATACTGGTGACCACCTGGGGGAAGTTTGGCTGGGCACAAACAATTGGCAACACTTTTTATGTTAGGAAAGAAAGGTACCTATAGCTAATCTGTATCACTGCTGTATTCAGCTCTGCATCACCCAGTTCTGACCTATTGCTGGTTTAAAATAGGTTTTCATCTTTTAAAATCATAGCCTTCATGGAGATACATCCTGCAAATGTATTTTCTCTAGATGAACAAGACTTGTACTCCTCCACGTGGGTGGTTTACAATGAACGTTGTAGAATCACAGAATCACAGAATTGCTACGATTGGAAAGGACCTCTGAGATCACTGAGTCCAACCATACACAAAACCACAACCCATTCCCTACAATCTTGGCCACTAGACTCCACCACCTCCCTGGGCAGGCTGTTCCAGTGCCTGACCACTTTTTCAGTAAAGTAATTCCTCCTAATATCCAGTCTAAACCTCCCCTGCTGCAACTTCAGACCATTTCCTCTGGTCCTGTCATTATTCACTTGTGAGGCCAGGATCCACCTCTCTACAACCTCCTTTCAGGTAGTTGTAGAGGGTGATGAGGTATCACCTCAGCCTCCTATTCTCCAAAACCATAGAATGGTTTGGGTTGGAAGGGACCTTAAAGATCATCGAGTTCCAACCCCCTACCATGGGCAGGGATACCTCCCACTAGGCCAGGTTTTTCGAAGCCCCATCCAGCCTGGTCTTCACTGTAATCCTCTCTCTGTGTCCAAGAAATATGAGTCCCAACAGCTATGAATCCTCTTGTCCCCTGTTGCAGAAGCATGAGGAAAGGGAAAGAGGCTCCACAGAGGTGAAGTCAGGCCACTGAAGGAGCTTTCACTTTCGCCATGAGCATGTTTAGGAGAGGAGAGGTCTGCTCCTGAGAAAAGTCAGGCAGTGGGGAAACCCTCATGAATACCTGCTATTGGAGGCTTGTGTTTTGCAGGTGGGAAGGTGGCCAAGCTGGTTCCTTGGGAGAGATTTAAGTAGCACAGGTGTGGAGGACAGAAAAGGAGAACTGGGAGGTGATTCCAAGCCACTGATGCAGCAGATAGAGTGATGAAGGTGAGAGGAGATGATGAACCAGTGGGGAGGATAATGTCATTGCCAGGGCTGAGGGGAAGAGATTGTGGTAGAAGGCTTAATGAATTAGAGTATTTACTTCTTCCTCGCAGGTCTGGGCAACTGACTGCATCTGGTGCTGGAAATTTGCCTGTCACTCAAGAAATGTGTTTGTGACACTTAATAAAGTTGGAAGTGAGGCTGGCTGAGATTACTGCGAATTTCCATACTGTTCATAATTCAGGTGAGCATCATAAATTTCAGAAAGACCATGCCTTTGCCCTTGCCTGTCCATGTGGCACATTCATATGCAAAAATGCATATTCCCTAGAGAATTCACAAATCAGATAAAAGAGAAGAAAAAAGGCGATTTATTTTTTTTCCTTTTACAGCACTAATCACCATGGTATCCAACTGGCTTTTTTGTTAGGCTTGTATAAATCATCATTGCTTTTTTAACAGCCTCCTGGGGCAAGTTTTACCTAACTTATTGGGGTTTTCATAGAGGGCGTAACATCAGGCAGGCAGGAACGGGCTGGGAGTCAAGAGCCGCAGGTGCTGTTCTCTGGTATTCCCCGTTGCCCCCCAGGTAGGGGTGGGCAAGGGATGTGTGCCATGGTGTGTGTTGTCCTCCTCTTCAGTGGGAGAGCTGAGAATCACTGCCCACCGTGTCCTCCCTCTTGGGCTGCAGCACTGCATGGCCTGATGGTTTTTGGGAAACACGGTGTGATGGGACCACCACAGTGTCCGGCTCCTGCACAAAGCTCCCTGGACCTACGCGCGGAAAGGGAGTGTGGCAGTACAAGAAGGATGCAAAGGGCACAATTGGGAGATGGGGAACGTTTCCTGTGAATGCATGAAACGAGCCTTTAATCCTACCTGAATGAAACATGAGGCTAGCTAGCAGCAAGCATAACTAGATACAGCATTCCTTATCCTCGTATGAAACCAGCAGACTAACTTTCCTTTGCTGACTTGATGCCTTACTTTTGGCAGACTCTTTCTTTTGGGTAGCTACCACTTATTTTCCTTCCTGTGTTTTCATCTCTATGCCTCTTGTAACCTCTCTGCCAGAAGAACTGATAGAAGTGCCCTGTGCTGTTCATGCCTGCTCTGCTTTTAAATGATTCTCTGAAATCTGGGAGCGAAATTCTGTTATGTTCGGAGATATACATACAGAGTGTCCAGGTGTCAAGGGATTTAACGATTTGAAAATATATGGGCTACCTCAAAGGTAATCCTTTGAATATTAAAAGCAGAAACCCTGCCAGGCCACTTTGCATAACACGCTATATAATCTGTGAAGTACTTCCAAGGTGCCTGTTACCATGGCACCTCTTGGAAAAGCTTAGCAATATTAACAGGAAAAACAGCGGTGCTGGGTTAAAACAAGAATTGTGGCTCTGGGCTCAGGCACACAGTTGCTGTACCTCAGCTGACCATGTACTGAAGTGCACATGGCTACGATTCTTACTCCATCATAAATGCATGGTAAAACTCATCATTTTAAACCCCTTGCACTCAGCTTTTAGTTTGATCTTGCCTCATGACTCAAACCCAGGCACCAATGGTTGTGTTGCTTGACTGGGGCTCACAGTGGTCCATCTAACTTGTCTGTGTCTCTGTGGCAGGTCTGAGTTCACAGTGGAGCTCCCTCTGTGGCTTGGGTAACTCCCAAGAGGTAGGATTCAGCTGACCAAGTGTAGGTGTCTGCTTCTGAGCTGGTCTTCTTCCATTAATTAAGAATGGAGAGAAATTGAGTCCTCTGGGTATGGCATATCTCATTCTAAAGTAAATCTTTAATATAACCCAACTGAAATATATCTTAAACCCAATATTTCTTCCACTGTCTCTAAAGGAAACTTTGACTCATTAGCTCTATTAGTGTAAGCAACCATATTACAGGCATTTTCGCAACTCAGTTAACCAGATGGAAACTTTTAGTGTAATTTGGGATGCTCTAGGGACCTGAGACAGCTGCATGGGGTTGGCAGGGATGACATGAGGCCAGTAGGAGACACATGTCTTTCAGGAGTGGCAGCTGGAGGCCAGGTTGCAGAGAGCATCTCAAATGGCACTAAATGCTGATGGCTGGAAACTAAATAGGGTCCTTTGGGTGGGTACAGCTCCAGACTAAGACATTTAAAATTAGGTATCTTTAGGTCAGTGTCTGCATGTGAACTCAGTCTCTAAGCACCCAGGATGAATCATAAGAGCTCATCTCAGTTGCTCAGATGTAGATATCGTTACCATTTGAGATGTCCCACTATTCCCACCTGGCTTCCAGCCGCTGTTCCAGATATATGTAAATGCTGCATCGTATCTGTGCATGTCTCAGACACCCTAGGGTGTATCAAGTAGCAGAGGACATCCTAATGAACTGAACCCTGGACCTAATCAATACAGCCAGTGGATCCCAGAGAGTAAATTATTTCATCTCAAAGTAGACCTCTGGTAGCTGGCTAGCTGAATGACTTTTTCAGGGGCCATTGACTGTGGAATCACTCTCTGTTGATGTCAGATGAATTTAAACATCTAGGGTCGAATTCAGTGGCCCACCCATAAACCTTTATGGTTTCTGAGGGGATCTAGGGTATCTGAGACATCTGCATGGGGTTGGCAAATGTGATGCCTGCCCTACAGGAGACTTGCGCCCTTCTGAACGAGTAGCTGAAGGTAACCAGCTCGTGAGGTAAACCTTGGTGTCTCAAATGACTCTAGACATCTACCTTCAAGCAACTGCATAAGTATAGCCACTAAATGGAGATGTCTGAGTGTCTAATTGAATCCTTCTCTTTAAGACAGATGCAACAAATCTCTACATTTTTCTTTCCTTATTTATACTGGGCTTCCTTTATATGATACTTACCCTAATGGGGAACTTTCAGCACTGAATAATTGCAAGAGAAAAATAATACCATAGTAGAGGCAGTCTGCTCCAATGGACTCTACACTATACTACAGTGTGGAGAATGCATTTCCAATGGAATCTAAGCCTCTTGGGATTCCCCAGACACTGCTAAGAAAGACTCAGTTAACTTCAGATCTCAGTGCAGTTAAACTCAGAGATGTGTAGCATTTTTATTTGAGCAATGAGAGAGCATGAATTGATTAGGTACAGGATCTTTCAGGTACCCAGTTGTTTGTCCAACTTTTGAAAAAAAAATAGTACTATGTTGCTTGTGAGCTGCTTAGATATTCTGAGAAACAGTGCCGCAGCTGCCAGAGCCCAAACTCTTTTGTTCACTTGTCTTTCATCCCAAGAGAGAGTAAATTCTGCATATCCCTAGGGTTGCAGTAAAGCAGTAAAAGCACTACTGTTTCCAGGGAGTGAGATTCATCTCAGCTGACTTCTGTGCTCTAAAACCCACCCAGAGCTTGTCCAAATTCTTTTACAACCACTGTAGCTAGAAAACATTGATCATCCCGCTCTCAAGCCCTAGTTACTCCCTTGTGGAATGAAAGCAGAAACATTTACTGTTGTCTCTGGTTTGTTCTGTGGCATAAACCAATGAAGTTTGTAAAAATATATATGGCCAATATATCGCTATGATAGTTCAAGAGAGAAGTTGGAAAGATTCAGTTCTTGCCAACTCATTTATACTTTTTTGACATGGCTGGCAACACAAGTTTTGCCAAAATGTACAAAGGAAAATATCTTTGGGTTTGTCAGGGGTGGAGACAACACATCAAATATCTGCTCAGATGGGGCTACAGCTTACTATCTCTGCAATTACCTCCTGTGATCATTTATGGTTGTTGCCCAGTCTCGATTTTCTGCCAACCTGCCAACTCTCTCCATAAAGGAGAGACTCATTCAGCTTTGATCACAGGCTGGACACTGAGGAAGGCACTGAAGTGCTGAAGCATTCCCAGAGGAGAGACACCAAGCTGGTGAGGGGTCTGGAGAACAAGTTTTATGAGGAGTGGCCGAGGGAGCTGGGGTTGTTCGGCCTGGAGAAAAGGAGGCTGAGGGGAGACCTTATCACTGAAACTGAAAGAAGGTTGTGTAGAGGTTGGGATTGGACTCTTCTCCCAAATTACAGGCGGCAGCACAAGAGGAAGTGGCTTCAAGTTGCACCAGGGGAGGTTCAGATTGGATATTAGGAAAAAATTCTTAACTGTTACACATTGGATCAGGGAACAGATCATTTAACAACAGGGAAGTAGTTGAGTCACCATCCCTGGAGGTATTTAAAAGATATGCAGTTGTGGTGTTAAAGTACATGGTTTAGTTGTGGACTTGGCAATGTTAGGTTTATGGTTGGACTCATTGATCTTAAGGGTGCTTTCCAATCCAAACGATTTTATGATTCTATGGTACAATAACTTTGGTAAAAAATCTACACCTTGTTATAATGCACATTTACCTTCAACAACTCATTATAGTGAAATAGTTTGTTAAACAGTTGTGTGTTTGAATATTTTTAGTGTTTGTCTTGATTTTATTTGGTTTATTCCCTCAGAAAATATCAGTTTCATTGTTAAGGTTTCAGTCTATTTGCTTCATTATGAATTCTACTGGAAATGCAAATAATTTGATATTTTTTAATTGAAATTTTACTGTTATCAATGTTTGATTATTTGACATTTGTTTTCACTGGTTTTCAACAGATGGACACTTTCCAGGGGAAAAAAAGCTGATGTTAGAGAGTTTTGATTTTCTGATAGATCCATGTCCTGGGATGTGCCAATGTGCTCCCACATGAGCCGACTCATTGCTGAATTATGAATGTTATAATCAAGCCCACAGGGTAAATCAGCTGTACTGCATCTTTCAAGAGATACTGCAGCAGCTCAGGCAGCCAAAGATTTCTAAACATGTTCAACATCAGTGATCCCAGTGAGAAATTAAAACCTTCTCACCAATAATTTAGATTATGCAGAAACTTATTTTTTCTTCATCATGAATATTTTGATGGAAATTCCCTATTGCTCTCCTGAGAAGGAGAGTTATTGTGGGGCTGGCAGCTGCAACCGCTGTTAACATATCAATGATGCGATATAGAGCTAGCATGGATTTCATAGTAGGTTTTCTGATTCTTCATGATGCTGCATCCAGGTATGCCAGGGCTGGCAACAGCAGTGGAATATGATTCTCATCTGAGGAGCACCATACCGTTGTCCTGTTAGCACAAAATTTTTTTGCTCTAAGTAGTCCANTTTTCTGGGCATTTTAACTTCTCCTACCTCAGTTTGCTCCAACCTCCTTTAAGCAATCCAGATTTAGGTCGAAGAGTTGTGCAGCCCAGAGCTCTCAGAGGCAAAAGTGCCATGATACTGTGTATGGAAATGTTTGTGTTCCCAGAGAAGGTCAAGGACAGATTCCAACTCTACCTCTGCTACCCAATTGCTGAGTCATTACATTTCAGATTTTGCTTAAATTTGGTATAAGTGCATTTTAGAACATGGAAAAGCAGAGGGTTTATAAATTATTACATATCACTGGGGAATATCTGATGGCTTCAGTGCTCACAACATGTGGAACCTGGAAATAAACACTGAATGAAAAGCTATTTTTATGCAGAGTGGAAAGAAACTGCAATATACAATAATGCCTCATGAATCATGTAATTGGTAGTTTGTAAGCAAAATACAAGGCATGCTATTTTATTAACAATGTGTAGGAATTAATTTTTACTTTGATAATAGAGCATTCTACTGCAAATGTCATGGCAGAATGTTTTGCTAGCAGACAAAGGGAACTTCCTTTGCTGTCAGTCAGATTTTGCTGTGTGCTGCCAGCAAGAATCTGTGCAACCTCAGGATGCAAGAGATAAGATGAATTCTTGCAATATTGGGGCAAAACAAGGGGCTGTCCCATAGGAAGAGACACCAGGATTGTCTTTTCTTGTAGAACTGTCTGGCTGTCTTAATTTTTCTTAACTACCAGTACAAAAAACATACCTTGCACCACTTGCAGCGGAGTATGTTGACGGATGGGAGAATAGGTTTAGGCATCCTTTACTAGTTCATCAAACCTAGCAGTACATGATGCTTCTAAATACTGGAAAATATCCCTAATGTGCCAGCTGTGCAATGATGAATGGGAAGAATTGTTTACTGATTCGAGGACAAATAGCTTGAAGGAAGAAATTTGACTGTCCTTAGCTTCGCACGTGTTAAACACTACTGGCCAGGAAGTTCCCCAACCCTTTGAAAAATCTCTTTGGAGGAGCAAGCATAAGACAGAGCTGGGATATTTCCCAGAATTTATTCCTGACCATTATGACTTGAATCTTTCTCAAAAGCTGATAAGCAGGTGGGTTTTCTAGGGTTATGAAGGAGGAGACTTAGGATGTGATAGTATTCTGAACCTGCTGCTGTACCCTGGAAAGCTAGAGGCAAAGTTTTTGAGTAATTTCAGAAGGAAAAGTGGTAGTTGTCTGCATCAATAATTTTGCTGTTGCCCAGCCTGCTCCTCTTTCCCCAATGTGCTCTTAAAGGTCTTCTAATGATTTCATTTATTAATCAATATGATATATTTATTAACTAAAAATGTTCCGTAGTAAAATTTTACTGCAGCTAGCTGAGTTATTAGTGCCATTATCATTAAGTTATATGATTCCATCCCTCCATAGGGTTGTGTTCTCACTGGAACAAACACTGGAGAACACTCTGACCCATCCTAACAGCTCCCTGAAGTAACCTAAGCTGGCAATAACCATCTTCTCCTTATCTAGCTGAAGTCTTTGTAATGGCAGTAAAGGAAAGAAATGTTTTAATAAATGCCATTCACAGATAATAGGTGTAAATTTCCTTCTCATTCTCTTAATTTAGTATTGTGATTGGCAGTGAACAAGTGCATTTGTGCTTATTAAAAGACTTGTTTTCTTCAGCATGTCTTTGATGTGCAGTAGGTTCAAATCCCATCAGCAATTCTCATCTCTCAACTGCTGTATGAGAGGTGATCTCCTTTGACCAATGCTGTTCAAGTGCACTGAGTGTTTTTTGGGTGTACTGAATGGGTGAAGGTCCTCAAAGTCTCACTTTTTTCTCTGAGATGTTATGGAGTTCAGGTGGGAAGCTCCCACTTAGCTCATTAGACATGATTCAGTGCTTAATGAGTGCTGCAGCTAACACCAGTGCCATCAGATTATGTGTTGGCTCAGTTAAGTGCAGACTTTTTTGAGTCACAGCTCCACTGTTTGACCACCCTTGTGGTCAAAAAATATTTCCATGTATTTAATTGGAGTTTTCCATGATGCAACTTGTGTCCATTGCCTTTTGTGATAACATTGTGCATCTCTTAGAAGAGCCTATGCCCATCTTCTCTTTGCTCTTCTACATATGCTTCTCTATGCTCTTCTACCGCATAGCTGTAGATAGCTGTAAGATCTGTAAGAACAGGAATTACATCTGATTGCTAAATTGAAAAATATTGGACTTTTCTGCCCTCAAGGCATCTTTCCTTACAGCTTTAGTGATATTGAAAAGTATCTTTGGACAGAAGCTTTCTGCTTTCTGAGGAACTTTTTGTTTCTGAAGAGGAATCCTATTTAAGGAAACGTCCTTGTGCAAGGGGTTGACAGGCAATTCTGCTTATCGTCACCTACTTTTCACTTCTCATCCACAAACCGAAGGTCGAGAACTGTAGTTGTCATTCTGAGCTCATGGGAAGCGGATAGGAGGAAGAAATGGCTTTATCGCCCACACGTGAGAAGCATTGGAGAGCTGCCCGGGTGAAATCTCTGCCACACTAAAGTTAAAAGGAGACTTCTGCCTGTGCAGGTCTTGTGGAAGAGTAGGAAGCAGATAGCTGTTCTGCCTAACTGTGCCTTTTTGTAGGATCTCATCCACGATACTAGTGGGAGACCCATACCATGCATGTCTGGAAACAGAGCCCTGCACTTGCGGATGACACAAAAAGTAAAGAAACCCGATGTATCTGCACAAGTGGCATCTGGCAGTGTATCTGGCAGCCCAGAAAGCCTGGGCTGCATCAAAAGGAGTGTGGCCAGCAGGTCACAGGAGGTGATTCTACCCCTCTACTCTGCGCTTGTGAGACCCCACCTGGAGTACTGTGTTCAGCTCTGGAGTCCTCAACATAGAAAGGACATGGAACTCTTGGAATGGGTCCAGTGAAGGGCCACAAAGATGATCAGAGGGATGGAGCACCGCTCCTGTGAAGATCGGCTGAGGGAGCTGGGGCTGTTCAGCCTGGAGAAGAGAAGGCTCCAGGGAGACATACTTATAGCAGCCTTCCGGTATCTGAAGGGAACCTGCAGGAGAGCTGGAGAGGGTCTCTTTGTCAGAGAGTGCAGTGACAGGACAAGGGGTAATGGCTTTAAATTGGAAGGGGGAAGATTTTGATTAGATACCAGACAGAAATTCTTTCCTGTGAGGGTGGTGAGACACTGGAACAGGTTGCCCAGGGAAGTTGTGGCTGCCCCATCCTTGGAAGTGTTCAAGGCCAGGCTGGATGGGGCTTTGAGCAACCTGGTCCGGTGGGACGTGTCCCTGCCCATGGCAGGGGGTTTGGAACTTGATGATCTTTAAGGTCCCTTCCAACTCTAACCATTCTATGATTCTAAGTAACACCCCTTTATTGACTCCTGCACCGGGATTGCCAACTGCTATTCCTTTGTTGAGCCCTCCTCATCTCTGACAGCTCGTTCCTTTCTGTCCCAGCCAGATGTCAGCACCCTTTAGTGCTTCTGATACAACTATCATGTTATGCTCTTAAACAGAACTTTTTCCCACTTAAAAGCCCTCCAAAATATTTAGGAGATTCTGACAGATCTGAGGGATCAGGTTAAAACTAGATGCCAGTTATATATTGCCAAGTAGGTCTCAGGGCAACCTTTGAAGGGCCCCATAACTCTAAGAGGACAAACACTAATTTACAGGATTTCTTTTCAGAGAGGAGTAAAAACTTATGGCCTGACAATACCATCACCTCCCCCTTCTCTGCTATTAAAAGGGAAGCAGCTTGCTTGGGATTTGGTGCCTCCTTCCCTTCAAGTCTCCCTGGCAGTAAATGCAACCTTTTTGGTTGCATTACTGCAAATCTCTTACATGTATGCTTACAGCTGAACAGATGCCCAACTATTTTGATAAGTTAAGCTTGATCAGAAGGTCAATGTAGGATAAAGTGGGGAACAAAGAGTTTGCCTGGCCCTTGAGCTTCTTGGAAGCTACTAATTTCTCTTGAGTGGGGTTGTCACCATACACACAAATTCAATAAAGTGACCTCACTTGTCTCCTAAAACTTAGGTTTAGGAGCACTGTAGCTCAATTTGCACAGTATTAGGTGTGAGGCCAGGTTTCCTTTGGATAAGGCAAGCTTTCTTCTTCCTGCTCCTGTTGTACACCTTATCCTCAGACTCCTAAAAGGTGACTTGATTCATATCACCAAACAAAGATATTGAGGTAGAGATACAACTATTTTAATTTAAAATGGGGTCCAGAGTGTAATCCCCTCAGGATTTTATGTATGTTAAATAAGAGGAAAGAGATAAAAAAAAAATGTCATACAGAACCTGAGCAGGTAAAAAAGGTGTTCCAGATATATCACCTTTATTGTTGAGCCTTTTTAATTATGCTGGAAGTAAATCAGGAATAACTCCATGGCAGCCACAGAACTAGGTAAATGTGCTAGGTGAGGCCAGCAGATACAGTGTATTATTGTTCATGTCACCCTCAGAAACTCTCCTTTTTCCCCAGTTGCTCACTAGGCAGCTTTTTGTTGTTGTAGCGAAAAGAGATTTCACTGATTCTTACACATCTTTCATTCTTATTCTTCCTCTGAAGAAGTGTAGCAATAGTGCCCTATTTTCAGATAAGAAGATAGTAAAAAGATCAGCAAGAGTCAGAGTTCAAGCAAACCTCATTGTTCCCCTAGTCCATCCTCCAGGAACAGAATTCTTCTCTGATGAATTTTCCACTCAATTTTTTAAACAAATCAATGTACAACATTAATCTGGAAACTGATTCACAGTTCAAAGAAACTCACTATGCAGTTGAAATTTCCTCACGCCTCTTACCCACTATCACCAATTTCCCTGCTTCATAGGAGTGCAGCAGCATGGGTTTAATCAGTAATGGCCTGGTAGGAAGTGATTTGAGGTGAGCAAGTCCCCTATGAAACCTTGAGGATTGATGAATATTGAGGAGAAATGTATAGGTGCAGATCTGAGGCTAACAGATCAGCAGAATTTACTAGTTATTTCTGCCTGGGAATATTGCATTGCGACTGCGTTTATACAGTGTGGAGAGGTAGTGCTGCAACGTGCAGACAGAGAAAGCAACAATAATTCAGCCAGTTTTCATAAGTCTTTTTCCCTCTCAGTGAGAAATAACACCCCCACAGGCAGTGCATTAACATTATCATTTCTGTAACAGTGGTTCCTCCTGGCCCCAGCAGAGATCATGGCTGCATCTGCTTGAAGCTATGGAAACATGTGCTTGAGGTCTAGCTCGATTTCACAGTGCTTGTGCATTTATGAGAAAACTAAAGATATGAAGAAGCATCGCTGGTGTCATTTTGTGGGGGAGAGGTGGAAGAAACAAAGCACAGAAAATATTAACAAGTGTCTTAACCCCCCCTAAAATCTGTCTTGTAACCAAAATACAACCAGACTGATGGTCATACATCACTAGGTAGTGGTGAAGAGTAGGGGTCAAGGGGAGATGGACAAGTCATTAATAGCTTCAAAAATAAGATCAGTGACATGACATTAATTGGACAAAGTTTTACCATTGTGAGAAAGGCTTTAAAGATCAGAAAGTGCAGAATGAAATGTCAGAAATCACATTTAAAATGGAAAATGTCATATTGCCTTACTTGTGGCATTTTGAGTCAAAATGAAAGCTGGGTTTTTTTTTAGCTTTCACAAGCACAATCAACTAAATGTTGAAGTGAGAGGTGCAAATATTTAAAGGATTTCTGTACAGGATCAGTGTCTCCTGAACGTAGAGCAGAATTACAGAGAAACCAGCTTACAGAACTCCCCACTTTTCCAGTTATGGCTGTTTTGCTCATCTCCTGGCTTGCCTTCCACTAATGAGATAGCAGTCAATAGAAATTACAGCACCCACTGACATGGAAGATTAATATTGGAAAATAGTTGTAACCTTTCTATTGAATACTTCTGGCAGCATAAAACACGAGCATCGATTGCTGATGTTATACCTGTGTACCAAAGCAATTAGTCCTGGCAGCTTTATGTCAGTACCCGAGAAAGCAGATTATATTGCTTTCTGCTCACTGCAATCAGCAGTGAGACTGTCACTGATATCTCAGGATACTGTGGGATAAAAAAGTCTTAACCCAATCCTTCTCCTGTGGCTGTAAATGGCTTCTGGGATCGCAAGGAGCTAAACTCATGCCTTGACATTCCTTACTGTGTCTACTGGGTTCAGGGTGTCTGATGCTTAAGGGGTCCATCTAATTCTCAGAGAGACAGTGACAGTTTGTGGGCACTTTGCAGCCTAGACCAGCAGAACTGGAGCCCAGGTATGACCAGGTAAGTCCTGCTCCACTGCTCACTTCAGTATCTGCAGTGCTTTGGCCTGTGGAAACAGATTTGGTGGCTTTTTTAGAGGGAGTCTGTCCCTCTCCCTTACCCTGTTTCCTTGTCCTGTGCCCCATCACTCCAGCCTGCAAGCACACCACAGAGGCTGGTTTCTAAACTTGCATAAATATGTGACCATATGGGCTATCTCCAACCTGCTCTGAGAACTGCATGAAAAAATATACCTTGGCCTCAAAGGCACCCTGGGGGATGCTACTGGGAAGCTGCAGAAACCACTGCATTGCTCACCAGCCAGCAGGAAGGGCAACATCCATTGCTCTCCCAAGGCTGGAAGGCCTGGACCTGTGTCCATAATGTACTCTTGTCTTTCCTCAATGCAATGCCGCAGTTGAGAATGAACATGAAAGCAAAAGCGTACAACTGGCATGAGCCGGCGTGTCTCTGGGCATCCAACTAGTTAAAGAGAGTAAGTGACCCCCATCGTCTGTCTATCTAAATGGGCATGGCTCTCATGAAGTTTTCCATAAAGATATTTGCAGATGAAGAAGAAAAGTCTCAGCAGCTCTTAAGTGGCAGGGCTATATTACACCCTCCCACCATTTTTTCTATTTTTCCCCTTTGTGTATTTTCCTTGGGGAAAAATACTTTTTAAGAGAAAGCAGCAGGACAATTCTAGCTGACTCAGTTCTAGAGAAATTCCCTCAAGATCTCATCTTTTTTGTTCCTCTCTGCATCCCAAAGAATACAGACTGTGCTTGCTCGGTGTCCCTGCAAGTGCATTGTTACGTGTGTTAATCTGTTTAATAATTCATCTCCAATGCAGTGACTATTTGGCTGTTCAGGTCAGATTTTTATATTCTAACATCACTCCACATATTTGATGAGGTGATCCCTTCTGCTCATGCTTATCAGAAGATTTTACTGTTGACTGGATCAGCTTGCATATGCTTTTGCTCAGATTTGTTGATATTTCAAGGGCAGAATATTTTAAAGCCAGAATTTTTCTCATCGTTTTGGATATCGCTAAAATGAAAACAAGAAATATTACATCTGGTGAGAGTTAATTATATTTCAAATCTGTTGCAACTGATTTGGCCTGGCCTATAAATGCTAAGTAGAATGTGATCAGTGTTTGAAGACTGAGACAGTACTTCTGTGGAAATTGGTTCTGTAAGTTAATGGCTCCATGAAGGGATAGCAGGTGAGCTTTTGATGTCCAGAAATCCCTTGCTGTGCTCTGGCTAAAGTCCTGGATAGAACTGAGACCAAAAGCAGCTTAGGTTTAAATCCATTAAAAGGCACAGTGCCAGGATGTGTGGTCTCACACACCGAGCAAGGGAAGGTAAGAAGTCACTGTCTCTCCTTATTCAGTATTGTCTGACACAACAGAGAATTTTAAGCTCAGGCTTCCTTGTGAATAAGCCTTGAAATCATTTTGGTTTTGCTTTGGTCTGTATGATGTATCAATTTACCATCATCTCTCAAGCATGAATTTCCTGTTACAAGAAGGGTAGTTTTACCATGTTCCAGATGAGGAACCTGAGAAATAGAGGCCAGAATGTAATCAAGACTTTCAGAGTTTCAGTCCATCGCCTGCCTAAGAAGATTGACGATTATGTGTCCTCTAAGCCTTCAGCAGCACAGAGAGGAAGGAGGAGAGTTGGACAGCAGGCTTGTTCAATAGCAAGAGAACTCTGTTGTGGAAACAAGATTAGTTCACTGATGTCCAGACACAAGAGACATGAAGTGGTTGCCAAAACAGCCAAGATAAGAGATATGGCATTGTTGTCTGGGTGTCAGGTATTAAAAATGTCTTATATATTATTCTTCAATACAGGAAGCATTGTGTTACCTAACTTAAAAATTAACTCAATAAACCTAAGAAAACATGTGCTTTCTGACCATGCTGCTCAGCAGCAGACCAATAAAATCTTGACACATTTGTGGCCACAGTTGTGGTTTAGGGTCACCAATAACATTTTCTCTTCCATCCTCAGGCTGCTTGTTAGTACCATGATTTTCATGGTGAAACAGTGGTGACAGATAAATTCACAGCTAGGGTTGGGCAGGCCAGATCAGTGGTCACCTCCTCCTTGAACTTAGGCACCTCTGTTGAATTAATAATTAAACATGTTGTGGCCACTGGATGGTCTATCTGCAGATCAGAGAAGTCAATGGCAATGGGTTTTTAATGCCCAGCACCTGTGTGAATAAAGAGATAGAAATTGCAATCAATGAGAAAATTTGTATGTGAATGTGTTTATGAATTGAAGATATTTCTGAAGCAGTGGTAAACTCATAAAGACCCATAAAACCCTTCTTCAATCCTGTTTGTTTTCCTGAATGCCTATGTTTTGCATTTTGAGTCATGCCTAACAAGGTAGTACCTGCTGTATTTCCTGCAGGACATAACGACATCTTCACTGCAAACATGAGTTGAAACAGAGTTGGACTGCAAAGACAACTAGTCCTTGAAATGCTACAAGCTGTTGAGGTCACTGAGAAATTAAGCCACTGAACATGTGGTATTATCTTGTGAAAACACCCAGTAAGAGATACAATGTCACATGAAGAACCCCAGTGGTACTCGGAAAACAAGAGACCAGAGAAGTCTGTGTGCTTGCATGAATTTAAGGATCTAAAGTTACAAGTATCAGTGTAAAAGCTGCATGAAAATGTCTTTCAGGATCAGGTTATAGATGTATATTGTGACCTATTCTTTAATATTTAATTATTTTTCTCCCTATGGAGGTATTAGGTTTTTAGCGACTCTACAAGGCAGGCATCCTTTGCACGTATAATGTCATTCAATGAGATTTGCTAAGTTACAAGGCATATTGAAAATTCATGCAAACACAAACCAAGAAGATTCTTTGTGTAAACTGACTTATGATTGCTATTTACATATAGGTATAATGTATGTTTCTCCTTCTGATTGTTTCATTTTCTCCCATAATCCAGCTTTCAAAACCTGTGGATGGCAGAGTTTTAATTTTGCTCTAAAATCTCACACAGGCAGGACAACACAGGCCTAATGGGTGCTCCTAATCTTCTGAGGGATGCGGAGGGAAAACAATATTTACTAGAGGTTAGTTCCACTTCCACTTCCTTCATCATTTAATCTCATAAGGAAAGGTGTCTCTTCTGGCAAAAATACAAGAACAGGCACATCAGAAGGGACTTAATTCTGAGCTCAGCCCCAAAGAGGATCTTTTGCTTATAATCCGTAGATGATCTGATTTTCCCTGGATTTCAAACACAAATGGGCATCCAGTGGTGTTTTGTAAGACCTTGTATTTTTTAAGTGCAACAGTGGATTAGGTGCTTTTGGTGAGATCCACAAAGTTCTGCGCAGGTGTTTTGTTTCTGAAAAGATTTGGTTAGTGCGTAAGGATGGGGCACCAGGGGATGAGTCATAAATGTTGGATGCTCAAATTCACCAGAGTATCTAGCTTGAGAGATGGATCTCCTCATCACTTGTAAGTGTGTGAATAGCATATGAAATCTCCCCCAGCTTCATCTAATGGACTGAACCATTCCAGAGAGCTCATTCATATTAAAAACTGCCTTGCAGAAAATTGAGGGGCTGAGAGAGTCAACTGCTTAAGCCGACAATGAAAGAAGTGAAAATGGAAGGACAGTCCCAGGAGTTTGGTGATCTTCACTGGTAGGTATGAGTTTTGGGGAGACACAGATCACAACTAGTATTTCTTAGGAATAATCTGTTTCGTAGTTAACAGAATGTCATTAGTAGTAGCAGATTGTTAATTCACACAATGTGCTCACTCATGTAGTTAACAGACACCCTCACTCCTAGTTACGTCATCGCAGCAGTGGTTGGGAGACCAAGCCCAGCTGCGTACTCAGAAGTGCAGGGTCAAACTGACACGTGTGGCTGATTGGCAAATGTCTGGAGAATCCTTCTGAGAATACCTTCAGGGTTTATCCAGGGGTGTGTAGATTCCCACGTATAGCAGCCATCACGCTCCTAGATGAGATCTGAAACACGCACTCCCTCATTGTTGCTAGTGGGTGCTAGTGCAGTTTCAGCAGGCTCCTGTTCATTATCAGTTCTTCTGGACTACACAGCGCTGCCAGTGTCTAGAGCAAATAAGTCCCTGAGAGACTTCCAGGCACTACTTTCCCAGCACATACCTTCCCTCTCTTCTTTTTTTTTTTTCTGGTGGTGGCATAACCTGACCAGTGTTCCGTGAATTTTCATGAAGTCCGGATGTTTTAAAGAGCAAGCAAGGGAGAAACATCAACAAAATTACCTTGAATCACCCATCCAGGACCAGTTCCTGAGGGAGGCCTGGAAAGGTCCTTTCCTTCTGCCTGCTGGGCTTAGGCATCATGTATCAGACTGGAGCATTTGGAATTTTGGACTAGTAAGTAGAATGGCATTGCCTTTAAAATAATGAGTTCTTAAAAAAAATAAAATAAAAAAATCAATTTCATGAGTTTTTAGCTGGCAGCTAGAATTCTAACCACTTTTAGTCTTAGTTTCACTAGTGAACTTAAATGAACTTGAAATGTGCCCACAGCACTGACACTAATGTGTCACTGATGGGGAGCAGTAGCTGACAAAAGAGATAACCTGAATTCAGTCAGGGCCATGTTTCCTCAGCTAAAAATATGATTGACACTTTTTATTATTAGTTGAAAAACTCAACAGCTTAAAAATGTGTGATAGGTAAACAGCAGGTTTTTACTGCATTCCCAAGCTGAAAAAGCAGCTTGCTGGGCAATTTTTTTTGGCAGAAAACAGCATAAACTTACTATTACACTTGCAAACTAAGTGAGAAACAGTAAAAGTGCACTGTTGTAAGAAAAACATGTGTAGACTAAGCTTCATTTGATCTCTCATGAAAAATGGCACTTTATATTTCAACAGATCTTTATTTTGCTAGATTTTTATACCTGTCATCTTCAATTTCCTCTTTTTTCAAAACATCTTGCTGGCATTTTTTGAGACGTTTTTCAAGCTTCTGAAATTCCATCAGCATCTCTCACACTCTCATAGTCTACAGGGCTTGGCTGACAGTATTGCTATAGTGTAATCTTTTGCATTCTTCCACCATTCATTATTTCTGGAAACTGCTGAGGTCAAAATTTATGGTATTGTCCCTTGATGACCTTAGATGACAAATTTGAAACAAGATTTTTAAGAGGTCTTCTCAATTTTTTTTTTTTATTCTTTATGAGTATAATACAAATGTAAGAAAGAAACAGCCAAGAAAACGTGCCTGGATTCAGTGTGGGAAGGCAGATTTACTTGTGTTAGAGGCATTATGCAAATGTGAACCATTTTGCAGTGTAGTCTTTAAGTTATGAGATTTTAAGTCAGAGAGGGGGAATCCCACAGGTAATCTTCACTGAGTAGGGAGAACCATCTCTCCTATGTAAGAAGTACTGCTTACTGCTAAATTCACAAGCAGTGATGGGGATGGGTGTGTGTGCTGGGTTCCCTTCCCCAACAAAGGCAATTTGGATTAAAGAAAACACTCTTGAGAAGTTGTTAGGCCAGAGTCCTTCATAGAACCACCACTCCCCTGTGTTGGCTACCTGTGGTTGTGCCGTGGGACAGGCCAGAGACTGGGTCTGTGGCACTTGCTTTGACTGTGCACTAAAAAAATGTGTATGTATATCCCTTGATTTAGCTGTCTGCGATTAATGCTTAGAGCTTGTGGCCATTGTAAATGATTGCAGTGGTTGACATGAGTATTTCAAATACAGGTTGCCATCTATTGCAAAGCTCCTTTACCCATTTTGGAACAGACCTTGTAGCTGATGAATGCTTTAGGCTGATTATGCAAATAGCGCATTTTAAATAGCAGGATTAGCAGAAGGCCACAGTCTCAGCTGGGAAGAGACAGAGGCAAAATACTGGGGTTTGGCTGCTATAAGTATCTCCAAGTGGGTCAGGTCATGGTATATGTAGTGTGATACTAGGCGTTTTGCCTGTTGGACGAAGGTTGTGGGAAGACCTGTGGGATTCCTGGATGGAAAAAATAGAGGAAAGTGAAAGATTCATAGCTCTGAAACCATTTTGGAGCTGTTTACTAGGCAGCAAGGCATTAATGTGTGGTGTCATCCAAAGGTTTTGAAGGCATTGGATTAACAGCACAATGTAAAGTCCTCTCAGCACACCAAGTTTTGGTGAGCCTTTTCCTGGAGTTCTACTTCAAATAGACACATTTCTGGGCACCTTCATTCTCTACTGTTAGCCCTTCTTGTTCTGATCATGCTGGTTTCTATCAAATTAATCTCCAGTCCTATTTTACAGATGTTGCTTTACTGTTAATGTCCCCTTAATCTGGCTGCTATTTTCTGTGTCATAATTCATTCTGCACGTCTTACAGTCTCCCTAGACCATCACCATGAAAGGTTGGTTTCTACCAGTCCCTCTGTTTCCTCACCTCAAATCTGATTTTCCAGCAACTTGAAACATATCCAAGCACTTTTATCTGAGCTATCTTCTTTCAGTTCCATAGCACTTACTGCTTTCTGGTATAAACACAGATTCTTTGAAAATATACAATTAAAATGACTCTTTCATGGGCACTAATTAGTAGAAAAAAACTTCAATATGTGTTTGAGAAGGAGAAAGATTTTGGAATGGTTACTATTTCTCAGATATATTTACTCCCAGATCACTTTTCAGATACACATTACCATTTGGGCGGCTAAAGTCTCTAGGCCCTGCTCTATAACACATTTGTCATTTATCTCCTACTTCCACTGTTGGATGGGAATTGATCTGTGTAAGTGTACAATATGGTCTCCTAGTAATGGCTCACAAATCTCTCTCTCTGTCAAGTGAATGCCCATATCATCTAATAACCTTCATATTCCGCTGCTAAAACTTCTCAAGGGTCTGGACAAAGCTGGTCATACTGTCTGGAACAAACTTTCTTTTTTTTTTTTTCCCCATTATATGCTGGGTTTATCTAAGCCAATCTTAGATGGACCAAAAGATGGATAGTTTTTAAGGTTTTTATATAAAAAAAAAAAAAAAAAAGAACCACCAGCTAATATGGGTTTGCTGTGGTCTGTCTGTCTGAAATGATCTATTTTGAGTCTTGAATGTCAAAATACATGACATTTTTGAGACGACATTTTGGGGGCATTATTTCTTCTCGAAAAGTTCAAGTACATTCAACTTTCCATCTCTTTTTGACATGCAGCCAAAACCCTGAAATTTCAAACCAGTCAGAAAATCTTTATTTTTGTTGTTGTTATTATTATTGTCCTCCTCCTATCTAATTCTGGCTGTGTAATTTAGTTCTTACACGTGTCTCAGGACCAATAGGGTCAGTAGCCAGTAGAGATACAATACTGTGAGTGACTGGAAAGTTGTGGATTTAAGATAACTCTCATTGCAGCCCTGACACTGTCATTGGGTCAGCTTGTCACGACCACGCCAACCCTTCAACTTTTTGTCCTGCTTTTTCCACGTTGGTTTCATCCCCCCTGAAGAGGACATCTTTAGGGAAGCAAGTTGTTTAATGTAACAGTGACCCGTAGTGCTGTTGTAACCTGTAAATCTGCGGAAGTAGCGTGAAGTGCTAAGAAGTATGTATTAGTGAAGAAGGTAGGTCTCTTGGCACAGTTAGAAAGAGCAGAAGTGCTTGGCACGCTGTCTTGGCCAAATTCCAGCATGTAAACCTTTACTCATGTGAAATGGAGGCTGAATTATTTTCAAAGAACTTGCAGCCTTCCAGCTCAAGAGTACTAGAATGGGGCAAAATCAGTCAACATATGATGACCCTTTTTCCCTTCTTCATTCCTCCAGTTTCCATAATATTGCCCAGTGTCTGGATTCATGACATATATTGGGACTCCATGCAGGGCAGCTATTCCCTATCAACCCTCCATTTCTGGTAGCAAATGAACGCCTTCACCATGGTTGAATTGCCACTTATGGGAACAGCACACATCAATTGCACGTGCTGTGAACTGTATGTCCAGCAACATCCAAGAGAAGGAAGTCAAGCCAAAGAGATTAGCAGATCCATTGCACAAAGAATCCCATGAGCCAGGCACAAGCATCCCAGCAGCTGTTTAGAGGGAGTCTGGATGAGGTAGATTCATAAGGGAGGCTTCTAGCCTCTTTTGTTCCTTCCTGAAGGAGGTTTCTGGTTGCCATACCTGCGTGTCCTGGTTAATTAGCTAGCTCCACCCTGAGGTGTAAGCAAAGTACGGAAGAATATTTCTTCCTCTTTCAAAGAGGCTGGAGAAGAAGAGTAGCCAACAAAATTTATTCTACAGTTATTGATACTTTGCTTTGTTTTTCTTGAAGCAAAAGAAAATACTGTCCTGAGAGACTAATGCTCCCTGTGAGCAGTTCTAGCTCTTGCTGCCGCTTTGGACAATACCCTCAGGCTCTGAGAATGTTGGCTTCACAGCCCCCTTCATCCTTCTTCACTCATGGCCAAGCCCTTCCTCTGCCATCAGCTGCTTCTATTTGCCTGACATCCACGCTCTCTCTTTATACCGTTTCTACCCCTGCTCAAACAAAGGCATGTTTTACAGCCTTTGCAATGAAACATCCCTCTACAGTTATTTTTGGTTTTTTTGTTCTCTGGCTGCACTTCTTGCACCTCTGGCTAAAATATAGCAATAAAGGAGCTGTGGTTTAAATTATTTCTTGCCTACACTGTCCTAGTACAGCAGAGATCATGGGATAGTGTGAGGTAGCATTATTACTTCCTCACACTGTAGGCACATTTCATATGGAGAGGAGTTCCCTAATCACATACACCATCATGCTCCCCTTTCCTCCCAAAAGCTTTCCAGACAGTTTGTCAAGCAGGATACTAACTTTATTACATTCAATCTGAAGATAGTTTGTATAGAAAATTTATTGTCTGCATTCCTTGCCCTGGGTTGGGTTGTGATGGGTACATACTGCCTGGGTACTCATGTGAGCGAGCTTGAAGAGCTGCTCTGTAAAAGTTTACCTTGTCACAGAATTGCAAAATCTTAATGGTTGGAAAGGACCTCTGAGATCATCGAGTCCAACCATGCACACACAGAACCCCCCTACATTTTGGCTCNGACCCAGAACCGAACACAGTGAGGCCTCAGCAGTGCTGAGTGCAGAGGCACCATCACTTCCCTACTTCTGCTGGTCATGCTATTACTGATATAGGCCAGGATGCTGTTGGCCTTCTTGGCCATGTGGGCACACTGCTGGCTCATGTTAAACCAGATGTCCACCAACATCCAAGGACCCCCAGGTCCTTTTCTGCTGGGCAACTTTGCAGCTCCTCTTCCCCAAGCCTGTAGTGCTGCACAGGGTTGTTGTGACTGAAATGCAGGACCCAGAACTTGGCCTTACTGAACCTCAACCCATTGGCCTTGGCCCATTGATCTAGGGTGTTGATGTCCAAATGTTACAGTTTCTGGGCTCTGCACTGGAGATTTGTAGTTGGGAATGTGGGGCTTGCAGTCCAGGAAGGGACATTAAGCATTGCAGATATTCTGTAGAGCCTGTGGAGCTGACTTAATGTGATGAACTGGGACACTGGTATGGATGGGCCCTTCAGAAAGCATTCGTGAGGAGTGAGATTGTGCTTTGGCTGCGCGGGTTGCTCTCAGGCACACACTGTGTGCCTTGGTTCTTGCTTAAGGGAAGGCAGTTGCTATATTTAGGGCAGAAATTTGTGGTCACTGGGCATTTGTCTCCATGAGCAAAGTCACCATTAACAACTGGCTTCTTCCACAGGATTATGAATTACCACCTGGTCCCTACTTTTTTACTTCAGGTTCTTTAGTGCATTTCGGTTGGTTTTTACCCTATCTAACGTTATGCTCAGAGACCCTTTTGCCTCCAACTGTAACTCTGCTGGTTAATGGAGTGAATCAGGCACTGAATAATGTAAGACCTTCCCCTTCCTATATCTCACCATCAACTCTGCCTGAGGCCTATGGCCTCACTTATGTACCTGCCATTGTTGATGAGGTTGATACCCCTTTCCCACCCCAGCTAAATGAGGCACTATCCACTTATCTCATCTCCATACACGGCACCCTTTTCCCAAATCCAATTCCACCATAGAATAAGGTCAGGAGGACATCTAGGGTCGTTTAGTTGGAAATGTTCCTTCTGCCAATTGCCTTAGAATCGGGGATCTGCAGGGCTCTTCCCTGTTTAGCGGACACAGCCTCAGTGTTCCCATTCTAATTTAGTATCTCTAAAATAGACGATGTGGTGTCTGTTGAAAAAAGAGGCTCTGGATACACTGCCTGTGAGATTATATTGTAAGCCGATAAGCATACTTACCTATACCAAATGCCAGCCCTATTAAAGAAGGATTATATACAGATGAAGAGTTAAAAGCTTAGAAAATATTAGTCTAATATTTTGCTGGAGGTGTATTGGCTTTACTCAGCAACTGGTTGTCAGCAAATGACACTCTGTCAGGCAGAATATTGGCCACTATATACACTACCAGAGGAAGAGAAAGGGTGCTTTGTTGGCTCCTGCAGAGCCTGTCCAGATGCCATGTTGTGCACTGGAGATGATGGGAGCGTAAGACATGTATTTACCCTCAGACCCTTTAGATTTGTTCTATGAGTCATTGGGTCATCAGTGTTCAAAACACTTTCTATTAAAAAAGAGAAAGAATTGGGTATTTGACATAGGTTTGACACTCTTAGTACTTAAACATGGTGATGGCTGTGGCAATTTATCCCAGTGCTTTAACTTTGAAGATAATGAACAGCCCCTTGGCCAGCTGCTAGTGCAGATGGCACAGTGGCAACACCCTTGCTTGGGAAAAAGGGATAAGGCAACAAGAAAAACTTAAAATGTTTCCTTGGAGTCTGGAATGATTTATGTTCAGGCCAGCCTGCTTGGGCAGGTAGGGCAGGCAGAAGTCAGGCGGGGTTTGCTGGTGCTGCTGGTGAGTTTGTGCTGCAGCCTGGGCCTGCCATGTGAGTTGTCATTAAGAGGCAGATTTAACTCCAGGTTCCCAGCAGCTTTGTTTTTCAGATTTTTCTCACGTGTTTAAAGCCCATCCTAGAGTTTTGCACCTTAAAGACATTTGCAAATTGCAATTTATAGTTGATGCCCTATTGAATTTATAGACTGTACTGCAAGGCAAAGTCTGTACAGTGTCAGGGAGCTATGTAGAAGGGAAGCCATGAGAAGCTTAGGTGAAAGCTTTTTATCTTCCATACATACAAGAACTGTCACTCAAATTCAGGCTAGGGGGAATTGCCTGAGACATGAGTTAATCAGTCAGTGCAGTGTAGAGGCCAGCTGTGTACTGCTTTCCCACTGATGTTATAACAGCCCTATTACTATTACACTAATAATATATTAGACCTAATTCATTTTCCCTGGTTGCCACCACCTGCTTCTGCTTAGATCAAGAGCTAATGAGCAGTTGACAGCAGTTAATGAGCTTCTGCAGCAAGTGTTTCAATTTCTTTGCTGACAAAAATTAGTTATCTTTTCTGGGCAGCATGTTATGCCTTCCTGAGATACTTGGCACCATTAGCTCCCCAGTGCATCAGGGAGGAACCATCTCCATCAGCAGGGGACTACAGCAGTCAGTGGGTCCCATCCAGAACAATCCTCCTCCACTGAGCAGGGTAGCTGTGCTTTTGTCCACAGCTTTTCAAACTGGTCTCTACACCAGTTCAACTGTGGCCATTTTATTGGTGACCTCTCCTGCCAACCAACCCAAGCAGCTCTTGCTCTGCAGCTGTGGTGTCACCTTCCTTGTAGCAATGGGCTTTGTAATGGTGCTGCTGGTGAGTTCTGCTCTGGTAGGGCTATTATGGTAAGTGTTTCTGCATTGTCTAAGATTTTTGATAAAGGTTGCTCTGTGGATTGCTTATGGGGAAGAGGAACTGTTAGGTGCCCAGAGATTTAGGAACTGAAACTCCTTTTTCCTGCTATGCCACTGGTGGCACAGGGACTCAGGTGTCATTGCCTTGTTTGCCAGCTGCAAAATGCTACAATTATAGTGAAATTAATAATTTGCTGATACCAGATAGACATCTAAATTCTTTTGAAAATCAGTGTGAAATGACTTTCCCAAGTTGGCTTAGGAACTTGGTGGTATCTGTACATAGAAGTACTGCCCGCCTACCTTGCAACACTGGTCTAGATATTTGGCTGGCTGTATGAAGGCACCATTAAAAGGCAGTGGGACAAATGAGAGAAGGTGACTGTTCAGGCCATACTCCATGCCTGGACCAGGTAATAGGCTGGCAAGATTTCCCACCACTGCCTGAACTGATAGTCACAGCATAGAATCATAGATTTAGTTCAGTTTCCTGCAATTTTAAGTATTTCCTGCTTTCCAGGCACTTTATAAAGATTCTTTTCCAAGTTTCTCTTGGTTTTTGCAGAATATAGTCTGGGGAATTAGCTCAGGTTTGCCTAGAGATAGGATGAGGAAGAAAGTACTTTAATAAGAAACGCTGTTCTGTAGCGAAGAACTCACCTACAGACTGCTTTGTACAGTGCTGCTCAGGAAAGCAACTTCACTTTGTTGCTAAGATTGCTGGGGCAGTAACTTACTGCCGTGAAAATCTCTCAGTAAACAGGCTGGCATCTCAAAAATAACTTGCTAATTTTTCTTTTCCCCTAAGTTGTGCTCATCTGCATATCAATGTGAACTGTTGTCTGGATTCTCCCCCTCTTCTGAATCTATTGGAGAAGTCAAAAGCTTCACAATGAATGTTTGGATGATTAACCATCCTTGTGATTATTCATGTAAACCTCTGTGGACAGAGTTTTCCTCCCTGTAGCGTCAATTGTGGCTCCCAGAGCCATATGGAGGATCTGTGGTTCTCTGCAGACTGAATCTTGCACCGTCTGTGTGTCAAAAGCAGTGTCACTGTTATGTTTCTGCCTCTGCTGGAAACTGGCAATGTTCACTGGCCTCCCTGGAGCCCATAAACCATCTGCAAAGACATTCCTGGAATGGCCAAAACCCAAGGTTCTTGGGCTGTTGGGACTCCATAGCACAACCGTAGTTTATGCTCTATCACGCTGCTTACAAGCGTGTAATTATTACAGTCCTTATCCCAATGGATGTGCTGTGATGTTAGAAACATGGAACAATTCTTTAGTTTAAAAAAACCCAAACCTCTGAGAATTAGTCAGAGATGCTGATGCTACTCAATACGCAGCAGAAATGTGCTAAAAAAGTGGTGGTACTTCACCAGAGTGAATCTTCTTGGTGGTAACTTCCATGTCAATGTGAAGTTAGTAACACAAAAAATGTGCAAGAAAGAAAAGAGTTTCTGTTTCCTCAGTCATTTTTGAAACGACCATCCCATTTCCACACTTGTGTCTGCCTTGTGTGATAGATGTGACAGTGTCTCAAGACATAGCAAGAGCATATTCATTCTCTTTTACTATTCTACTTTAAGGAAAAAAGACAAATTATGCCTTGTGAAGAAGCCATTTGCTATAAAGTGTAAAAATGCTTTAATATTAATATTTTATAATAAAATTCATGACATATTTATAAACACTCTATCAAGCATTTACAACTGAACCACAGCTGAGAGCTTGGACCGGAATAAATAAGCAAGGACACAGCTAGTATGAAATATACATCTTAATTTTTATAATTGTGTGTGCTTTATTCTTTACACAAATGGAATGGATGCGCAGAGTATTTACACATAACAGGAGTGTAAGCTTGACAGGGTATTTTGTAAACTCCAGTTCAGATTCTGAGTACCCCACACTACAGCTGGACTGAGAAACATCCTGCTGAAGAGACGCGCGCCAGCCAGTGTGCCAGGTGGAGCCGCCTGCTGAGCACAGGCTGCAGCACCCAGAAATTCAGACTGGCCGATTCAAATTTAGGAACACAAATTAAAAGGTTGCTATCCCACTAAGAGCCAACAGTGTTGCCTTTTTTTTTTTTTGTTTTTTATTTTTTGCCTTTCCCCCCCCACCCAAAAGATCTTGCCTAGGATGCTGGCTACCGCCCATCCCCCAGAAATGCTGTTTTACACCAGGGCAATTGCCTGCGCTGTAGATCAGGGCCAGACGGCGTAAGCTGCTAATGCGGTGTGAGGGATGATGAATTGCATCTCATGCTCCTCACCTTACAGAGTCTCAAAAGGGCCAAGGGGGTAGTGGTTCCTATTGCTTTTGGTGAGATGCCAGTGGGACTGAAGCCTTCTGAAAATCCAGCCACAGCATTTGGCCCATGGGGTGTCTTTCTTGTTCAGCAATTTCACAGCACCTACTTCAAAAGGATCTTGATCCATGACTTGGCCCTCTGGGTGCTACAGGAATATACGCAGTAAATAATGATGGAAAATCCTGAGCTGCTGTTTTATCATGTGGCCTTGGTGTTTTGCAGTAAAGCTCAAAGATCGGTGTAATGGGGAGAATGGGTGTGTAACTTCAGGTGGTGTAAACAGGATGGACTCCACTGATGTCCCTGCTCATTGTGAGGGACTTGGACTAGATGACCTTTAAAGGTCCCTTCCAACCCAAACCGTTCAGTGAGCCTGTGAAATCAATGAAGTGACGGTGATTTACACCAGCTGAGGATCTAGTTTAGCTAAATGCTGAATGGATTTTAGGTGTTATTTGCTGTTAGCTTTAATGCTGATTTGTGCCCTAAAATGGAAAACTTTTTTTTAATGTCATGGCAATCTCATTCTTACTTCTGAACTAATTGACAAGATATCTGATTTTTAATGGAATAGGAAAATACATTTATTCCACCAAGGCATGAGCTTGAGCACATGAATGCAGTTGAACAGCAAACCGCATGCATAACATGGGAGACAAAATGTTCAAGAGAAAAAATGCTGAGATTAAAAGTTGTGAAGGATAAAAGACCACTTTCCGTGAACACGGCAGATATTATGGCTTTAAATCTGCAGCTTAGAAAGAAGATTGAGTCTTTTTTCATTAACACTGTTTTTCCCACAAATATCTTCATGTGTTGTCCCTCACTGAATACTTTGGTCAGGGATACAACTTGAAAAACAAAAAAAAATATAAGAAAACCAAATGAAAAATACAATTTGACTGAGTGCTGATGAGTAAGTAGCAGTGAAGGTGTAACACCAACAATTTCTCCATAGAAAGCTACTGTAAATAGGTAGGTGGGCGTTGTATAACTAGGACAACTGTCGCTGGCTCGTAGTGGTTATTAGCTCAGGTTCCACACTGCTCTCCAGGGTGAGGATTTGAAATTTCAGTGCAATGGAGAGATTTCTTATCCTTGACTTTCACAGGGTGGTTCCTAGGACCCTATCCACACCGGAGCATCAAACCATGCTAGCTACAAACACAATTACGTCACGGAATATTTATCTAGAAACAGCCTTTACTACCAAAGAAATTACAAAGCGCTAGCGTGGACAGGGTACCTCTGTAGGAAGGGGGAATTAAGCAAGAAAGAGGCTCTTTCGCTGGTTGACGGTTAGAGCATAACACCAGGAAAGAGTGCCGTTTCACTGAGCCCTGTTAGCAAGCTCTCAATGAGTCAGTGCATGGAAGATACTTTGTGGCAAGGAGAAATAAATAGGTTGTAATATTGCACATCTGCACAAAGCTAGCAAGATGTCATCGTGATCATTCATGGGTGGACAAAAAGCTGTGATAATTTTGGTTCTGCTTAGACCCTACGGTGCTACACACTGTGCCAGAACATGAGAAATAGCACCAGGGGCGTGATCTGGCACTTTTCCTAAAGGGTCCAGCATTTGCATTTGTCTCATGTTTAGACACCCGCAAGTCTTTTCCATGGACAGAAAAGGAATCTGACTACGCTAAGCTGTGTTAGCACCAACATGGTCTCAGGTGCCAATCGCTGTGGGTTGTGAGTGTGGAATATTATTTATTTATTTATTTTGCACCAGATGTAATTTTGCATGAATCTTATGTTTCTCTTCCTCCTCCCACTACCCCCCAGCATGATCTGAACAGCTGCAATGCAAAAATGAATTGCAGCTCTGAGGATGCTGTAACATGAAACGCAAAACATCAACGCACAAAACAAAGGGGTGTACGAGTCCTAAGGGAAATAAAACCTCTCACTGCTTCTCTTGGTGTATTGTTTTTAAATACATGTTTTATTTAAAAAAAAGAAAAAGAAAAAGAAAAAAGAGTGCAATGGCAACTCTAAACTGGAAGCACAAACAACAGACAGGGAAAAATAAATAATGTTACTACAGTAACGAAGGACTGATGGAAAAATTGATTGTACTCAGCCATAGTGTTACTGCTCACTGTAAAGCACAGCACATGACAAAGCAAAACAGTTGCTAGTAGGATAGTACTGTAAAAGGCTGCATGCTGAACTAAGAAACAAAGAAGCAGATGTGATTGATTGCTTAAAAAACAGAGCTGAAAATTAGAATGAAGTTCCTGCTTTAGGATACTTGGTTTTTTCAGGTCTGATGGGCTATTTCCCAACCTGGGGCAATAATACTTTGCCAGCACGGAAAAATCCATGGCTTCCAAAGATCTGGGGTCACTCTGTGGATTTCTGCAGAATTGTCCAAAATCTAAGCTTTCATTCATTTATATTTTGTTTAAAAAAAATAAAAAATGTTTCTAGCCCTTCTGGTTACAAAGCTCTTTCGGAGACTTAACTGAAACCCTTGTTTATAAATCTGCGCTGACCAGGCAAGAAAAATAGTAGTTAAAGAAGTGTGAACTTCTCAAAGTTACTATAGTAGGGCAGTAAGTGAGAGGCCAACTCAGGGCCACTAAAATGCCCCTATTTTTAACCCTGTCGCTGCTGGTGGCTATATTGCAAACATCCAGCTAGTCGTGCTCTCCACAGAGGTTGGCTGGATATTCCTGTCAGCTTGACAGGGGGTAGAAATGTAAGCTTCAAATAGACAAGTAATTGAGGAGTCTATTTAGCATTTGCCCTTAAAATGTCCTTAAGCATTAGGGTTACTGTAGCCACCAGGTAATAAGTATTGGACTCCTGCAGTGCAGCAGGCAGGAGACCATGGGTTTTATAGAAAACTTGGTCCAGCAGCAGCAAAGGCAATTCAGTTTACTATCATAGTATCTCTTGCAGTTGTCCCCTTGTGTGTCAAGAGTGAAGAATGGCATCAGTATACAAAGGAAGGGCAACGTGAAGTGAGGAAAAAATATCTCCTGCTTCCCTTCGATGCACCCCAAACTGCAATTCCACAGACTTTCCCCAAATCCCTCACAAATGTCCATTGCCTCAGCTTTTGCTTTTAAGACCCTTGTTGACTGTGAAATGAATGAAGATAGAAGTTAGTTGGTGACCTGCCTGCCTGCAAAGAGAGGAAAGATCAAATGCTTTTAGTATTTCTTTTAAAGAAACAGGAAGAATCATAAAACATTTGGGGGTGAAGTGAGACTCCCTCCAAGAGAGAAATTATTAACTGCATTCAAGCACTGACATTTTGGTTCTGAGAAATCATCCATTTCAATTTAAAGATGCATTATCCTTTTGTGTTCAGAAAAGGTCCTACAGGGCAGTCAGTTCAAGAGATCTTTCCACAGGAGTTCATCATGATTAAATAGAGGCAAGGGAGAGGATTAAATTGAGAGAAAAACAAGATGGCAACTACAATTTAAGGAATTGTCTTGCTTGTCATTAATAACAGAGAATCTGTTATGGAAAAGGGATAATGCAACTTGATGGTCCTCTTTACATTTTACAGTCACACAAGGGTGTAAATATTTAATCTTTCAATTAATTAATCTTTACAAAATATCTCACAAAAACATTTTTACCTATAGAAATTAGTTTCTATACATCAATATACTTTTATTTTTATAAATTATTCCATCTTTAAGTGCCTTCTATCAATATAAATGATAAAATAGACAATCAAAAATTTTAAAGCTTTTCCCAGTTGTATCCCTCCTTGTCAACATAGGTGCTGTGAATCCTCATACCTGTGTGTGTCCGCATGGGAATGTGTGTGCACGTGTGTGTGTGATGTGAAATGCTTCCATCCTCTCCCACCCCCAAACTCCATTAAAATAAACTATATTTTTATTAGTTCCTGATGCAATAGTGTTTCCAAAGGGGAAAAAAAAGAAATGCTTGACTTGGTTTCAGAAATCAAAAGATGTGCATAGTTACCAAAGTCGAGGTGTACCAACTACAAATGTGCAATGACAAGCTTAGAATAGGACCCACCTCCCAGTCAAGTCAAAGAGCGTCCTACCAGTGACTTCAGTAGGAAGTGGACCAAGTACTCTGAGCTTGATTTTGCAAGGTGCACGTGGCCCTGATCTAGCAAAACTCTTAAGCCTGTGCTTAGCTTTGAGCACATGAATAGTCCTACTGGAACTGATGGGACTGAACGGCATAGGGAAAGATCACAAGTGACTCCAAGTCAACGGGCTACTCATGTGTAGGAATTGGGGTCAAGTGCTGAGCGCCTTGCAGGATCAAGCCCTATATGAGGTTCAAGAGCTGGGAACTTCTCTTTAAAGCAATCAACACACTGAGCTCAGCCATTGAAATCTATCAAAATGTCCGCATGGGCACAGGAGGTGGCTAGCTCCCCTTGACAGAGGGTCTCCATGTCAAAAGTTTATACCTACAACTGGTGCTCTGAGCACACAACAGATTTGCTTTATATGGTAGAAGTCTTTTTGTTCCTACCCTTTGACCCATCAGTGTCCTTCATGGCTTCAAACACTTTGTGTTGTACATTCATCAAAATTCACATTGACTGCAAAGAACATAAATGCAACAAAAACAGGAAAGCCTCCAAATAGTATATTATAATTTTCTTCTAAATATTCTCCCGTCGTAATCAGAGGTGCAGTGGCTAATTTATAATTTTTCCTTTGAAGGAATCCAGATGAAAGGCCCAGATTGTTCTTCAATTACAAGTTTGCATTGATTATATATATCTTCTAAGCTATCTCCTTGGACAATAGCTGCAGCAAGAAAACATATCAATACTTATTTCAATTGATATATTGTATGGCATCCAGTGTCAGCAGATTTTCAGTGCACTCATAGATACTGATGACAGGAGAAGGAATACTAGCATCCTGTCATCATGGGAAAGTCATACCCCTGCAGATGGAAACTCAGTTCAAATCAATGTCACCTTCCCATGACCAGCACCCATCCCACTGCTTGCAGGGAGAAGACTGAGCCAGGTTAATTTAGAGAACTAGCAGTTCTGTCCTGGGCTAGGGGGGTAGGGGGAGGCGGGGAGAAACGTGGTAAGAGGGCAGCATGGTAGTTCCCAGGGTTGCAGATCAAGCTCTACATTTCATTTCATTTAGAAGCTACTTCAGCAGTGAATAGCAACAGATTTACAGCCTGTTCTATTTATAATGAACTCACTCTTGACTGCAAAAGTTAACTGGATCAAGCCCAAGTTGACAGAAGATAAAGCAACCACAACACAAAGCACATTCTCTATACTTTTAAATGTGTTGTCCCCCTGGCAGAAATCTGCAACTGCAGTTCACATTATGCACATTGTCAGCATGTGGAGGGACAGCTGGGGACTTCGGAGTGGTATTAGCAAACACCAGCCCCCTGAGTAGGGAACTCCCTAAACCTGTCCAAAGGAAATGCTGGGACTTGGAGAAGGTCTTAAAACTTGCTGTCTTCCAGGTCAGGAAGAAGCTGTCCTTCTCTTTCCCTCTCATGATCCATAGCTTGAGCTCTTGCCTTGAGCTAGTGAGGAATTTGATCTGTTACAAATGCAATGAGGTGACATTTTTACTGACTTCATTAAAAGCAGTTTTGGGTCAGGGAGGAAAAAAAAAAGTGTAGATATTTTTTCAGGACATCAAACTCTTGAAGAGTTGAATGCCTCAACTGCTCTTGAATTTCAGGGAAGCAATATTCTCCAGCCAGGACTCCTTGCTCTGGGCACATATACTGATATGCACTCTAGGCCAGAAACACAGCTGATCCAGTTTTGCAATAAAATACCATATCTTGGGGAAAAAAAGTTTGTAATAAAAACATACCTGTAAAATATTCTCCAAATTCTTGTTCTAATTTAATTGCTCGATCATAGGTTTTCTTTGCTTGCTCCTCTGTAAGACGTTTATTCATTTCCCTAGAAACACAGAGGAAGTAATCAAAAAGTTTAGATTTTTACTAGAACAGGGTTCTAAAAGATACATTCAATTGAATCACAGATGGATTGAGATTGGTACAAGAATTGGGCAGTGAAATCCTTCTGTCAGTTAATGGACACTTTTAGTAATTTAAATTTAACTTCATTCTTATGTAGTATAAATTTATATTTCCAGACTATTTCCCATCTCTCCCCTGATTTTTTATTTTCAGTTCCCTACTCTCCATTCCCAAAGGCCAAAATGTGGTAACTGCGAAGTGAGACGGACTTGTGGCATTAGGAAACCACTGGTAAGTCTGGGAGCCAAGAGATCTCAAGGTCTGGAGCACTCAGAGCACTCCTGCCTCCAGAGCTGAAGCTCCTTCTCCATCTCCATCTCCATTTTCTCAGCTGAATAAGATTGTCCAAACTCCTGAAATGGAAGCTGGGTTTTGACTGAGGCTGGGACTATGGAAGTGAAATCAAGATTAAAAGCACACACTGAGACTCCTGACCCTGCAGATGGAATCCCAGAGTCACGTAAACCAAGTAGCGAAGCCCCAGAAGAACCCAGCATGTCTTCCAGGGAGACTTCTTGGTTCAGCCTGGGGCATGAGTTACAGATAACATGAGAAATTGAACTGAGTCTTTCTAGCAGGGAGAGTTAAGAGGAATTATTTATTTATGTTCTCTGTTCCAGTCTTTTCTGATTAACTAAAGACATTCCCAGTCAAGTGGGTCTAGTAGATTCTATGATGTGCAGGGTACTAATAAATGTAAAAACATAGAGAGTGTCAGTAACGTTCTGTTATTGCAATATTTTGTTATTTGATGGAGAATTTCTGTTTCAACAGAGGTGTTATTTAACAGGTTTAAGAAATGAGTTGTCTTGCCCGAGCACGCTCAGCTTTTAATACCACTGTGTGCTTGCAAAGAGTCAAGCTCATACTTATTCACTGCCTTACACAGATATGCCTGCAGATAGCCAAATTAATTAGCAATAATAAATAGAGTTTCCTTGTTCCAGCATTTTTTCACAGCATGGATTCATTTTTCTTAAAACATGATGGAAATTTTCTGAGGCAACTAGGAAAGCAAGAGATGGGAGCATCTTGTGTTCTACATAAATCTGATTTAATGCTATGGGTGATGCATGTAGGAAATTAAGCGTATGATGGTGCATGAAAAGGATGATCTATGAAGTGCATAACAGAATGAACTTGCTACAGCTAACTCCTACCTGGCTTCTGAAAAACATCCTGTAAGGTGTCCAGGATGCAAAAAGGTATTTCTAGTAAAGACTTAAAGCTGTCTATCATAGAACTAACCATATATCTGGAAACGCTGCTTAGCAAAATCCCTCTGGAAATACCAGTGCGATGTAGAAAGCAGGTTTATAAAATGAAAGACAAGGAAGATTTCTTTAAAAATTTATGACAGCTATTTGTGGATTATATAAACAGGTTTAATATATGTCAATCAGTGTTATGCTGCTAAATATGTAGTACTACTAATTCTATTTATTGGAAAGGTTGCTATCTAATTGAGTTCAGGTGGGCTACTCATCAGCTCCACCTACTTGAACATGTCTTTAGGTGTCTGAACCAAAACTCTGTCTTGAAGTGGAACATACCATTGTAAATTCTTATGGAAACTTAACATTTTTGTCTTAAAAGCACTCAACAAATATTCTAGTGCTAACAACATTCTCCTCCTTCCAGATCTATTTCTGGTAAATTTCTGAAAAGTATTCCTCAAGATCTTTGAATGTCAGAGGAGAAAATAAAAATAAAAGTATAAGCAAGCACTAAAAATAGTAAGTGCATTGAAATGAGTAGAAATTTGCATTACTTTTTCTGGTTGTAGATTTGCCTGGGATATAAAACTGTGCTAGTTGTATTCATTCTTCTGCCCATCCTGTGCCTTCAGAAGAGAGGACGGAGAAGGGGGAGGACCACAATGTCCACTTTTTTGTGATGAGTTAAAAGTGCTGCCAAACCATAGTCCCTTGTATTTTTTTTATTTCCTAGCTAGGGACCTG
>VXBJ01004316.1:596845-902974 GCA_013400055.1 Nycticryphes semicollaris | reverse complement strand
CACAGCTGGTGAATTCAAAATGCTTGCAAAGAGCTGTCCCTCCAGGCACATTTTCCAGCATTTTCCTTCTCTCCCAGTGAAGAGCTCATCCAGGCAGGCTCTTCGTTGCTTCCAGCTCTCATCCCCATGATCCCATCACGGCCCTTCTTCTAGAGAGAGGCCGATTGAGAGGGACTGACAGGGATGGCTCTGGGATTAAACCTGTGAGGTGGATTTACGTAGAGTTGGGGAAGGAAGGAAGGAAGGAAGGAAGGAAGGAAGGAAGGAAGGAAGGAAGGAAGGAGCAGTTTGTTTACAGCAATTTGATTGCCAGGACTGAATTTAATTAAAGAGAGAAGGGTTGGGAGACATCCAGCTTGACCATGTGTTCTGGTTGCTTTTACACACTATATGGTCATTTGTGTTCACAGAGTATTTCCAGAGAACCAGTAATAACCGAGTTTCAAGTACATGTGCAAGTTTAATTCATGCTGCCTTCACTCTTCTTACCTTCACTGTCAGGTGGGTGCAAAGGAGCACATGCGTAAATGAGAATTAGACTTCAAGTGCTAATTTTGCTGTAAGTGAAATCTCTTTACTTTGTTTCTCTGCATCTTCCGATTAGCAATTTTGTGTCTTTCATAATTTTACTTTGCTATTACAACTTTCAACTAATTTGTATGAACAGGAGTAATAGTTACAGCAAATAAAACTGTAATTTTTGTGTTGTAGTAGTTACATAAAAAAGACCCAGTGAACACAGTTTTGCTGTCATTACAATATCCTCCTTCTGTTCTCCATACTAAATTAATGGTATCTATTAGAAATGTTATATATCTTTTCACCTGTGCACACCCTATAACTCACTACCAGTTACATCAGAGTAGATATTTGTTTAGCCAGACCCTGAGTGATTTAGCTGCACTACTAAACAAAATAAATGGTTATTACACAGAGAGGGCTCAGAATTATGTTATTATTCTCAAGACAATTCTGTAGAAGGAACAATACTGTTTATATTAAGAGTTGTCATTTCTGTTAGAAACTAATTTTGGATACTGTTTGATAGGATAAATGCACACTAGATAGATTAACTAGATTAAAATATTACTTTTAGAGAGCAGGCTGCAGGGGATAAACTAATTTAGAATGCCTGAATCCATTACACTTTTTTCTTTATTTTTGTATTCCCCTGGAATTGTGTTGTGTTTACATAATTAATTTATATAAGAGAATGTAAAAAGTCCCACACTGCTACTGATGTATAAGGACTTTCACTGTCCCACAAAAATTTGGATTTCTAATTAAGGCTGTCTTCCATGAGGTATTTGCAGAACAAGGAATTCAAAGTCATATAATGGATTTCACTTCGTTAATCCCTACCATACAGGTTTAGATTTGGAGAGTGAAAAATAGCTTACTTTTGATTTATATCACTAAGGGAAAACCTGCTAAGTCTACAGAACTTGTTTCGTCCTCCATGAAATATTAGCATTGCTTTGGTTTAATTACAGGATGATTGTCAAAATATTTTGCATGCTCATAACACTTTTCAGTCAATCTGTTCAAGGATTCGCTGCTCTTCCATCAAAACAATGAAGCCTTTATGTTATTGCCACATTTCTAGTTCTGCCTAATGTATTTTTCAGAGTAAGGCCCATAAGGGCCACTTGTATTTACTCTTTTTCTTCTTCTTTTTTTTTTTTTAAATCACTCCAGATGCAATGTCAACATTAAACGAATAATGGAAATAATTTATGCATGGGAAGACTGTATGTTAAGATCTATCTTAAAATGATCAGTGTAGAAGGTAGGCTATCAGACTACGCTTCCCCTTCTATATAGCAACATAATCAGAATATAATTGAATTGTAGGGCTGGAAGATATATCAAGAAATCATCCAGACCAAGATGGCTTTGGTCAGGATGGGACTGGTCAAGTACCACATATTGTGCATCATTTCCTGTAATGTGGATGGACATGCAACAACCTTATCACCAAAAAGCAGGGCCAGGGAGGAGGCATATTCATGGGATGGGGCATGTCAGCATTGTCTAGCTCTGTCACCCAATGGCTGTGAGCACATTGTCACAGTAACTAGATGTGCCTCTGTCACAGGAGGGAGGAAGCTTACATTTTAGCTGTGTAACAGGTACCTACGACATTACCTGGCATTTGAAAGGCCTTTGGTGAGAAGAAGGCACATAGCTCAAAGTTTCATCCCTATCAAAGCAAATTAAGATGATAACTCTTGAATTACTGTAAGTGTCAAGCTTTAACCAGTATAAAGTTCATTTCCTCCTCAGCCTTCTCTCCTTGACATTAGGCAACCTCCCTTCGTCCTCCACCTCCACAGTGGAACCCAGAACCAGGCCAACACTCCAGCTGAGTCCTCATCCATACCCAGTAAAACAAAATAACCATCTATTGTGTGCTTACACGACACTGATGTTAATACAGCCCACAGTGGCAGTTTCCTTTTTTGCAACTGCATTATCCATCCATTCATATTCCTGTGTGATCCATCCCAACAGCCAGATGCTTTTCTGCAGTGCTATAGCTTAATTTTTCCCTGCTTGTACTCATGCATTTCATTTTCCTTCCTTTGTCTGTGCTTGAATTTCATCTTACCGATTTTACAGAGTTTTAATCTTGCCCTCCAACATGCTTGCTACCTTGCTCAGCCTTGAGTTATTCACACTTTACAAAAGTATTGCCCAATCCATCCTCCAAGTAATTAATGAAAATAACAAGCAGTCCCAAACACAGCTCAGGAAATATATTTGCAGGATTTCTGTTACCCTCCCAGTTGAACAGTGTCATTTTAGGTGACTGAGTATGGCTGTGCACATACTCTCTAGTCATTCCGTATATTTCCCTAAGCTGCTACTGACAAAGTCCCATGGATCCAGAATAAAAATTAAGAAATAATACAACTATATCCATCTCATGAAAGAAGGAAATAAGATTGATTTGAGTTGTTCTCGATGCACATACATTGACTGCCTCTTAGAACCTTTTTATCCTCTCAGCTATTACACTTGAGCTGCTTAACTGTTCCTTGAATCCCAATGTCTTTCTAAGTATTGGCATTAGTTTCCATGAAGTCGTTACTTTCTCTTTCTTTCTTTTAGTGTTGTGATTGCCCCTCTCTGGTCCCATGGGTCCTTTCCCATCCTCTTACAGATCTTCAAGTAAATGAAGAGCTGATAAAGAGGCACACACCTCACATCTGACACAGGTTTACCTCTGCTTCACTCCTGTGACCAGACTCTACACCCCAAGAGCACCCAAGGCTGGATGGGACAAGCCAGACCGTATGAGTCCTTGGTGAACTTGCTGCTGAGGTTAGAACAAGTGAACCGAACACTGGCAGGGGGTCTTTCATGGTCCAGCATGTGAGACCCCATGTCTCAGTGTGAAAGGTTCAAAGTCTGCTTTGGCTTGTTCCTTAAGGTGCTCGGATATAGTGGATGCTGGACAGGTAGAGCAAGTCTCCACTGCTCCCACTTCCTCTCATTACTGATTTTAGAGGACAGGCAAAATATAGACTCAAGACCTGTGTTGTGCCATTTGGGGCTGTACCCTGAAAATAAAATGCTTTAAGGAGTTTATACTCACATCAGAGGCTCCCATGATTTAGGTTTAATGAAGATAGCGATGGGATAGAGTTGTGCAACTTGTAGTCGTTTGATAGCATTTCCTGACACATCGAGTATACAGTGCTTGCCCTGTTGGAAACAGATGAGGGTGTGTTTATTTTTGCAGTTTGTTGAAGATCAGCCCAAAGACAGGAAGCAATTCTGTGACACGGGGCCCTGGGATGGGGCCATGATTGGCACATCAGGGAAGTGGTGCTCCAGGTCATGTGCTCCACGTCCTGCGCTACTTTTGCTTTTGTGCCGATATAAAATATACACTGCAGATATTGTTTCTTATATTTATATTTATAAATATATATGTTTATATGTATTTATATTTATATGTTTTTATATTGGGATGAACTTTGTGGGAGGGAGAGGATTTTCTTCAGAGATGAGAAAATCAATTCATAAAAGCAATAGTTTGTCTACGTTCTTAATGGTTAATTCAGTTCTTGGTTGTGTCAAAGACTCCCTGTGTCACCTGAGGCAAGTAATTTAATCTTTCTCCGCTTCATGCTTTTGCTCCTGTGAAAGTGAGATAAGTTTACCTGTCTTAGAGAGGGAAGAAGGAAGGCTGTTTTGGGGTGTACTTGAGGCGCTGTGTTAGATCCCTGAATTGATGGCACTACATCCAGGTACAGAAAATGTCAAGGATGTTGTCATTCAAAGTCAGAGACTCCACTTGTGGAGTCATTATAAACCCCATAAATATTAGGATGCTGTTTTGCAGATATTTTTTATTTTTGGCTGAAGAATCACATCTGAGACACAGTGTTGGAAAAAATCAGGTCATGTTGCATGGTCAATAAAACTAATGTCAACTTACCCTTTCTGCCACGAATCTCACAGACTGGACACTAGTTCCATATAAATTATCATTGTACTGCCCAGCTTCTATAAATTTGTGCTCTTGGATATCTTTTTCCATTTGTTCTCTTGAAATGACAAAATGATAATCTCTCCCATCCACTTCATAGTCACGCTTTGGCCGTGTGGTATCTGCATGAAACAAAAGGCAGAAGATCAAGAAGTCCGTAAAAACATTTCATGCAAAAAAATGCTGCAATTAAGGTCTGCTCAGAGGAAAATGCTGAGTTGGCTGTAAGTAGAGGGGCTTTACATCTGGGAGCGGATCTTTGGCTACTACATATTGTTTTCAATGGAGTTATGACAACAAAACTGTCTTCTGATGTTTACCTCCAATTAACACTTACAGGCTAACATAAAATTAGGATTTACCAGAATTCCACTTTTTTCAGCAGGATCACACTCAAACCTCATATACAAAATCCATTCCAGATTGTAAACCTAATCCTATTACAATGACAAAATGGATTGCAATCTCATTAATTTAATTTAACTGTAATTATAAGGCTGATTCTGATCTCACCTCTAGCAGTTTTAAGCTGGCGTATTTGCAGAGACAACAGTTTCAAATGAGGTAAGACTGCAATCAGGGTCTGAAATAAACACTCAGCAAGCTCTAATGGCCGAAGATATAAACACTCTTCTTAATTCAGTTTCCAATATTGCTTTTAGATTAGATAGTCTAGTTCTCACACAAATCACTGATTACTCTGTATTTTTTACTGACAGATGCTGTGCAATTGAGTTGAAACATTTGACGCTTTACTAATATTTCAAACTTCTATATTATTTAAGAAACCACAGATTAATTGATGAGTAAATGGAGTTAGTGGCTAGAAGGATCTTTATTTAAAAAAAAAAAAAAGAAGCTACATCTTTTGAGACAATTCTTCTGAGAAATTTTTTGGATAAATTCTTTCCAGACCTTCATAATCTTTTTTAGTTTATTCCTTTCCCCTTTTTTGTCCAATGGAAAAACGGCTTTTGAGAAACTCAATTGCACATCATTCACGGATGCTGCATTCACAGTGATTCACTTAATGTGTGGCACCAAGGGAAGCAGCTCACTCCATGCAGAACAAAGAGTAAAATCATACTTACGTGGTACACATGACCCAAACTTATCAGGGAATTCAGATATCAAATCATCGTTGATCCGATCTTTCATAGGACCCAGAATAATAACTGGCCTGGTATAATTAACTGAACAACAAAAAGAAAGGGATGTTTTGATGATTTTGTTGGCAATAACAGTAAATCTTCACAAAGTTGCACTACCCAGAATTGTTGCCTTTACATATGAAGTGAAAATGTAGGTGTACATTTCATTGATGAATAATTTATTGATTGACATGGGTAAGGAAAAGGAACAAGCAGCGCTCATTTTGCAGAGCTCTGTGATGGTGCGTGCATGTATAGTCAAATGACTATGTGGAAGTGTATATATTTGCTATTGCTCCATAAGGTTACTCCCAAATCCTTGCAGATGGACTCTCTAACGAGGCATGGAAAGGATATTGTAGGATTTTTTTCTCCTTAGTTATGTGAGTACATCCCCCATTAAATCAGGTGGGTGCACTCCCTTTTTCAGTTGCCTTCCTGGAGGTTCATCTACTCTGGTTAGAGGCACATATCACATGCAAAGGAAAACAATAAAGGCTTCCCATGTGTCCTGGTATGTCCTGGCCTCAACCACAACACCATGAAACAATATTGCAGTAAATCTAGAAAATCTGCATTAATATTTTGTAGACTGATTAGCTTATGCATTAGTAAAGGCCATGAGAGCATACCGGAGAGAGTCCTGAGAAAGTTAGGAAGTCAAGGCCAGTGAAGGAGACCCTTACATAATTTTGTTTGTATGTGATAGACCTAGTGGCCAAGACAAAGGAGCCACAGAGAATCTAGGGCTGGCACAGGAAGGCTTGTTGTTCTGCTGACCCCCAAAATGTGAAACAAAAACTATAAGGAACAGTGACAGAAAAGCAGGTGAAACTTACTTTCCTGCCTGGTGACAGGCTCATAAGAAAGGATGCAGTCTTCTTGGCCTCCTGATGAAAGAAGAAAGAGAAGAGATTGAAGCTGACAAGCAACATGTCAAGTATTAAAGCTTGATAAAATGCTTCACATAGAGACAGATCGAGTTCAGCACGTCTCTCTGGTAATGCTCTCACCTGAACCATTCCAAAATTCCTCAAAACTTTAAGCTGTGGAAACTACTTTTTTCCTTCCCCTCCCTCCTCTGCCACATGTTTCAATTCTCTTTGCTGAAATTGGGCTTTTTCAATGATGAGCAATAATTTATTATTTATTGATCTGAAAGCAAGCCTGTTTACAAGGATAGTGCAAAAATTTAAGATGCAGTTATTTTCCTTGTCTTATTAAGACCCTAATGTGGTGCTGTAGGGCAAATCCACAGGCTACATAAATTGAACAATTTTTATCCTCAGATTATATGCATTTTAGTTGATCATCCTTCTGTGCGTAATCCCCATAGTTTAGTTTATTCACAGCCTGAACATCTAGCTATGAGCTGTGTTCTGACCCTCATCCTTTCCCTGACACAAACAAATCTCACAGCATTGTATTTTACACAGTTACCCTCCCTCCTCTCCTGTTAGGACAGTGCTGTTTCTTCATGGTGATATTTTAAAGCAGAGAAATTTGCTGTAAGAAACAAGTGGCAGTACACAGACCATGACTTGGGTGCAGGTGTACAGCCCCAGTGCATCTACAAGAGTGCAAGAGGAGAGGGGGAAGGATTCTTCAACCTACTGCATGAATAATTCCTGGATGTTTCTTTTTCTAGGTCACTGTCACATACTTGGTACCACACAGGGGCTCTGGCAGGTTCTAAACGTGACTTAGCCTTAGCAAAGTTTAAAATTATGATTTTATTTTTACTCAGTTCAGGGCTTGTCTCTGAGGAGATACACAGATGGGATTTTGAAACTAATTTAGATACTACAGAAGAAAGAGTGCCGTAAGTGGCACCAGGGCTTTATAAAATAGAGAGGATTGCCTTAATTTCATCTGCTTACATGCACATGAGCCTGTCTTGCATGGGCTCCAGGTGGGCTCCTGCCAAGCCAAAGTGTGCACATACAGGGGAAGAGCGCTGCCTGACACCTGATGGATGATATAGGTAGGATTTAGAGGTTTAGAGGGCTACACCTCACCCTGAAGTAGTCTGATTGCTGTGTTGCTCATGAAGCTCCATTAACTGTATTAACAAGATTTGTATTGGATACAGCACCTAGCTCCCAAGCAGGTACAGAACTTTTGTGGTTTAGTTTTAAGCTCACTCCCACCTCACGAATCTAACACGTTGATAGATATTTTTTGTGATATATCATCTAGACAGCTTTGAGAAATGGGTTAGAAAGCTTTTCAAGTAGAAATAAAGTTGTAATTAAGGGCAATGACAGAAAAAGCAAATAAAAAAGATGTATTGATGTGGTAGGAGGGAGGTAGAACAGATAGGGGCAACTCCAACCTAGCAATGGGGCTGAACAATAAAGGTGAAAATATCGTTTTTAATCATAGGAAGAAATTAGACAGCTTCTGAGAACATGGTGACATAACATCTGAGGAGTGTGGATAATGGATTTTCTTCTGTATCTGCAAACTGTATTTGTTCGATACTGTAATCACTTGCTTTAACTTTGGCTTTGTGCAAAGTTAAACCCCCGGAATCATTGTTACACTAGGTTTCATGCATCAGTTTTATAATTTTCTCTTAAGTTTCTCTGTTTCTCTGGGAATTTTGAGGGTGATATAAAACTCAGGTTGTGCCATTCCCCTGGAGATGAAACGATTCACTCTCCAGGCTGCAGGAGCATCCTCCTGCACTGCCTGCCCTCCAGGCCCCCAAGGCTATGCTTTTCCAAGAAAGTCAATCTTGGGGTGGGCAATGAAGCCATCATGTACTAAGCATGTGGAGAGGAACCTGTTTATACGAATACAATCTTAAACTTGAAAATACTTGTTTCAGTGGCATACAGCTCTGCAGAAGGGGATGCATTTCAACTAATTTCAGGGACCTGTATCACAAGTGCTTATGCCTGAGCTAGTCCCTATGTACCCTTTAGAGTCAGTAGGTGCCCACAAATAGACAAGTGCTTATTCTAAAACACGAGTCATCTGACCTATTTTAGATGGCTAAAATGGATGAGATAAAAAATCAGAAGCGTGTGTTTGTCTCCATTGGTCCCATAATGGCATTTAAACAGCAAGGTCAGATGCAGACATCTGCGTTTAAACAGCAGAATCCCATGGGAATGACAGTGACAAAGGCAACTGAAGGAAAATAACCAATAACTCTGATACTATTTCAAAATTCCTCTGCGGGCTTTGGCATGGAATCATAACCAGCACAAATAAGCCAGAACAGATTTTATCTTCTGTTTTGCCCAGCCTCTGCCAGACATGTCCAAATGCTAGAGCTCTTGTGTCATCCAGGCTATCAGTAGTATATGGGCTGTGGAGACAAGCAAGCCTGTCATTTCACAGAAGTCTCATGAAACTGGTGCCCAACTGAAGGCAAAGAAAAAAATCCATTCCACTTAAATTGTGCTGAAGCTTAAACCATTGGAAAGGCTTAAGTCCTTCCAAGAAAGGATAAACTATGAGGCTGAATGGGGGCCTACACAGGGGCTTAAAGATAGGCATCTTCCTGAGCGAAGTCTCTTCAGCACTGGGTTTCAGACTCAAGATGGAGTGTGAGTGTGGGGGAAAGCTGCACTACTTCCACTGCATTTCTTTCCTGGAAAAAAGGCTCAGGAAGCTCAAGTATCTATGTGAACAAAATCCTTCCTGTCCAGACAGAATCCTCAGAGGCTAACACATATGTTAATGGTACCAGATGGTATTCTTTAATGATCTCTACCCAGCCAGTTCTTCAGTTTTGAAGTAGTCCATAAAGTATTAAGTATAATGAAGAGCTCTAGAGTCAATCAGTAATCGGATTGCTATAACCTTGTGATGGCTTTGAGGTGTGAGACACAGTGTGAAATTCAGCAGGACGCGGGCTCTTATTTATCATTTGGCTGATCCTCATTTACCACCCACATTAATGACTTAATTAGCACAGGTTAGCTATATTGATCTGGAAAATCTTTTTGAAATTTAACAGACAAAACAAAAAAAAAGAAAAAGAATAAGCCATTTCTGTAGGATTTTGGAATGATCCCTTTTTCTTCAGTAAAATTAGAAGAAAAGAAAGAAAATAAGAAAAGAGAAGAAAGAAAAAGGAAGCTTTCCTAAATGTAATATATTTATAAGTAAAATTATTGGAGGGCTTTCACTTTCCCAGGATCGCTATGACTCTGGTTCCCTTTGTTCTTTGCCAGTTGGTGATTTCTCATGGTTGGGAAGAGAAGAATGACCTGCAGTCTGTTATAACTCATAGCCTGTATAAACAGGATAGAGAAGTCCTGCACGGTCAGATAAGTTTCATAAGGACTACTAATTTAATCTCTTTAAAGGATTTTGTAGTGTTTCAGAGTGCCTTTTTTTTTCCCTTTCTGATTAGATAGCAGAGATTCTGTGATATACTCAAAACCAGTTTCAGTGTAGACCTGGCAGATACCAGGCATATTTCATGTGGCCCATATAAATGTCCCATTTCTTATTGGGAAAGAGGATGCCAGAGCATCCAGTGCTGGTGTAACTGCACCTGGCACGTGAATAATGGGACAGGAGAGCCCATGTAACCATACACCCACCCTCAGCAAGCACCTAATACAGGGGAATCCATGGATTAATGGCTGTGATTAAAAAATATGTAAAGGGATCTAAGGCACTGAATAATAATAAAATAATACTTATTAAGACAGCTAAGAATTATGTATTATGTTAGAAAAATCAGAGAATTTTTTTGTTCATTAAAATTTCTGGAGTGGTAGTGGTACCATCAATACAGTTGTGAAATACATGAGCCAAATAAATGTTATTTTTGAGCTCTTGCTTGAATTTTGTTTCTCAGCTGAATCTAAAATTTAAAAGGCTTATTTTTTTTCTGTCATCATCCTTTTAGATTTTGGGATCATGTATGGATTACTTGAGTTGTACCTCCAAGATCTTGGAGAAATCAATTTCTTGCTCTGTTTCATCTGCACAGACTGCAGTGGACAGTCAATATCTTAGCCTCTATTTGGCTCAGAATCCTTTTCCTGTTCCTCTGCTTATGTAAGTAAACACATGATTTTTTAGAAATATGTTGACAGCTATGAAAGGCTGGAAATCCAATACATAAAATATCACAAGTAGTCTGAGAATGAACTTATGACTAAACAGTGGTCTATCAGTGGTATATCTTTAAAATCAATATAGCTTGTGAGGGCATAAAATGAGACTTCAATACTTGTGCTAATCTGAGTGTGCTTGAAAAATATAGTAATCGTTGGGAAGTGTGAGGGCCACTATAAGTGTCCTAGTTAATCAGTGGCCTAACATAATAATAAGGACTCCTTTAACCTTGTTCTGACTTCATATCGCATTACAAGAGTGACTTGCTAACTTGCTGACAGAGGGTAAAACTTCTAGTTTCTAACAATTTTCCTTATTTTTAACTTCTAGTCATGTGTTGCCTCTCTAGGTAATTGGTGCAATCACAACCAGTTATGCAATTAGGCTAAACAGATGTGGTAAAGTGTATGTAATTTTGATGACAGCTGTGAAAACCTTCACTGATATGCGTAAGAACGTTACAACACATACACAACAGAGAGACATGAAATTCATGGCCATTATGAAAAACATCTCTGGCAAAATAAAAAATGATGAGTCCGTGACAAAAAATATGTTCTTACAAGCTTAGTTTGAAAAAGAAATCAGAACATTTTAAGTTACAGAGCTCAAAATAAACTTTCAATCATGGTTTAATTAGCTGATTCAGGAATAAGTCCAGGCTGATTTCATGTAACCTTATCACAAAAGGAGCATTTTTCTGCTAGTCAAGGATTTCATATACCACTCTGCAAACTTGATTTTACTGCTGCAAACAGGTGCAAATAAACTAACATAGTTATAGCCTTGATATTATCATGGCCAGTCCGGTGCAGCAGCAGCTGTGTGGCAGCTCAGCCCCTTTTAGGTCAGGTCAGCATTTGTTCTTGGCTCAAAAATACATTTAATTTTTTATTTAAAAAAGGGCCAAATTCTGCTGTCAAATGTGTTTGTGGTTGTCCATGAAATTGGGATAAAGAAAATCCCACTGTTGGGTCCACCTCTTTTGCTCATTACAAATCCAGCCTTGCTGTTAAGAAGTGGACAAAGAATTTTCTCTTGAGACAGAACAGAAGGACTTTCAATTATATGATTATTTTGAAATAAAAAGTATTTGACTTCTGTGAAGAAGTTGATTTTTTAACCCCCAAACCCAAGACGCGTGTTTCAGAGTGCCTAAATGCTCACATTTTTAAGCAATGTATTTTTCTAAATAAATGTGAATGCATCACAATATCTCCTAGAAAAAGCCCAGTCAATCTGTAACCCTTCTGTTAATCACTGTTCAGGGCACAACCTGGACAGCTTTCAGAAGCCTTCAGCATCACTTTCTGTAGTTGCACCCTTGGTTTGGAATGGTTCTAGGAGTGATCGAGTAGTACATGTTTTGACACTTGCTACTTTTCACTAAAAGCTCATCATGAGAAGCAAAAGTTAGAGAAACATGTTAAAACAATTGCCAGAGACCCACTGGAACAAATGCAGAGCCCTTCACTCTGAACCCTAAGTGGCCTGTTTTTACAGGGGCAAATATGAATGTTTGCAGGAGAACACATGGCACCTGCTAATCATTTCTTACCCACACAATTTCCTTCATGCTGGCCAAGGTGTGAATTGCTGATTTCATAGATTCATAGAAATAATTAGGTTTGATAGACCCTTAAGATCATCGAGACTAACTGAAACCTAAATCTGCCAATGTCTTTCTTGTAGTGACGGGCCCGAAACGGAACAGTATTTGAGGTGGGGCCTCTGAATATGGGGAGTGATCAAGTGATATTCCCTAAATATTCCCTAGTCTTACTGGCCACGCTATTTCTGATACAAGCTAGGATGCTCTTGGCCTTTTTGGACACCCAGACATGCTGCTGGCTCATATTCGGCCAACTGTTGACCAACACCCCCAGGTTCTTTTTTGCCTGGCAGCTTTCCAGCCACTCTTCCCCAGTTTCCCATAATTCAGAAAGTAGTGGAGGCAACCTCTTTTTTCCTGCTCATTTACTGGGGTAACAGAAGAGAAAAGAGGCTCTGGGACAGAGTCACAACCCTATGCAAACCCCCTGAGCCCTCCAGCAGTGTTCTGTTTGCTCCCCATGACTTTTTCAGCTATTTTGCCTTTTTTTCTTTTCTTTTTTTTTTTTTTTTTTTTTTTTTTTTTTTTTTTTTTTTTTTTTTTTTTTTTTTTTTTGTTTTTTGTTTGTTTGTTTTTTTTTTTTTGTTTTTTTGTTTTTCTCTGCTTGGTGTGCCCTCTTTCTCCAGTGCACAGACTAAGGGCTAGATGAGTTTGCAAGGCAACACACATGGTGTCCTGGTAAAATAACCTGTAGTGCCTCACCTTGAACACATAAATTCCCCTTGAAGTGGTGCTACACCACACTGAAGAACAGCTTTGCAATGTGGCTGGCACCAAATGGAGGTAAAACAAACTTGGGTTTGTGGTAGTGACTGACATTAGGGCCTGTTCCCAGCTACATGGATGCAAACAGGAAAGCTGAAATAATAACTACATGCTATTCTTATTCTTATTCTTATTCTTATTCTTATTCTTATTCTTATTCACCAGGAATGAGCTTTACCACAAGCACCTATTATTTTTTTCCTTTCATTAGGAATAAATAAATTAGAATATTGAGGAATATGTCTTTAGGGAATGTTCACAGACTAGGTCTGATAATTACTCTTCCCACATGAGTGGTATTGATAGGACACTGCGTGGTGTCCTCTCTCAACAATTCCACAAGGTCAGAAATGCAGTGGAATAAGGCAATTTTTTCATTACAGGCTTCATGTCTTTTATCTTGTTGACTTCTCTCTCTGACCACCCTCTTCTCACTCATCTCCAATTCCTCTCTATTACCGAGTCATAATTTCTCCAGGGAAGATTTGATGCAATGAGCTGTGTGATGGGAGGTACTGTTGACACAGGGTATCCTGGAGATCCAGAGAGTAACCAGCTGGACTCAGGAAGTCTTTAAGTCCCCACAGGAGATATGCTGATAAACCATGGCCATGTGGTAATTGATCACACAGTCAGGTTAGAGTTGTTATGTCATTGTGACCATCTGAAACAGTAATTTCCAGCTGTTAACCAAGGTTTCTTATTGCTCATGGTTGTGCCTTTAAATGTCATGCCAGCACACACCAATGGATCCTTAGCAAAAGGAATTAGGCCCTCTGGGCACCAGGTCCTAGATTTTAAGGCCACTTTCATTTGGCATAACCTGAAATGGGCTTCCTCTGCTGCTAAATGGCCTAGCTCTCCCTTGGGCAGAGAAGAAAGCCCTGCCTGCATCTCTGCATCTGCTCCATCAGGCAGCAGCTGTTGGGCTTAACAGTAACTTGTGGTGAGCTCCAGCCAACAGGATGTAGGCTGGATGCTGCTGGGGTGAGACAGGATCTTGCCCAGATGGAAATCACTCTAGAAGGAGACTGCCTGCCATGGGCACTTGTTACACCAACACTACTTTTCCTTCCAAGTATCAATGTCCCAACTAACTTCCCCAAACCATTTCTATCCCCTTTCTTCCAATTCAAAACATACACTTTTTTTCAAGCTATTGTACAGCCAATGAGGAACTGGCTACCTGGCCTGCCTTATGATGAAATTTAGGAATTAGCTTTTGTGGACTTGCCCCAAATGTTTGGGTGCAACTGGGCACCCCTGTTAAGTCTCCTGTTGGGAACAGTTCATCAGGTGTTGGATGTGCTCAGCCATCAGCCTAGATTCTCCTTTTGGTATTTACCCTGAGCTCACCCTGAAGTAAACACACTTGGAGGAGATTTGAAAATTTAAACTATTGATTCCAGGTTGCAGTCAATCCGAGGAAAGAGTATCTTATATTCCCAACATAAAATCTTCCTCTCTGCTCCCCAGTAAAGGACACATTAAAAATAAAGCGGTTCAGAATTGGATCTTGGCAGCTCAAGAGCACCTACTGTTTTCTTGTGACTCTGGCAATTGCTTTCCAAGGAAACCTTTGCAATACAAGATAATACAAACTAATTTACTATTTCTGAATTGCAGAAGATTAGCTGTTTTACTGAGACAAACCAGTGTTTACTAACAGAGCTCAACTGCTATGCACTATATCAGGACTAGTAAACATGAGGTATGATACCAATGATTACCTGAATGTATGTGGGTGCTTAGCACATGTGCTGAGTGACTGGTGGAAAACTTGATTTGCTAAGCAAATGGCTTGAAAAAATTAAACAACTGGGTGATTTGTACTTTTTTTTTTTCTTTTCAACTCTTCCAGAAACAAAGTTATATTGGAAAAATTTTGGGATATTATTAATAACTACCCAGAATGTACAATCTGCCTCTTGGCTCTACGACCGCACGGAGTCTGTAATTCCAACCAGATCAGGCTGCAAGATTGGGACCTCCACTTATAGGGAATCAGTGACATTCAGTGGCCGTGCCTAATGGGTGAAGATTTTACCTTTCTTTGAAGATTTCTATATGCATTTGGAAATCTGTACTGCCAAAGTTAAGGGCTCACTAAAATTTTTGGGACTATTTCTTAGTCAGGCATGCATAATGCAAGTGAATATCATGACCTTGTAAGGAAGATGGCTTTTGTAGATTTGACTATAGCTGTGCAGTAATTTTTCTCTTTAAAGACCATCAAGAATCTGCCCCTTCCCTGCTGAAATAAACTTCTTGTCACTAAACCAAATAATCCTGACTTACACAGACTACCCAAAGCCAGGTTTGGTTTTATGTCCCAGAATACATCCCAAATAACAACCTTCCTCCCTTCTCTTATAAAGGTTGCCAATTTTCTTTTATAGCTTTGTACTCAAGTTGTGGTTGTAAATTTGAATTCCAAGCCATTTGCCCCAACCATCTTTTTTACACTAACAAAAGAGCAGCAAGGAGAGAAACAAAATAAAACAAACAGAACAAGCAATGCAAAGTAAAAGGACTCTAATGAAAGCAGTAACTTACTGTAGCTACTTTCACTATCGCTGGCATTAGAAGAAACATGTTCTGCAAGAACAGTACAGCAAATTAAAGAACATAACCAAGCACCACAGAGCTGCAGAAACTTAAAAGAACTGCCACAATCATGCAAAGGTAGTTGTGCAGAGAGGAAATCAAAACTATACAGTGACAACACCTAAAAACTCTCAGATAATTTACACAGGTAAAATGAAAGCTTTCTCTCTTGTGGCATCGATATATATGTATTAGCCAGTGGCAAACGTCATGGCAAAGCCATGTCTTTTCTTGATGAGACAGTTAATGACATCTCAGACAACTTAATTTCAAAGTACATTATGGTTCACTTACATCTCACTGGACATCTTGAATAATTTCATGAAACCTGAGTGTCTGCTCATATTTTTCCTCAAGATGAGTAACATACATCATTAATGTATTGGGATTATTCCTGCTAAACTTCTAACCTGTGTCCATCTTTATTCACTGTGTACTATCCCAAAGGGCTAATGTGAAAACTGTTTTGATATAAAATATTTTAACTGTGTCCATTTTACNAAAAAAAAAAAAAAGAAGACGACAAAGACAATGACAAAACTAGAGAGAAAAAAGGAAGAATTTTTTTTTTCAGACATTGTGTAGCCTGAGGATTCGAGCCAGAGTAAGAAAAGCTTTACCAGTCCAGTCTGGATGGATAAATAAGGTTATAAGAACAATCATGATGTGTCCAACTTGTGGTTTGGCAAGTGTGGTGTCCTATTTCTCTTATTACATTGTTTAAAGAAAGGTGAAATCTACATCAAGTGAAGCTGCTCTTCCCGAATTGTAGTCAGCAGACTGCTTATGGTCAGTCAGACCTTACTATATGATCTGCAAGAGGTCTGCAGAACCACATTACATGGTGATTTTAATAGTATCTCTGGTAGAAATGCTGATTACTTTTCACCTGAAAGATCATTTGTCAACTGAATCTTTTCAGCAGCTCCAGGACATTAAGAAGCCAATGGTATAATGGCCATGCAGTGAGGCACCACACTGGGTTAATAAGAATGAGACACAGTGGTTAAACGGGCAATGGGAACAAATAAGTCACCTCCTGACACACACTAGGAGCCAAAATTGCTTTGATATTTGTCTTTAAACCAGTAGGCAGATTAGGCTGGGCAGGTGATTCACAACACTCACCTGCAACTGGGCTTACACATTCCCAGTGAAAGAAGGAACACATAAAAGCTGAGAACTCCCTGGGGTGAACCCAGAGCAGACCATACATGGATGTTATGAAGGATGACTGTGGGAACAGTGCCAACACCACCTCTTCTCTTCAAGGTGCTGTGTTTCACCCAGTTACCAGTCTAATGGCTTAGGGTTCCTAGGGCAGGACTGATGGGGTTACTGGAGCAGTAGAAATAAGAGGGAATGATACCTGATAAAAATAGTGATGGAAAACTTTGATCTTGGGCTTATTAAGAAGTTTAAAAAAATTAAACTTACATTTTGAAGAAAATTGACTTTTGGACATTTTATAACAAGGGTTATCTCAAACTATATGCTATACAGGACTCTGAAGAACTTTATTATAAAAGAAAAAATATCCTTCAGAGTAAGAATTGTCATTAAAAAGCATCTCTGAGTTTAATATTAGTGAAATTTGGATGGGTGGGAATGTCTAGAGGTGTGTCAGTAAGTGAAAACTAGGTGCTATATTAATAAACTAGAGCCTGTATAATACCCCTGTGCTACTTTTCCTTTAGCAATTTGCAGAATTCAGTTATCTCCTTTCCAATGACTGGATGCTATGGAGATTTGTCTTTGTAAGGACACAGATGTTCATAAGGGTTATCAGATCAGAAGTATTCTCCTTCTCTTTAGCAGGGAAGGATCTGCATTTGCTGCTAATGAGCTTCTATGATGCTTTAAGTAGTAGAATGGCTAAAAAATAAGTGGCAGGGACATTCGCTGTCTATCCCTGACAAAAGCACTTTTGCAGAACTGTTCTTTGTGCAAGAGATGAAGCTTTCATCTTTAAATTGAGAGCTACCATATGGCTTAAAGTTAAACCATTAAAATGTCAACAAATCAGTCAGAAATGGAATGATCTCTAAAATTGTGTGCATGGGTGTGCATTCCTGCAATTAAAAAGCACATATAAAACAATAGGCGATGCAGTGTCAACATTCACACACATTTTTCTCCAATTGCTTGGCACTTAAGAAAAAGAGTAAGAACTGAAGAAGCAGCAGCCAAACACATGCAAGTGGCATTTTGTTTAACATATTTAGCTCTGGATACAGAATATAATGTAGCTATTTATATAGAAATCAGCTGCAAATATTTCACTCTATTCAATTTTTCTAGTCTAACTTTCGAGGAAGCAAAATTTTTTTCTCAACAATTATCTGAGATGCTACACATTCTGCAATGCCAAGTCTTGAGACAGGATTGCTGCATCAGAGAAAGAAATTGATTAAGGTTGTATGACAGAGAATCGGTTGCTAATGGTGAAATGGGTCAAAAAATAGCTTTGGAGAAAGCATGGTCTTCTCTAGCCTGCAAATGACTTCTTCCATTAATAACAAATGCTAATCTGAAATCCAGCAAAGTAACAAACACTCCCATGCAAAAAGCTGAAAATGCAGAAGCAACAGCATAAAATAATTTTCTATTGATCTCCTCAGGATGTAATCAAGTAAAAATATTTTACTTTCCCTTTAGATGGAGAGTCTAGGCAGCAAGACGAGTTCTAGGTATGCTACTCTACAGAACTGCCATGATGGGAACAATAACATACTGTCAGAAACAAAAGGTGTTATTACAAAAGAAGTGAAAGTGTCTGCTTGATACACTGTATGTTATTTAATATTGTCATGCAGAACAAAACGATTGAAACATTTTTAATGCATTCACAGCTGGGTAACAAATAAAACTCTATCTTGTGCATGCTAGGAGTGGAGGGTCCTCAGAGAAGGAACAGAAGCCAAAACAAAACAAAACAAAAAAAAAAGATTTACAGTGACCATTCCTGGGAACTTACTCAGAGTCTTTGTTCCATAACCGTCGTCACCTAATCCGGGGATGTCCTGCACGGAAGTCCCCAGAGAGAGCAATGAGAAAGGAAGAACAGCCGCAGAAGAGGAAGGAAGAAGTCAGTGGAGTTGAAATGGATACTACCATGACTGACCATGTTGATTGAGCAATCTGGATCCCTGCTTTTTCTTTCTGAATCAACTTTAATCCCATATTCTATGGGAGTACAGCCAATGAAAGAAGCAGTGACCATGATACGTGGCTTTTGGGTCTATGAGGAAGAAGGAACAACCAGATGAATAAAGTCCCAGAAATGATCCTCAACGGAATTATTAAGAAAAAAAATAATATTTGGGCTTGGATCCAGCATATATTTTTAATAATGCTGGGTCTCTGTACAATTTAAGTAAGCAGTAAATGCCTGGGGAGGCACACATTCCATGATCTGATTTACTTCTTTAAGCTGTTAGCAAGAATGCTTCATTTAAATGTTAAACTTTCAGTGAAGCTGTCTGTGGCAATCAATTTGAAGAATATCAAAGACAACAATGAGATCAGGGCAGACCTTTTAAAAAGTAATAATTTGGTTTAATATTGTGAAAAAAAATCACTTCTGCTTCATTTTGAGGCAGTTCTGATCTGGGAATATTTAATCAGAGACAAGTTTGGATTATTGACAGGTGCCACAGAACTTTGGGGAGCCACGTTTGCTCTTCCAAAAGTTAAGGTCACTGTTTTATTTTACTGAAAATGGTGTTTCTAGGAAAAGAAGGACCAGCTGGATCCAAACTGCAGTCACACATTGGTCACAGTAGTAATACCTCTCCTGCCTGCCTACAACAGATATTTGCCTAGATGTGTGGGATACTGGTATCATGCGTGTCACCCATTTTCTGTGCTGCTGCATGTGACATTGTCTCCAAGAAATTACTTACGTTCTGGATCACTTGTTTCCTGCTCACTCTGCTCCTTGCTCTTGTAGAATGGGAATTTTCGTGAAAAGATGAAGTTCTTTTTACGCTTGTCATTGAATGACTGTGAAGGAGAAAAGGCATGGGGCAAAAACAGGGACGTCTAATTGTTGTCACACTCATGCTGACAAAACAACTAGTTTGTAAAAGTGGAGAGAACTGTAGTGACTCAGATCAGTGCAAACCAAGCGGCTGCAAAGAATCAGAGGTGGTTGCGGTGAGGTCTGCAGGTTGAAGGCAAAGCCCCTGGAGAGGGGATCGATTTGATCACAGAGGCCTCAAATCACAACCTTCAGCTCCTTATTTGGAAAATCTATCGTGTTTGGCTTGTTCAGATAAAGGGCTACAGATGGCTCAGCATGCTTTGAGATCAAGCCACTCATTTTTAATCATAGTGGACTGTGCACAGAATTAATTAACTGGCTGAAAAAGAATAGGCTATAAAGAGGAAAGCGGAAGCTTTTGATTTACTTGTGTAGATATGTAAATTCAGCCCCGTACCAATTAAAATAAAATATTTTTTTCTAGTAACTGCTGCTGATATCATAGTGTTTTACTTGGCCTGTTAATCAACAAGTTCTAGGTGTGTTTAAATGTTTTTTTTTTGGGCATAATTTAAAAAGCCACAACTTTGTTTTTTTTTATGCATGTATATTTACTCATTAGGTTCCTCTGGATATGCTTTTATTTTTAGGTGATTTAGAGATGGAATTCTGTGGCTAAGCAGTATTTCATTGCAAGCTGAGCAACATATATTGCTGTAATTTTTCAAATGGCAAATCGATATGGAAGAAATTGGGATTTTTTACATGACAAAACCTTTGACTTTATAGACAGTCACTAAGGTTCACGGCACCATACTATGTAAAAGCAGGATATGCCTACTTGGGATGTACATTTCATATACTAATGGAGAAATTAAGGTCCCTATACAGCCAACTGGGAGAAGCTGGCGTTTCCAGAGGGCACTTATGCAGAGCTGCAGATAGTGTTTATCTGAAGAGATCTGTGCTGTCCATCAGACAATGTCCTATGCTGTTTCCTATACTGAACATATGCAATGCCCAGACACACGACTTTGCAAGTCATCACCTCCAAGTAATCACATTCTTAACTCATTTAAAGGACCGATATCTCATGTGTTTGTCATTGCTCAAATGAAATATAACCAGTACTTGGCTCCAATTGTGAAATGGAATAGACTTAGAGTTTCAGAACATAATTAATTTTCTTACATTTTGGAAGCACAGCATAAAATGTGATTTAGAATATGTATTTCTGAAAGACGTGGAGTTAGGTACTGAAAATCTCTATTAAAATAGTTGTCTACTTATGTCACGAAAGTTTCATGCCACTTTTACATTTCAAGCATATTTAAAGTTCAGTAACTGAAAACAAAGGAAAAAAAAAAGCACATGTAGAATAAATGATCCATGAAAATCTCTGAGTATGTAAACATTCAATGTGAAATTAATGTGGAGGTCATGCACAAATAATCCAGACAGCATGCAATTTCAAAACAAAGCAAATATGAAAGAAAGCTAGAGGAAAATAATTGCACATGAAGGATTTGAATAATCTGTGGATGAAAAGAGGACTGACATGCACATTACATCACTTTAATGACCTAAAGGATATAATTAAATTAAAATGTGTTTTCTGTGATCTTTTCTTTCATTTTTTTTCCAAAGAAAAGAATGTAGCATGTTAACATTTCCCATTGTAAAATTGTTGTTTGTCATGATTCATCTGAATTTGACATAGTAATACTATAGGCATTACACTTTAAAAGGGAAAAAAATATATATACACAATAGCACCTCAAAAAACAAAGGGGTTTTAAAATGACAGTCACTTCATTACCAAATGCCTTTTCATTTTGGAATTAAACAGAATTGTTTTAAATTGATAAATAAATATGCTGTGTTTCACAGAGATTATATGATAAACAACATTGATAAGTATTCTTTTTCATTTTTTTCCACAACAGTCTAGAGCAAAAACTTCAGAAATTCCATTTTCACTAGAGAACTACATACTTTTTTCAAGCTTATGCATGATCTAACAGTATATTCCAAATTAAGGAGGTATACTATAGCGTTATATAAAGCTTTTTCTCCTTTTGCAATTTCAGGTACTGGGTTGCCTTTTTAATATTTAATAATGTTCCACTTCAATTTGAACAATCCAAATCTGGCAATTCATAGCAGGTGATTATTATGTCCAGCTGTGTCACTGCATTTACACCACTAAAAATTTTCTTCCTAAAATAAAGCTGACTCTTAGTTTATTAATATCCATAAACAAATATTTTTGTGCATGTGGTAACATTTCTATGGCTTAATCAATGCGTATATTCATGTTAATGACCATATATGCTATCACGGTGTAGTAGTACTATTTATATTTAAAATAACAACAAAAAAAATAATGTAAAGCACTAAAACAGGTCTGATCCTGCAAATTTATAGAAAAAATAATAATTAATATTAACTTAGTGGAATGTCCAAGTATTTATTTTCTTGTACATTAAGTGTATGTTGCATCAGAAAAAAGACGGGAGCCTTGATTTTGGTTTTGCATCCAATATAAATGTCAATAAAATCCAACTGATGGTCTCCACCTTAAGAACATGAAATCCTGCAGACACCCGGCAAAATGCTTCTTACAGATGCCATGCTATATATCTCTAAAGTATAGAGATAAAGGGGTTGGCAAAGAGATAAGAGGGAGACTCATACAGAATAAAATCATAATTTTAGTGGACACATTGTGTTAATTCCATACTTTGTTCTCTGGCAGAGGAGAAGAGATCAACACTGAACACATATTTTGTTTGTTAAGAAAAGATTGTGCATGTGAGGAATGGTGGTAGGGTTAAACTGCAAAATTCAGATATCTGGGTTTGAGAGATTTTAGTACTATAAAATGGAAATGTTGAGACCTGTCAAATATTCTGCAGCCAGTTTGCCCGGGGGCTCCCTGTGCTGCCAGAGAGCTGTGAAAGAGCTGTAGGATAAATGAGGGAGGGTTTTTCCTACATCTCTCAGCCTGATGCAAAATTTGCACGCAACTGGAATTGAAATTGTGATATCAAGCTTAGGCTTGACTGAACAGTATCTGTGCAGACAGAGTTTATGAAAGTCAGTGGAAACATGACTGAAAATGGATTTCTGTGTAAGTCATAATTTCTTTGCTGTGAGTATTCTAAAATCCTCTAATGGCAAACAACTTTGTCATTTTAGTCGCAGTGAAAAACCTGCACAACAGATTACTTTTATACCTCACTGCCATCAGTTCACACAGACTATTGCTAACCTAGGAACTGGCATTAGTAGGCACTTTATGGAGACAGGTGCCTAAGACTAGAAAGAAAACAGCATTTTCAAGTGCTCTTTGACAACCTAACAGTGAGGTCATTGTTCACAACATTTGAACTGTGATAAAAACCCAGTCTTTTCTCAGGAAAGAAAGGGCAGAAAAGCTTTCACTGATGTCCTGGCTTGAATTCTTGTTTGATACTACTTAGGCATAAACCGTGTTTTGGAGAAGCCAGAAAAAAAAATGCAATGCACACTCTTGCACAATATTCCCCAGATGTCCCCAGTTATGCAAGTCTGGCGTACACATAGTGACCTTCCCTGGTTGTGACAGACATTAAGACACAGTGTGTTTCCTGTTCATAAGGAACAGTAGTTTGGTACTTTTTTTTGTGTCAACATCATTTTTGTATTCCAAATGCTTTATCACAGGTGCAGCAGCTGTATATATGTTATTGATCAGCTAATAGGATAGCGTGTTTTTAAAGGAAATTTTCATGTACCATTGAATAAACAATCCAGTTTCAAAATTTGCATTGTAGTGGTAAACATCACAAAGAATAGCAATTTGCTAGTTATACTACCATACATCAAGAGGTGACTATATCATTGTTTACTTTGAGCTTCCCATTTTTTTTTTCACAATGTAGCAGATACAGCACATACTCTTTAGTGTAAATGTACTCTCATTACAGGTTGTTCTCTTTATGCTTTGCAGAAGAGCCTAGTAAGCTGGGGAAAGATTTCTTTTGATGATGCTCTAAAAGCTCTAAAAGCAACTATATCTTCTCAAATCCATTGATTCACAAATACATTGGGAATCCTTTATTTCGCTATTTCATTCAAACCAATGCTAACCCTGGGTCATGGGGGGATCACCTGAGAAAAAGCTGTTCCAGAGCACTGGCTGTGAAATTCTTTTATACAGGGTGTAGCTGAATTTCATTTACCGCCTATTTTTAGGCAGGTCTGAGCTAAGCTTTAGCCTAGTTTTTATGTTATGTGATTATTCATATCACTCTTGTTTTGAGATTAGTTTAGCAATGTATATGAGGTCACTCACTTTATTGCTTCTCATCTGCCATGGTTTTTTGATTCTTCTCCTTTAATACCTGATTTTGGCCTAACTTATTTGAAAAGCTCTCACTTGTATAGCATTCTACAAATATGTAAAAAAATTATCAGTGATGTTATGTCCCTGCAAGTCTCTTCTCTATATTTAATTCACATTTTTTGTATTAGGGACATTCTTTTATGTTTGAATACAGACTTTAATAAAGGTTTGGGTGCTCAAATGCTGTTAAATCTCTACACATTAAATCTCTCTCATCACACTGAAAAGTCATGTGGGTACCAGAAAGAAAAGGTTTGGACCGTAATGGATGCTCCGTTTCATTTCTCCTTTCAAGCATATCTATTGACTCTCTGCTTCTGTAGTGGACTTTCTCACTTAGGAATTAAAAATGCATAATGAATGCAAAGTTTCCAAAACAAACTTTTGAAGACAATCCTATTTTAATATATTTGCTATATGCAAAGTGGTTTTGCGGTTACCATGGCAGCATGGTCTGGGGAACATGGGTCAAACTGCCCCATTGTTCCATCTGCAATATGAGGACCATAGCAGTGCCCTTCTTTTGGGTACATTGTGGGGACTAGGTTAACACTGGGACCTGGTAGACACCATCAGTGAGGCCATGGGAGTTTCTTTTATCAAGATAATGCATTATACTGAGATTAAGTGACTTGATCAAGTCTAGAGGAAAGCCAATTCTTGCTTTCCTGGTGTAACCACAAACTTGGCCACGAACTGGGTTTACACACACAGAAAGCTCTTAATGAAGTCTATGCAGACACGCCGAAGAAGATGTCAGTGACAACTGTAAGCCTGGCTGTGTAGTGATCACACAGCATATTCTTTAAGACATCTATCTTTCATTTGCAGGCTGACCACAGTTATATGCTGGCAACCAACACTTGCCAGCTTCTCTATGGCTTTTTATGAGATGCAGGGGGAAGGATGTCCCTATTCCATTAAGTTCAACCTTGTATTTTCCTAGATACTGCAAGTATCTAGGATAAGTCTGGGCTACAGTCATTCCTTATTGAATTTTTTCACCATGATCTGTTGTGATAAGTGAGAATAAACTTTGGGTGAGAAGAAGCACAGATGAAGATAACTCTGCTTGATTAGTTTTCCCATGAAGCTGCAGGGAGATTTTGATCTTAGAATTCCAAACTGAAGAACTACAAGCCTGATTAAAAACTGCATGCTGTCTAGCTTCTACAGACAAAGGTAGTGCTGTTTAGTATTCATAAATGTGAAATTTCCTAATCTTTTTTAAAGATTGACTTGATGTCACTTGTCAGCCAGCAACTCAATTTTAATTCCTAACAAAACAACAGCTAAAACACAACACAAGCTACCGGGGGAACAGAAAGACTAATAGACTTTCAAGAAAGCAAGACAAAGTAGTATTTCCAATTCTGCAAACATGTATTTAACTTGGTGCAAGGTACGAATCACATTAAAAAAGGGAGTACTTGTCTGTGCTAATTTACACTGCACCATTGTCGGCAGGATTGAAACGCCAACGTAAAAACCTTGCATATGTGACAACCAAGGTCATTTACAACTACCTGAAGGTTGTACACAAAGAGAGTGGGAAGGATTTGTTCAAGCAGCAATGCTGAAATTAATAGTGCGAAAATAAGAAAGGGTGAAGCTCCTTGACAGTGAAATCAATTTGGATGTAGAATAATCTGCCCCAAGGGAAGTGGAAAAGCCTAGATCATTTTTCATGTTTAAAACAAATCTGCTAATCTTAAATACTTTGGGGAATAACACTGCAGTGCTGGGAGGGAAGGGGGCGGTGAAGCAGTGAACAAGCCTCTCCCAGCTGTAATGCCTGTGTTTCTGTGATGGGATGCTCACAGATCCAGCATCCCAGGGTTGTGCTGGGCTCCTGCAAGGGCTTTCACCCACCTGGGCTCACTACAATCATATGGGCAGTGTGAAGGTCTTCCTCTCCATTCTCCAGTCTCTCTGGAGTTTGAAAGTGTATTGGATATTTGACAATGTTGTCCCAAATCTTCCTCTACCCTTTCTTGTTTTTTGTTTCATTCTTTTTTCTTTTTTCTTTTTTTTTCCCTAAAATAACTTTCCCTCTTAGAGCTGGTGTCTACCATCAGCTGCTGATCTCACTAACAAATCTTTGCCCATATAAACCTGTCTCAGCATCTTTCGTGCCACAGCGATGGCAAAAGAACATCATAGATGAACAGTAACAATGGTGTGCACTTGTCAAAGTTTTGGGACTGCCTGATCACTGTCCCAAACCCACAGATTTTCCTACAGCCTATACTGTAAGACCTTTATCAGCTCTTCACAGAGTCTTCACAGAATCTTCATGGTTGGAAGGGACCTTTGAGATCATCGAGTCCAATCATACACGCAAAAAAAAACCCCAAAAGAAAACAAAAACCCACCAACACCCTCCTCCCACCCACGAAAAACAAATAACCCAACCCAACAATTTTGGCCACTATATCATACTCTGAAGTGCAACGTCTACATGTTTCTTAAATACCTCCAGGGATGGTGACTCCATCACCTCCCTGGGCAGGCTGTTCCAGTATCTGACCACACCCTCAGTAGAGTAATTCTTCCTAATATCTAATCTAAACCTCCCCTGCTACAACTTCAGATAATTTCCTCTGGTTCTGTCATTATTCACTTGGGAGAAGAGGCCAACACCCACCTCCCTACAACCTCCTTTTGGGTAGTTGTATAGGGCAATGAGGTCTCCCCTCAGCCTCCTCTTCTCCAAACTAAACATGCCCAGTTCCCTCAGCCTCTCGTCACAGGACTTGTTCTCTAAAGATCGATCTTCATTCCTCAGTTTTGATCAGATATTTTCTCATGTCTTTTTTTTTTTTTTTTTAACTCTGATGACCAGTTGACTGCTGGTGCTTCTTTAGATTTGCAAATGAAATTGAGGGGTTTGGTCTCCCCTATGCAATCTTTTTAAAATATATCACCAATAAATAAAACTGGAGAAGCTGTTAGTTATCTATGCTATTAAAAACCCCCAAACTCGTTCCTTTATCACTATTTTTTGTGGAATCATTTATTTATGCAATCAAGTGCTGTGCACTTGACTTGTGCAAATGCAAACTACCACTGAAAATGGACCATTGCATAAAACACTAAGAGTAAGACCTTAATTACTATTATTTTGTGATGCAGTAGAGAAAAAAAAAGATTTATGATACCTACATACCTTCAAACTCTTCACTGCCCTTTTGAGTTAAAGGAAGAGTGTTTGCACTCACAAGGAACTGGGGTAGGAGGCTGAAATATGGCAAAGATCTGGCTCAGGAGACAGTGAATCATACCAGCCTCACGGTTTTCACTTAAAATGTTGATTTATTTAGGCCTTACAGCTAAAATTGTAAAAAATAAAAGGCAGGGGCAAACAAAACAAAGTCACCTTCTAAGAGGCTGGTGTGAGGTTTGCTCAGGAAGTGAAGTTTTTCCATCTTCCAGTGATGCACCTCACACTACCAGTCTCACAGATGGGGATATCAAATTAGATGGACTTTGCTTTGACCCAGGTTGGTAGTTCCTGTGTCCCTATAACCTCCCAAACATGGCCTGTGAGTCACTAATTCAGTCATAACTGAAATGCTTGGATTTGAGTGAAAAAAAAAATAAAGACGTGAAATATAGAGACTGTACCATCTCAGTGACTGTCGATGCTTAATTCCTCTCTTATGAAGTTTTGTCTGAAATTTTACTAGAAGAAAACTCTGTTTTGTTCCTAATTCTTTGAAAATATCTATTGTAAATACTGTACATTCAATCACTTTCTTACAAGAAAAGTCAAGTACCTATGGCATTATCTATACATACATGCAAATTTTCTACCACTTAATTCAGCCCAATAGAAAACAAGTTATAAAAATAGCATACACTTGAAGTTAAACTCAGTAAAATTTCTGCTGGAACAGCTTAGGAAAAAGCAATTAACTCTCAGCTGTAAACTTTGGTATTCTACCTGTGCTAGCAAATTTTCAGTGTGTTATATTTAACCTGTGACCAATTTAAACATTATACTACATATCTTGATGTCGATGATGCTCTTAAACATTCCTCTTACTTAAGCAAGGATGGCACACACTTGCTGTGGGACAGAAAACACTGATACTCTAGTCCCTAACGTTATGGCCACCTAAGAAACAATATTATCTTATAAATAAACTCCACACAACTATCAGGCTGAATAAACTGGAAAATCTATGAAATACAGATATTTAAATTGCTTGTTAACTGAAAGAAAAACTACTCCCTCACTATTTTCTTTGACTGACAAGATGCCAATAGGTGGAAATATTTTTCACCAGCTAGATCATGTTCAGCCCCAAAGCATTTATTTCTCTCATTTGCTACTATGTTCCATTATGCTTACAAGTTGCAGATATTTAGAATTTGTACTTCTCAATAAAATTCAAAATGGATTTTCCTTTTTTCTTTGTTTAATTGGAAAACAGACCCAAAGATTATTTTACTTTAGTATTTTTTTAATTTGAAAGAAAATCTTCTACTGGATATTTAAGAGAAAGCTACAAACCTGTATTTCTTTCCTTCAGCTGAGTAAAAGCCCCAGATTTGACTTGATGGAATTTTTCACAATTTCTAGAATGGTTTCACCACTTTAAAAAAAAGCAGGTTCCTTAAGGCATGCCAGTTACCTGCTAGAGTGGCCTAAATTAAAATGGAATACTCAATTGTTTTCCTTTACTTTTAACTGGGACCTGGGCCCAACAGGCATTATTATTAAATTGGTGCATGTCTTTGTGGAGTGCCTTAAGATATCTTGGAGCAATGAGACACTGCAGTTAAATTTTCCTGGTGATGTGCTATTTTATCAACTGAATTTCATTTGATTACTTCAGCACATGAGTGAACTAGATGCTGATGAGAGCAGCATTTTTCATGTACCTTGCAGACACGCTGAGTGAAATATGTTCAGCTCAAGGGGAATGGTCATGGCAGTCCAATAATATGGGCTCAGGTCAAAACAGTTCAGCCAATGTCCACCGGCTCCAGCCATCATGAAATGTGAAGGCAGGACTGTCAAGGATGTGAAAATGGATGAAAGAGCAAGGGGAGCTGGAGAAATGAAACCCAGCTTTCCTCTGGCACAGGGGATAAGATGTGTCTTCCAAAACTGGCTGCATTGGTAGGAGTGATGCTGAGATCTGATTCTTCCATAGCATCCAATGCTACCTCCATTTCTGAGGTCATGCAGCCTATGCCAGAACTTAAATCCAACAGAGAGAAAACAAGACACAAGACAGCCACAAAGCCAGGAGGGGAAGGACAATTTATGCCTCCTCTCCGCGCTGGGCAGTTTCACACCAAAGCTCTGGAGAGTATCTTCAGACCTACTTGTGCCCGGGGCCAATAAAAAGTTCCTGTGCAGAAAATACCTCTGATCAATAATTTGCTTTTATATTTTCCACCAGCTTTTTTTGACTTCTTATAAAGACCTACCTATAAGAATGAGTTGGTGAGGAATTTGTGCAATGTGACATCACATTACTTTTTTTATCCTTGCCATTAATTTCCATTTTATCACAGAGGAGTATTCTTGAGTGATTGCTAAAGATTAACAATTAAATTCCAATATTGCAGAACATTGGGTTTGTAAAAGATTTTATGTCAATTAGTAATGGAGATGTAAACCCAAAAATTTTATAATGTGAATGACTTCCAAAGCTTATTTTAAGTTGTACACATGAAAAAATGTTCTTATTTTCTGGATAACAGCAAAGCAAATTTCAATCATTCTGAAATGGGGGAGTGTACATTAAAATACTGATTAGCAACCCTTACAAATAAATGACGTGCAGAATGTTTTTCTGCAAAAAGCTCAGTTCTGAGTAGAAGAGGTTTTCAGCTGTAGGTATACAAGCAAAGATGTTTAGAAGCCTGCACTATCTCCACAGCAACAGCCCAATTCCTACTGACACCTCAGGAGCTATATGCTGGGCTGAGGGGAGGGCATATGTCTGTGCATTTCTGGACAGCTTTACCTAACCTAACCTAACCTAACCTAACCTAACCTAACCTAACCTAACCTATCTGAGCATTTATATTTTGCACTTGACAAAGTGGTAATGCAAGAGTATATTCAGAATACTTGTTACAAGCGCCTCGTTTATTCACCACAACTACTAGTGGAAAGATTATTCCAAAAGAAATGGCTCAGATGTCTACGTTAGGCTTTTAAACTGCACAGTTTGAATAAGGCCCTGTGGTTCCTAAAGTTTAGGTTGTCATGCCTGATCAAGACAAAGTAGGTAAGGACTGCAAATCCTTGTCAGCCCATAGCTTTGTGAAGAAATGAAGGGCCATAACCCTGCTTCACCCTGTTTTGAGATGGCTGCTATGTTTTTTTGAAGGTGGACCCAGGTAAGGCTCCCAGGAAGGGATCCAGTGCATCAACATTTACCCCATAGTTGTCTGGGGCAGAGGTAATGACCACAGATTCCCTTTACAGTCAGTGCATGATTCACCACATCTCTTTTAGACAGCAGTGGCAGCTTGNCATTTCCTCTGGTCCTGTCGTTATACTCTTGACCATGAAGAAAGGCAGATCTGTTCTCTTTGGGATTTTTGAGGTGAAGAAATATTGATTTAGGAGCCAGGAAATTAATTTTTAAAAAAAATCAGCTAAAGTTTTACAACATTTACAGAATTGTCCCATCATCATGCAGAAATTGTATTTCTGCAGGAAGCCATATTTCAGTCTCTCCCATTGTGCAGGTAAAATATTTTTGTGACAGGTAAAAGCCAAGCTAGAAAATTACAACCCATCTCTGCATGTGCTCGTTAGGCATTTTCCAGAAGCTTATAAATAAATGCTTAATGGAAGCATATTTTAGCTAGGATTTATTATTAACTGTTTTTTTTTTTTTTAATCAGTGGGTGTCCAATAATTGTCTGGCACCGAGACAATAAAACATTTTTGTTTTGGGCAAATTGCAATATGTTTGTTGGAGTGTTATTGAAGAGTCATTTTGTTTATACAGCTGAGGCCACACTGTGAACCATTCCGGATGCTAAATGTTACTGGGAATGCTAAAATGTTATTAGGAATCAGATCAGAGTGGGAATACTATTTTACCAAAATTTCACTTCAAATGTCTGAATTTAGGGACTGAATTCATATTCTAGCTTCCTTTTACTCTAGTTCATGTCTGCTGTTTTTCACGTGAGTAAATCAATAGCAAATCCTTAGCAAAAAAACCCCAAAAACATACCAGAGCTCAGGTCAACTTATACTGCGCTTATTGGGAAGGCTCTTTGTCTTCAAACATTAGAAACACAAAGTGAAGGAAATAAAAGACAATGCTCAATTCAATTGCAATTGCAAGTGGAAGTAGCACCAAGGAATGGAAAAAGATTTTTATACTAAAATTTAATTACACAGCAAAGACTGGCTTTTTATTTCTATTGATCAAAATTAGTCAGAATTGGCCTTATGTTAAGTTGTATAAATCAATAATGAAATCCTATGTTATCTTTTGCAGCCTAATGCTACCAAATGCTGTTCGAACACTCATAAGAAAAGCAGGCTAGAAAATTTTCTGACCAAACTAAAGTACTTTGATAATTGCAGAACAAAGTAAACAGTAACCCATTCACGGTTGTTCATGATTCATCTGGGATCACCAGGGCTCTCCCTGTGCCCTGCCTTGCATCTTGTGCACCACATCACCTTACTGATGGCATTTCCTGGCTTGATTTTGGAGCTGGCTCATCACTGTGGACTTTCTGGGAACCACGGGCCTGTGGACCAACCTTGGTTGCTGCCACCAGACTGGCTCTTTATGCCCTGGGATTGCCCCAGACCACACCTCTTGTTGGGAAGGTGCTGTCACCCTTGGGTACCAGTGGAGCAGCCCTCTCCTGCTTCTCCCTGGCACCATCTGTCCTGCATCCAGGTTATTGTCCTCCAGCTGCTCTTCTGGGCATCCAAGAGCTGGCTGCAATTTACTCTACCCTCTTCGACCCAATGTCTTTAAAAATAGCAGTAAGCATGGAAATAGAACAGCAACATTGCAGCTGCATTATTCACTGTCTGCTCCTTGAAACATACAGTAGTGTCAGGCTAAAAAAAATATAAAAGAGCTGGATTATGCAGACAAGTACACACAGGCAGATTGCTTCTAGGCAAGTTGCTCCTAGGCATATGTACTTCCAGTTCCCAAAGATTACAGCTACACAAGTTATCTTCTTTCTAAGCAATGGTCAGAATACCAGTTGGAGACCAATTTATAGCTGAAGTGAGCACTTACTCCAATAAGAGTGCTCAGATTTCTTTGGAGAATACCCCACAGGCAGCCATCCCCATTAAATAGTAACAAGAAATTAGAAAGATTGGGAGAACAGAGAAAAGCCAGGCTAGATCAGCAAGGAGGGATAAATCTGTCTGAGACCAAGAATAAAGAATATTTAATTGTGTGTCAATGCCTACACCACCTTCACTAACCCTCCTCCATATCATTCTTGTGGGTAGGTGTATGTTGCTTAATTTATATTCAACCTCTCTTCTTCTTCATAAATCACTCCACCTGTGATCCCACATGTTCTGGTGTTTGACACTTCCATTATTTTCCATTATCGGTGTCTGTTGCTTTTTTCTAATCATCAAATTAGAGGGGTGGGGGGAAAAAAAGCAGAGACCCCTCCTTTGTTCTTTTCACACACATACATGCGGAAAAATACACACCAACATGATAGTCAAAAGAGTTGGTAAATTAGTAGTCAATTAGTTGGTCAAAATATCAAAGTACTTTGAATATGTAAAAAACTTTCTGATTATGGACAGTTTCTCCCTGAAAGTGGTGAAAGTTTATACTTAGAGAACTTAAGCCTAGTAAAACGATGATGGCAGAAACAATCTTTAGTAGGCAGAGAGAGAGGATAGATAGTTTGGTACATCTTTATACTTTCTAATGTCTGAGAATTTTCAGTGGAAGTCGGTGAAGATGAAGACAAATAACCCAGTCTCATATACATTAATAGAAGAAGAATTAACAGCAGGCTTAAACTGCAGCAGCTCAGCCATTCTTAACGATGAGGAGAGGAAGGTGCTGGAGAGAGATATTTGGGAGGAATATGAAATTTATGTTGTGGTAGGTCTTTAAGTACAGATTAGACAAATTTCTGAGATAGGAATAAAGTACAGGAGATACCCTCAGAGCAGGGGATTGACTTGGTGACCACCTGAGGTCCTTACAGACAAGTGTACCTCTGATTTGATTACTAGGGCTCAAAATACTATGATTTTTCTAGAGCATAAATTGTCTGGAAATATGTGGGTTGGGTTTTGGGGGGGGGGAGGTGTTTGGTTGTTTTTGGTTTTTTTTCCCTCAAACACTTAATAAGCTGTCAAAATGTGTCATATGTATCAAGTCCTGACACTGATGCTCATGGGGTTTTGACGTTTGGAGGAGAGGTGCATTGAGTATGCAGAGGGTTTTATTTACACCACGATACAGAATTTGTTACCTCAGTCAAGTTTAACTTTCTCCTTTCACGCCTCAGTGCAGTGTTGCTAAAATGACAACAAAGCAAATTGATGACCTTACATTGCAGGCAGGGCTGTGGGATCCATAAACAGAATCTACTCATAAGAAATATTATTAAATGCTATCAAGACTCAACTGTCATAATAAATACATTCAGAAGCATTTGAAGGGGCAGGCTGAGTGCAATGTAGGTGATCTGACTGGAATATGAAAAGAACTGTGGATAAAGAGCTGACTGAATAGCAAAACCCCTAATTGGTAGTGATGGAGCAATATGGTGTGGGTCACAGCCCAGGACCCGTGCTGCAGATGAGCAGCAGAGCTGCTGGGAGAGATTTTGGAGGGATGGGGCAGTTCTCTTTCTCTGCAGGCACCTCACTTCCCTTTGGCACCCTGCTGAGCAGCCTCACCAGGGTGGGCACCCATCTGGCAATGCTCCCCAGAAATCACAGACTAAACACCCCCCATGCACCCTGACACATGCATTAAAAATTGAAAGGTGTGATATTTGTTTCACTGGGAGCTGAAATTGGGTATTTGTCCAAGAGATGATGTGCTGGAGTGACTGGCCAAATAAGGTGTGAAACAAAAAGGCATATGGTATAACAAGCCCCAGCTCTCTATATAAAATTAAGTTTTACCTAAACATTATGCTTTATGATAGTGCAACATTTCTCTGGAAGCAGACAACATCCATGAATGTTAGAAAAAAGGTGAGATGTTGATGAAAGTCTTTCCAAGAGCTACAGTTTCCACTATAAAAATATTTTCAAAGACAGTCAAGAAAGAGTATATGATCTGACAGGGATAAAAGCAAAAGAGATGCTATTTTTGTCTCACGAAAGACTGGCTGTAATTACAACAGTTGGGAAAAAAGCAAATTACTGGCTTGTCTCTTCTACCTCTGTAATATTCCCATAATTGTTTGACTTTTTTTTTAATTAGTAAAAACACCAAAAAGCCTTTAGCCACTGTGGGTTTTAGGACTGAAAAAGGAAAGGCTATTCTTGTTCAGCCTGAAGCCTATGGAATGGGGAATTACCAAGAGTTCAGTATGGTGCTTTGGCAGATATAGCTCACAGCTACTAATACGTTCTGTTCCTTTTGGTGCAGAGGTGAGCATCAGAAGATACTTGTCATATGATCTGCAGTTCAACACAGCGTAAAACATACTTTCTAATTAAGTTTGTGCTCACATAACTCCTGTAGCTTCCTCCAGCATAAACATCAGACATAAACCTTTGTGCTGTTCTATTTTCCATTGATTATTCATAGACCAGTGAGCCCCGTAGACTGAGACAGCAAATGCTTAGGACATGATAACTGTATTACCTTATCTTCATCTATCTTTTTAATGTTTGAAATGTTAAAGTAGGCAGTGTCCTGGAAAACCTGCTCTTTGCTGCAGTAGCATAGGGCAGCCGTAGGGAACCAGAGGGGTGGACTGCTTTCATACTTTCATATGCTTTCATACTCCAGCCACCTTCAGTAACAATTAGAAAAGTTGGTGAAGATTGTTACTATAATTACATTAATAAATTTGGTCAAGTCAACTGAAGCGCAGTCTTTGATTGGTGAAATGATGCTGTTGCTACCAGTATTTGGATTCTTTTCCTTATTACACAGGTGTTAGCATCTCTAACTGGTTTGATATTTTTAAAAACTTTTAACAGGACCTAGGATTCTGATGAAGTCTCTGAACCTGAACAAGTAAGTTTCTTCTGATCAAAATGAACAGAACAGGAAAGAAAAGTAGCCCTATTGGGTTAAACCAGAGATCCAGTTAGCCCAGTAGCTTTTTCTGAAGCTGTCTAATGACAGAATAACAGATGTTTAAACAAAAAAGTAGAAGAAACATGATTCTTCCCCTTTTGTAACCTCTGTACTTCTTGAAATCAGCAATTAGTATGTCCTGAGTTCCATGACCAGAGTATTAAAAATTGTCATCAGATCTGGTGCTTGTAACTTATCTAATTTCTTTTAAATTTATTTATTTTTTAGGCAATATCCTGTAATAATGGGCATCAGAATTTAATTATGCCTTCTATGGAAAGGTACTATCCATTGCCTGATTTAAACTAGAGATCAAAAAGAAGATTTCACTGGAGGTCCCTAATTGTGTTTCACATTCTCTGTTTTTTAATCAATCCTGATTTTGTGGACTTTTATTTCACAAGCCATAGATTGAAAGAATCCAATGAAATGAATTAAAAGTGATTGAAATATTCTAAATCACATTTTTAAAAACATGCTGAACTCATTTTCTAGATGAGGTAATGTACCCAAGTTTGGCTGGAAAAAGAGGAACTTTTGATCCTTTGAAAAAATTATCCTTTAGCTTTCTCCGCTAATAAGTTTGTCAACTGTATTTCTGAGTGTTCTTAAACATCTTTTTAGCCAGACACAAGAAGCTGATCGGCTACAAATGTCCCACCCTCTGTAATGTTTTCTTTGTGTCTTTTCACTGGATTTGGGATTAATAATGAGGCATAAACAGCTGAAAATGCATAAGGCTTTTAAACCTTGTAGAATAACTAAACAGTTCATATTTTAAAATCAGAGAGAGAAGTTATCTCAAAGAAATTTTGTCACTATCTCATAAAAAATTTACTGTGGCTTATTAGCTCTTAAACATTGCTTCTATAGCAGAGGAAAGGAATAGGGGCCAGCAAGACACTGCAGGTAAAATCGTAACAGGATAAATGTTTTACCTGTGCAAAAAAACCCCAAGCATTCTCTGTATTCAGTTAAATTTTGTTAAAAAATATTTCCATGCACATCTCCTGGCCAGATTTAGAGGTGTCACTTGAAAATGTGATATTTCTCCCAATTTCATCTTTACAGTAAATGAGGACAATACCACTTGTCTCCACGGTCATAACTGTAGGAGCACAGACTTGCAACAGACACACACAGGCCCATTTCTATCTGAATTTTAGCTTTATTTCCAACAGAAGGGTTCCCCTGGGCTTTCTGCAGCCCTATTTATCTGGACTGAATTTCTTGCAGACAAAAAAAGTAAAGCCTGCACTGTTAGACAGCTTACAGCACTTCTTTTGGAACACTGAAAGACTAAATGTAAATGCTGATCCCTAAAATGTATATACATATATGTGTACCCAAACACCTCATTTTGCATGTTGATGCTTAATTTAATAGTGAACCCTTCTTCCCTTTATGCTCTTTCAAACACAAGCCTACACTATCTTTTCCCAAAAAGCCTGGAAATTGTGGGATTTCTTTTTCTTTCTTTTTTTTTTTTTTCCTTTTGTTTTTGTTTTATAGACAGATGCAAATTTTAGCAAATACTAACAATAGAAAGTATGGTCCCAAAAGGGTACAATGGTCTTGGTCTGTAATTACGCAATTTCTTAAACACTGAAACAAACATTGATATGAGTGGCTGGAAGATTAATGTTGCACTGATGACAAAAATGGAAAAACAATTTAGGGAATCAAGAGGTAATTAAATTCTTGACAGACTCACTTGAATAAGGACCATTAGTTATATGAATGAATTATTCCCCTGAGCCTTTGATATATACGGGAAACAGTCATTTAACAAATAATTTCATTGGCAATATAAAGCTTATTATCTCTCAAAATAAATGGTAACATTAATTTACAGAGTTGCAGAGAATGGTCATTTCAAAGTAAAAAATGGAGTTCTGTCTCCCAAAGAAATGCAATGAGATGAAGTCCTTCCACAATGCAGTTTGTTCTATATTATATATCAAGTTATCTGCATATACAAATAATGCGCAGAGGCTGAACTCTGATTCCAAGTATGTTATAAATCTGAAAAACTGGTTTCAGCCAGTGCAATTATTCTCCATTTGCATTGAAGTCAGGAACCGTTCTGTAGAGCAGTAGCAGGGAAGTGTATGCATGTCTGAAATATTATTTTGTTGACAGTATTTGGCTGAGGGGGGCACTGTGCTAGGAACTACATATTCATAGGCAAGAGGAACTTCTTACCCTGCTAAACTGTCTAAGTTTACTTACTTCACTAAGTTTCACAAGACAGAAAGAACTGGGATAAAGGAAATATCGTTATTCCCATTACAGAGGGAAATGAGGCGAGAAGAGATTAAGAGCAAGAATTTCAGAGTAGGCAGAGGACCACAGAAACAGTAGGTCTGGAAGGGACAGGCTGAACCACTCGGTTTTGTCCTTTGCTAGCACCTACCTATGACAATGTCCTCCCACCACCTGGTTTTGGCCCTGCCCTGTGTTTTGTGCAGGCAAGAGTGACTTTTTGCTGATGGTTTCTGAAGCTCGATCTCTCAGTTTGGCCGCAGAAGCCCTCAATTGCAGATCCTATGTCTGCCAACTGGACTGTTTTCAAAAATAGTGTAATGCAAACGTATCCTCAAGAATTTACTGCTGCTACAAGCGCAAGCTACAATTACCACAGAAAAGCAGGCCTCAACAGCCACAACTGTGAGCATTTCTCATGTTATAACTCCTGCCAGCCAGACGGCCACGTACAAGATGGTAAACATCAGGCCAGTGAGAACTGTTGAGTGTTGGGCACAGCAAAGGGATGTTGCAGAGTGGTGACAGTGGGAAGGTTGTTTTGTCCAGAAAGCACTGGTGAAAGGGAACGTGCATGTTCTGTGTTGGGTGGCCTGTCACGCCTGCCGTGGAACACACCTGTGTCCAATGTCTGTCACAACTGTCAGAGCAGAACAACCGAGACCTAAATTTCTGCTGCTGGGACTCTTTAACATTCAACCTTTTGTTTGAGATTTAACAGTTTTTGAAGCCAGGGAACTTTCACTTCTTGCCCAATTTCATTATACAATTGTCTGCACTGGTCTTTAGTACCTTTTCTTCTCTATCCATCATTTATTTACAATTGCATCTATCACCGAATGCTCTGTATTTTATTAGTATCTTCCAATTAGGATACACTGTCAATCAGTATTATTATGAAAAGAGTATTTAATTATTTAGAAGATTATATGCTACTATACTCCTGTCTCTTTTCCACTATACTCCAGGTCCTGGTTGCAACAATATTTCTCATGTTGCTAACATTTTCTCTTCTCTGAAACACACAAAACAATTTTACAAAGTGCAATTTCAATAGGTTTCTCGATTTACGTACCCCTTTTGCATCAATTACACCAGGTTTCGCGTTGAATTTCACCGTCTTCAAACGTGCACGCTCCTTTCTTTCAACTCTAGGGAAAACACAAAGAACCACATGTTGATTGTAGCAGCGTTTTGTATAATGCATTTGATATCTGAATTCCCAAGAGCACTGGCAGCTTACTATGCATAAAGTGGGCATTTGAAGCAAATTTTATAAATAGGAAAGAGAGAGATGTCAGGTCACTTCCTCAGCCAAGCAGCAGTTTTCTGGCAAACACAGGACTGGTTCTGAGGATCCTATACCGACAGAACAGCCCTCCCTGTTACAATATCTTACAATATTCAAGTGCAAAGAAACTCTCTTGAGGCTTTGATTACTTGAATCTATACAGTTTTGCCCAAAAGAGCATTTGGAGATGTACAAATGCTGAGGGGCAGAAGAGCTATTTCCAGCCCCTCTAAAATGCTGTGAATTGAGTGGGTGGTCTTATTTAAACCATGTCCTCCACAAGAACCTGCAAGCAGATAGAATACAAAGAAACTGTTTTTCTGACTCATTTCAGCAAAGAATTCATTGCTAGTAGCTGAATTCTGAAAACAAAGATGGGCAGGTTCATGTTACCAAATAGCTTAGCCAAATAGGAAAAGACATGAATTACAATTTTCAGAGGATTTTCTTTGGGCTAGTTCTAATCCGGTTCCATGAACTGACCTCTTATGAGTAGGTGGATGCTTTAGGTGAATTTTACTCCAAGGTCAGTTTAATACATCTGAATATAGTATGTATTCACCAAGTCTTTCCCACAAGCTGAACCATAGTACAGAAATTGAGGCCAAAAAAGTAATTTGCTTTGAAAGTTCAAGCCTGATCTGAGTTGAAAAACCAGAGCCCTCAGCCTCCATGGGCCCACCTCCTGGGATCTGAAAGCCCCAGCTGAGGTGTGGTTTGACCCAAAACTTGGTTTAGTCTGTGTATGTGTATATTTAAAGAAAATTGAAATGCTCTAATGAAAATCTTCCAAAGTTATTTCATCCTGATATCCATATCTGCACTAAACAGAGTGAGAGAGGAATTGCTATACTGTATACGCAATGCCTTCAGAGTCAGAAAATACTGAGATCTAAAAAATGATATTTTGGAGGGAAAAGTATCAAAATCATTGGCAATGAGCTGATGCCAGATTAATTTTAAAGAAAGCACAGTTAGTTTTATTTTTTAATGCCTAATATGTTTAGCCAGCATAATAATATAGAAGAAGAGTGTGTGGCATCTCAATCCATTTGTGTCTTAGAATCAAGACTGGACAAACAAGTTATGGTCCTCAGTATAAAGGACAAAAAAGAGCCACACAAGGCATTTACAAAGGACATCAGACCAGATAGTTCAGTGTTCCTTTTCCATCCCTAAGTATCATAGATCAGTACCCTGAATTTCCGTTATTCAATGAACAATCATAATTTAAAAAGCTTGTTAGTAAAACTTAAAGTCTATTAGCATACTGAAATATTCTAGCTGTGGGAAAATGATATATCTACATATGCTGTACATTTAAATGTTTAGCACACTTAGTATTTAAATAATAATGCCAAGAATTAAAAAAACCTAATATGTAAGAAGGGGTGAGCTCTTCCCTAAACAAAATCAACCCCCAAGAAAACAGGTGCAGAGAGAGAAACCTAAAGAAAAGAAGAAGCTCTTCATGTCCTTAATCACCTTGAACAACATGGTCATTACTGTAAAAATCACATTTACTACCTTTGCAAAATCATCTACGGAATCTATCATCTACAAAAAAATCTATCATCAGCAAAAAGATCTGATCATCTACCTATAACTCTATTTGTCTAAGCTTAAGGATTGCTCTAGGAAATGTAAGTTGAATCCTGCAAAGCCAGCTTATGAGAGCTTTTATTAGACAATAAATAGTTGGGAAAAAAGGTGTGGTTTATTATATTCTGCAGGCTGGACCAGGTATATCTCTTTTTGTAACTTTCTCAGATTTCCACAAATAAGATTAGAATACATTCCTGCAAATCTCTTGGTTTCTAAGTCCAGATAGTAAGAATACCTAATTTCTGATAATTATTTTTTTAAAGTACAAACTCTAGTCTTTTGATAGAATTATAATTAACACAGCATGTTTCTTTGTGTCTGAGTGGGCTTATATATTTCCTACTGAAACATAGTGAATGCTGGTTACTATAGTTACAGTTTAAATTTAGAATAAATGCATTTCTCTGTAAGTGTGGAATATTTACATGGAAACAGCTCAAATGCAGCTTTCAAATTAAATCTATGTTATTAAAAACACATGAACAGTCTTAAATTTAAACTAGCAATGAAGTCCCTTGATAGTACCGGTAAGAAATGAAGACTTGAGGCTGTGTAATTGCCTAAACAGGATGGATGCCTTCTGAGAAAATAATTAGCTCAAATGAAGACAGTATTCTACTTATTAATCTGTGTTAACATTTAAACTCATTCCAGTCTTGTCTAACTTCCTAAAACATCTTCTTTTAACTTCATTTCTTATTCACTGCATAAAGAAATTTGGAAATTAACCTCAAAGACCTTATTTATGGAATTCATCATAACTGCATTAGCAGCCATGGAGGCATCACTTCTTTCCACAGGCACAGCGGGCAGATGAGGAGCTGCAGAAACATTCTGCATTGCTTTGAGAAGTATATGAATAATGTCATTAAGTGCCACTAATCCTCCAGGCAAGCATACCAACAACATTCATATATGTTTGGCGTGCCTGCTGAATATCACAAACATTTCATAATCTGTATTAAGGGTAGCACATGGTGCTGCCTGCCATTACAATTTTCCTGATACCTTCCACAATAAAACTGTTCTCTGTTACTTATAATTTAGCTGAACTGTAAACTTCCAAGCTGAAATTTCATGTGTCTCAGGGTGATTACATTACTCTTGCCGCCCGAAGTGTCAATGAAATGGTTTAGCTGTTGGAGAAAGGCTAGGATAAAAGTAAATGGGTTTGCCCAGTTTACAAAATACTGCAACTCGGGTCTTCTACAGCTTTCATGCCTTGGGTTTGGGACCTGAAACCTGGCAGTGTCTTGTTCTGGCATCAGGCAGAGACCTCCTTTTTTCCTGAATGAATCAACCCAACATCTGAATGTCTGAAAAGCTCTTGTTTTTACATGCTCTGGAGAACTTGGTTAGAATTTAGCTTGGTTCTCTGAATATTTAGTCCTTGTTGCACTGGTTAGTGTGGAGGGTTGCAGTGAACTAAAGTGTTCACATAATTTCTCATCTGAGCTATTGGGACACTTTTGCCAGAGACAGAGCTAAAAAGGGAGCTAAAGTGATGAAAATAAAAAGTATTGAATATAAGTTCTTTTAGCATCATGGATCCATCTCTTAGAAAATACATTTTTAAAAGGAACTCTAATTCAAGCATTTTAGCCCGTTTTTGAATTTTCAGGTTTGTAATTGCTATATTTAAGGAAAAATAAACTTGAATCTTTTTTTTTTTTTTCCCAAGAAAGAGGGAGTTTAGGCACAAAGGGTTTTTTGCAGCAGCTGACACTGTGAATGCCTAAGTAGCATGAGTGCAAATTCCTTAGATTGCTTTAGTTGACAGTGAACCTACAATCCATTGGACAACACTTTGATCAATCAGCTGATGAAATTGCTTTTAAAGGATGAAATTCTTCACTTCAAACTGTATCCATTTTTCACTCACTCCTGCTGCACAAAGCAGGGTTGTGGGGGGTTGTGCAAAAAAAGAAATTAAAAAATTAAAGTGAAGGGGGAGGATTCCTATTCACTGAGTTTGCAGAGGCCCAAATTTGCTACACTGACTTGCCTGCTGCACACATTGCTCCTGTGCTCTTTCTAATTATATATCTGCTCGACAGAGCTATGCCTAAGGGATGAGGAAAGAACAGAGCAGATACAATTTCCAACACTACTTCATGGCTCAAGTCCCATTTTCAAATCTGCCTGGGGGTGACTGAAACTCAATGAGATTTCAAGAAATGTTCAAAGACACCTACATCCCATGGAACTTGGGAACTGAAAAGCTCTGAGCCCCACATGGAGACAGCACCACCTTGCACAACTGATGGGGATTTCACCTCCAGCTTTCCACCTGCTCTCTAAGTGTAGCTACCTGAAGAAACACTGCTGTGTATGGGGAAACGGTCTGTGACCATCTGAGATCTGGGACAGCTGGAGTATACTCTGGATACTCTTTTTCTCTTGAAATCATTCTCGGTAGTAAACACCTCATGGCCCTTTTTTTTTTTTTTTTTCTTCCCCAAAATGGTCAGTATTCATGCTCTCTTCCCATGTAAAGTAAAGAAGAGAAGAAGTGAAATGGTATATGATACACTGAAAATATTCCTCAGCCTTCAGCATTTCCTCACTAGCAAGTTCAATGCTTCAATTCTTTGGGATGCTGTTCTCTTCCTACTCCTCGTCTGAGGAACTTATTACTGGGATGCAACGCTCATGGCACTTCAATGTCTATCTGCTTTTGTGTTTGTGGGAACATGTAGCTGTTGAAAACAGACCTCTGGGATTTTTCAAAATGAGACTTTCAGTTCTTTGTGTGCACAGCAAACAAGAAGAATTCAAGCATAACTCAACCAGACGTGAACTGTGATCCTCCATTGCTGGGGGTTAATGGACCACTGGGAATTTTGTCAGTGCCTTTCTAAAAGCACTGATCAGTCTTCACAGCAGAGATGTAAAATATCAAGTGAGACGTGCTTTAATCTTCAATAACAGTGTTCATCACTGATGTAGAATACAGATGCAAATTGCAATCTGGTTTTGAGAATCAACTATAATGGTTACAATAGGCTAATTTGCACAGATTTGTCACTGAGGTGCTCTGCAAAATCACTTATTTCCAAAACCAGCATGAGAACTGTAGTAAGGAGAGTTATCAAATAGAAGATTGCAAAATGGACACCTGAAAGACCTTGCTATGTTTTACATATTTAACATGTTTCTTCTTGTCTTGCTTTGCCATTTCCAGGTCGTCTGCATTATATTTGTTTTGCCTGCACATCAAGTGAAAGATAAGTGAAAATACATATTACTATTTATAGTCCAAATATGAGGACTTGATCTATAGTTTTTATTGCTTCCATACTCTGTCCTGATTAGTCTTCTTTATGTGAGGTCTGAGTTTACCAATAGATTCCCATGAGGTCTGAGCTTACCAATAGATTCCCATTCTCAATATTACTTTTGAAAATTCCTGAAATGCTATTTTTGCAACAGAACATGTATTTTTCAGTAGGAGAGAATGTGCTCTCATTCAGCTCTCCACCTTCGGTGACTTGCTTATAGAGAGCAGCGCAGCACCTGGTCAATGTTTTATAAAAAGAGTAGACCTAATGCCATTAGGAAGTGAACTCTCATAAAACTGTAGAACAACTTCATTTTGCTTAAAAGCTAAGGGCTGTTTTCCTTCAGCAGGAAAATTTTCCATCATTGCAAGAGAACAGGAAGAGGTTTATATATATACATGTACATATCAATTTTATTCCATATTTATTTTTTCCCATTAGATTACTAAATATTTTAGACAAAGCTTACATGATTATGCCATGTTACAAAGCTATATCATCTAAGGATTAAAGTCTCAAGGGATGTTTAGAAAGGTGGACAATTTATAGGAAACCATTAAAAATAAAACTCACTTGAGTGGATAAACATGCCCTTCTGCCAAGCTGAGCAGAATAACAAATTTAAGTTGGCTTGTGCCCACGGGGACTTGTGTGCTGGGAAAAACTCTAGTTCCTTGTCCTTAAATGTTTGTGAAACAATGGGTTTTATGTACTTTTCCTCCCAGTTTGTTCTGAAAGGAGAATGTGATTACATGTATTTGTGGGGAGAATCTTGTCTATTTGAGAACACAGCTATCAGACTGGTACCATCATACACCTTCAGATGGCAATTCCAAGAGATACAAGTTGCCTAACATTTTGCAGTCAGGTGTACTTAAACTAGCCGAACATGGAAATCTTAGAATGATGCCCAGTCTGAGAGCGGTTTTGTGGATGCACACCTGAAAGACAACAGAAATATTAGTGTAAATGTTTTAGTGTTTTAGTACCACATCCTTGTGGCTACAGTGGGTGCAGTAAAAGTGGTTAGAATTTATGTCCAGCCATTCTGGGGCAATCGGTGAGAAACCAAAGATTAAATTACTTTCAGACCCACAACGCCAGTTCAAGCAGATATACACAGGTCAATAGAAAATACCAAAGCTCGGCTTTCATGAAGTGGGAGGTTGCTGTTATGTGAGGCTTGGAATGTAGGAGCTTTTCTGTGTGCAGAGACTCGGCAAAGAAAAAGTGAAAAGAACTGGAGGTGTAAGATCAATGCTACAGAAAATTAAAAGCTCTTTACTACTGAATTTAGAGCATGTGTCTAGGAATTTAACACAAACTAACTTATGCGCGTTGCTTTCATACTTTTTGTCAATTCTCTCTAACTAATGTGTTTCCAGGGGGAGGGAATCTTAGACATAGGCTGCTCAGCCAGATATTGCCTAAATAAATCAAACTGATTTTTTTTGGTCTGGACAATGAAGCAAATAAAAATTCTTGCAATCAGAAGCTCAGCATATATAGAAATTTGAATCTAAATCTATACATTTATATATTTAAATGTAACAATAATCTAGTGTAAATCTAATTTCTGGTGGTCATTCCAGTATAAAAATATTAATTTTTGATGATAGGGAGCAATTCCCATGTGTAAACATAGTGCACAGGTAATACCACAGGCTGCCTGAGGTGTTGGTACAGGACTAGTAGTTATGTCCCCTCACCTCGGGTCCCCTGTCCAGGATAATAGCTGTGCCCTGCTCTCACCCTAGACAGAGCTTGGATAAATCTTTTTGGTGGATGTGAAACCATATAATAGATAATAATAACTATAACAACAATATGTAATAACAACTGTTAAGCCACAACTGAAGTAGTTTGCAGCCTTGTATGCTGAAGTCCTACTGTTGTCAACGTCAGTATGATGAAATATCACAACAACTTTATAGCATTATATTTGGATTCTACTCAACTGGCTACTCACTCCTGTAGTTGAGATCAACAGCTGTAGTCAGACAATAAAAACATACTGACAAATGACCAAATTGTTGTTTTCAGATGTAGAAAGGGTGGCAATGATTTTTTAGTACTGCAGAATATCGAGCATTTAGTGTCTCCTAGCCCCTACTGAGTTCACTGGCTCCTCATACAGATCAGTGCAAAAACACAGGGTCACCCTCATTTCTTTGTGCTGTCTTTCAGTAACCCTCCTCTAGCTGCAGTGCTACCCTCCAGAACTCCCTCTTAAAGCCTGACTTTACAATTTAAAGTCCACAAATTGGCAGCAGCTCTGAAATCAAATGATAAATAGCTTTCAAACTCTATTGAAACACTAAGAAGTAAAGTCTGGTAATATAACCAACACCCTGGAGAGAATAATGAGTGACAGCTCCCCTGTAATTATAAATTATGATTTCTTCTGGTATATCACATATATCATAGAGGAGAAAAAGCATATGAAGTCTTGATATATGATTGAAAATTTCTCTTATCAGCTCATGCCAAAATGTCACTGTGTGAAGGGATCTCCTGTAAAAAGATGTAAAAAAAATTGGAGAACTAAATACTTGGAACACAATTACCATTACACAGTACCTTAAAAAAGTAATTTAATATACTTGTTATTGCTTTGTGTGTGTGTGTATATATATATATATATATGTATTTCTTTATATATCTGTATACCAAAATAAAATTGAAGCAGTCACTAGCTTTCAGAGATATTCCATAATGATTCCATTTATGAAAAATGCAGGAATTGTATATTGGCTATTGCTGGACAGGAGATAAGGTAGTAAAGCAGATAGCTAAAAGACTTACCCTGACACTAATAGTCCCTGGACCTGTAAAGCCTCTCCTTGGGCCGAACTGCAAAAAATGTTCCAGTCCCACAGGACACTATTCCTGCAAGCCTACATAGACAAAGGATTCCAAGCACAACACCAAAACCAAACCCCACCAAACCACCCCCTCCAAAACCCCCAAACTGTACAGAAAAGGAAGAGAAATGAATGGGGGATTGAAAAGATGAATATAAAATCTCTTCAGCCTACAACATCATAGGAAGCTGACCTTGCAGGACAAATCACAGTCCAACAGCCGCAGATGCTCTTTTCCTCCTGTTCTATCACAGGCATATTTTACTGCTAGATACTACATATACCCTATTACGTATCATGAAATGTCCATAGAAATAATCCCATATAAACCATAAGAGAGATACCATCCTGGATTAAGCAGTTTGAATGAAGATTCCCATGCTACAGTTGCCTACATTTGGTCAAATGAATCCCAAGCCTACTCTGTTTTAGATCAAGCCTCTCATAGTCAATAACGCACACCCGCAGAGGAAATTCAACTCTGAATTAGTACATTCTGGTTAGTATGATCAGCTTCATTCTCTGATGCTCAGCCCAGTATGCACTGATTGCTCATCCTCCCCTTGGGTGGTGTAAATGACCACAGACGAGGCTGGCAAAAGCACATCATCAGTCTCACTGACTCTGAGAGATCATCCAGAATTGACAGAAAGGAAATGATACACACTTTTTACTGCATTGGAAAAAACAACCGTGTATAACTGAAACCTTTTGTAAAATAATAGCAACCTCCAACCACCCCAGCTCAGGTGTATCACATCATTACATTAATGTGGACAGAAAACCAGAGCCATTGATTTTTCCAGATATCTCAGGTTCACTAGTGGAGAATCAGGATGACAAGTGGAGAGCATGGTAACTATACCTGGACCTTTTAAAATTCAAAACTTATTTTTAGATTCTAATAAGCTTATTTTCATCTTGCCTCTTTTTTTTTTTTTCCTGTGTTTTTTCCCTGTTTTCTCCCTCTTTTCTCCCAATGCTGCCTAAGCCACGTCTTTTTCCTAGGCTGTATGATATGTCTGACCTTGACTAGGCAGTCTCTTTTGTCCTTGAAAACACCACTCTGCAGGTAACCCAATAGGCTTTAGGCACTTACATACTTTCCATCTTCCAGAAGATATAACTTCACATCTAAACCAGTTGCTTTGCCCTTCTTTCCCCTATAGATTTTTTATTAAATGTGGCAGCTTATTGTAGCTTTTCACAGTATGCACCACACTGCGGGTGAGCTTTGTGCATATACTTCCCTCAGTAATAACTGAGCAGACTGTCCTCTTTTCCCATGTGTCATCCAGTCGTGTCCAATAGTATTTACTGTAGCAATTAATAGTAGGCAAGTATTCCTTTTTCAATATTGAGAGACTAAATCTGTTTATTGGGCAAATTTTTTCCACTGTAAAAACTATAGTGTAGTTTTTATTTCTATGCATTATACAAATCCAATATTCCTTTTAGCTGAAAATCCTGGTGTGGTTGTTCAAACATGGTCATGATTGGAGAAAATTAGGTCCTTGCAATGTTCATGTCAACAAGGTATTTGATGGCCTTTCATTTTACTTTTACGTTGTTTAGAACAAGGAGTACCATGAGCTCTACTAGCACCTAGGCCAACACTCTCAAAACAGCAGCAGGTGGTCTATAAGAGCGTCAGACATCCCATTTCCCCACTATAAAAAACGGGCATGATCATTTTTATACTAATGGTAAAACTGAAATGGCCAGGAATAGAAAGTTTATATGCAGTATGGAGCACTGCTGCGAAAGAGAAATGTAATGCAGTTTGACAGATTTCATTTTCCTCCTACCCTTTCACTTCTTGACCTTTCTATAGCAACCATCAACAGAGGCAGAAAGTAATACAGATTTGTGTGGTAGTTCTGATAGTGTCAGAGATTTGCGGCCAATTTTACAAAAGCACCTAGACAGAGTAAACAATACAAGCCATGCGAGAGATTCAGATGTCTGTTCTCTCTCTGTCAGTCAGCATGAATCCATCACAGCTAAACAAAGATTCAGATTTAGCTTGGAGAGTGGATGAGTTCCTTCATTTATATTATATGAAAAATTTACTGTGATATTGATTATCCATCAGTTTCCAGGCAGGCAGAGATTAAATTAACAGATTTGGAAGCCAAAGAGGACCATTATATAATTTAGCATCATTTTTTACATCACACAGTCTGAGAAGTTTAATTCTATTACTCTCGCAAAAGGAAGACCTACAGTCTTGATTTGAAAATGTCAAGACATCCATTATATCCCTCAGCAGTTTGATGCAATGGCTAATCACCCTGACATTAAAACATATGCTCTACTTCAAATTCAGAGCTAATTCCCAGACTTGGGTTCTGGTTCTTCTTTTTTTTTCTGCCAAAGCTCTTTAGTAGATGGTGCTCATTCCCTTTTCTGCCCTTTCTTTCTGAAGATACTAATCCACTATAATTGAATCACCTTTTGAGTTCCCTTTCAGTACAGTTAAACAGCCTGAACTCTTTAAATCTCACAGTGAAAATCATATCTTCTAACTCTCGAAATAATAACTGTGAAATTTTCCTCTACTTTCCTCATTTTTTCAGTAGATTGAGGTACCCTGTCTTTGAAATAAAAAGTGAATATTTTAACATTGTGACCAAGGAGGTAGGAAGGAGGAGGCAGCACTCACCTCCTCTTGCTGGGTATAACTCCCATCTCCTCACTGTCTCCCTCCAGAGTGACTCTCCTCGCCTGCCACCATTCATCATCCGAGGCATTGATGACGTGAAGGATGTCTCCGTACTTAAAACTGAGTCCTTGGCTTGGGAGGCCACTGTCTTTGCTCTTGTCATAGTCAAACATGGCTCTGTGAAAAGAAACACAGACATGAAGACAGGTGATCGTATCAGTCTTGAGAACATTCACTTCTGAACAATTTGTCATATTTTATGTTACAGCTAACCTTTGCTCCTTTCCAAAGGGAAAGATCTTGCTTGGAGGAAAAACCTTTCAGTGGAAAGTGAAGTTACTCTTTACAGAATCCTCTTTTTTTTTTTTTTTTTAAAGAGAAACTGAACAGTAAATTATGGTACTTACTCTTTCACTTAATAAAGAATAATCACCTTATCAGAGTAGCTAGTAAACAAAACTGGTAGCCAGAAGCCCCTCTTGTCACCTTGCCAACAGCAATTTGTGGTTGTTGAGCTTGTCTTTTGCTTACACTTCCCTGTGCTCAGACTCAGGGTGTCTGGCAGACGGGGGTGCATCGAGAGATCTAAATACAAGTTACCAAAACTGTGCTCAGGATTTCTTTAGGTGAATGGATGCATCTATCTGAGCATCTAGTTCAGAGCAGAAGTGAACTTTCAAAGGGAATCTCTTGATTATGCCCACTCAACATGGTTCATGTCCTGGAACTGCTTTAGTTTGCACAGTTTGGATTCCTGAAATTTGAAACTAAACTGAAAGATGCCCTGACCAGAGTAGTCTGACACACACCCCTCCAGATGTACTCGGGGTATGCAGAGCACCATGGCTTTCAGTGCCCAGACCCAGTACCCATGGGCTGCAGCACCTGCTCAAGCAGCCCTAGTTATTTCCTTTGATGTTGAAGATGTTTTCCACCAATTTAAAGCAGAAATTTACCTTGGGTATACCTATACAAAAAGGTTCCTTGTATAGGACAGATGCATTAATATAGGGCATTATAAGTCATGGGACTCTATAAGCACAAATTGAGAGCTGGCTTTAAGGCTACCAAATTGTGGCCAGGTATAGTTCAGCATGAACTTACTACCCAAGTATTCAACCCCGATCCTGGGAAAGATCTCCAGCATGTCCTGAGCTCTGTACTACCAAGCTACAGTAATATCAGTTCTCAGCCTCATCTAGTCCTATGCCTGGTACCTACACCAGCAATCCTCAAGGCAGACATACCCCAGTTTCTCAGGGGAAGACCCTGGACGTGAATCCCAGCAAGGCTGGACATGAGTGCAGGTTGCTCATTGGAATTACTTAGATAAAAATCCAGATCTTGGTTTCTTACAGGAAGAAAATATATGGGAATACAGTTCCCATACAAAATATTGTTTAATGATGATTCCTGTCAAGAACTGAGGTCTATTTCCTATAGGGAAAATAATATGATTATAATCCTGACTACAGAAATGTTAGATTGGTAAAATCCCATGAGGGGTATAATAATTCCCCCTCTTTTATTGTCAGAAATAAAGATGTGGTAATCTCTTCACTGGTAAACACTTCTGTGAGAAGGATTTGATATAATTAATTGTTGTGCATTGTAGTGTAATTGCAGAGAATGATTATTGCAACTTTATGGGTAGATTTAAAACACTCAAGGCTACCTTTCATAATAAGGAGAACTTACACAAAAAAGTTACCAGAGTTGTAACTATGCAACCAAAATAATTTAAAGCTCTCATAAGCACTCATCCTGCACGAAAGGTCTGGTTCAGGAGGAAGAAAAATGTGGAATATGTCTTCTCTTAAAGAGTTTACAGTTATGTACTAGCGTCTTCAGAAAAGCTCAGATAATTCCCTGCTCTGAGGATGAAGACAATTAATAATCCTGATGAATTTTACATAATCCTTGAGCTCAGATATGCTTGTGCCTTTCTTGGTAAATGTTCTTGGACTGCATGTAGCCTTTGAAAAATTTTAATGGCTTAGTGGTGGAAATCCTTTAAAAACTTGGCTATATCTCAGTAAAAATTTACATTCATAAAGGATTCTTATCAGTAGCAGGTCATCTGCTGCCTTCTCAAATAAGATTTTCTGTGAAGACATATGATGAGGCAGCACGCAAATTCAGAAGCAGCTAAATAACATCAGTCACCTCTTAATCAATTAATGACATCTGATCACTGGAGAAATGGCAATGCACACAGAAATGGGCACACAATGTATCATTCTGTTGGTACTGCCCTTATGCTCATGCAGTGGTCTGAGTTTTATCACTTGTATTGAACATTTCTTGCCTTAAAAAAATCACAAAATTGTGTGTATCTTGCTATGGATACGTCTCAAAACCCTGACCACACAGTTGGTAGCCATGCTGAAGACTGGGCAAACGTGATACAATTCCAAATCCACATGCAATGAAATTACTCAAAATAAAAGACAATACTTCTGTTACAGAGAATATGCTAGACTGTCACATCCCAGATGTAAAACATGCCAAACTGGAAACGCTCCATATTTGGCAAGTTCTAAGATGACAAGAGTGTTTCAAAACCAAAGTGCTAGAAAGAAACTAAGGCAGTGCTCTTTGTCCTTGAACAGACATTTGTACGTCAGAGACCATGAATTAACTTAAAATCACTGTCTGCCACCATGCTAGCTGATGTTAACAACGGATGCAGATGGTAATGTTTGCCACTGACTTTCTTTGATTGGAGTAATCATGTGCAATGCTAATTAAAATGAGATTACAGATCTCAGACAAGAGAATTTTTGAGCACACTTCTCACTGAGTGAGAGATTTTGTGGCTGTGTGCTCTACAGATGTTGATTACTCCATTAGCAAATGAAAATGATATGAGAGCTGACTTCAGTGCTCTTTCCTAAACATTTCAAATTAAGAGACAGGTTTAAGCTGATAACATAACCCTATTTAAGCTTACAACTTTGATAACATTGCTGGCTCTGGAAAACATACTTTCCCACATTGGCATTTGGCCCAGCTGGGAAACAAATCTTCACTCTAGGCACTGTTGTATTCAGGTAGAATGACTACCTTGGGCAACAGAGACACCTAGGCACACTCCTCCTCACCACCTCCTCTCAGTTCTCAGGCTGTAAGTAGAATTAGGATCTCTACATGTCCAACTCCAAGCTGTAGTTTTATTTATTTAGAGGCTGACATAATTTCTAATTTTCTACCTGATAAACAGCACCCACTTCTGTTTGTGCTCAGTCTTGCAGGTGTACGTAAAAAACACATCTGGATCTGTTGAGTGTCAACTGAAGTGATAGAAAAAGAATGCAGCCAGACCTCTCTCATGTGGTAAAAGAACTAGGCAAGGCAGACAGAATAGATGGATTTTTTTTTTCCTTGCTCTTTCATGATTTTGGACTATGGCAGCCCAGCCTTCCAGGATGCCACACTACATCAAACAAGAAAGTTTAGCTCTCAGTGAAGTCCATTTGACCTATGCAAGCTTCTTTACCCAGATAACATACTAAAGCATGTTAGATACTTCAGATAGGTTCTGTCATACCAAGTGGAATATCAGAGGAACGGCTAAAATGTAGTAGCATCATTGCAGAATATTATATGTTGAGGAGAGGACATAAGCAACCCAGTCCAGCAGGAGACCCACACTCCCACAGAGCACCCATCACCACTTCCTGAGAGATGAGCACCATATTTTCCTTCCAGTTCGAGAAAGACCAACATGATCAGGACCTGACTGCCCTAACTCTCCCAGACAAATACCCTTCCAAATCGAGATGTCTACAAAAACCAGCAAAGAAGTGTTATTCAAACCAGCCAGAGAATTTAACCCATGAACACATGTCACAGTGCCTCTCTCTATGATGAGTTGGAGGTATCTGCACACAATACAAGTACACACAGTGCAGATACCGGGGAGACTGCTCAGCAGAGCTAAAGAGCTTTCTGAACTTGCTAACGTGACTATATGTTTTCATATGGCTGAGTCTGCTTATTCACGGGTTAGTCGGGCAGTTCTTTAAGGCACTGAGTCACAACTCATTTTTAGTGTCTTTTTCTGCAATTTTTAAAGAATAATAATCTCAGTAACCTTACAGCTTTCTAATGGCACTTATCTGACAGGCTTGGGTACTAACAGCTTCTCCTTTTTTTCTCCACAGCTGATAAAAGGGCATCATAAAGAGCAGTTCTTTCAGGTGTTTTATAACCTCAGCTGGCTGCTTGCATCCACTTTTTATCCCTTTTTGGATCATATACCACAGAACGAAGTCTCAACAAGGCTTTCTCTATGACACTAAGGGCTCTTTTTCCAATCAGCTGATTAAGTCTACTTTTGAACTGGGACAATAAATTTTCGATAACAAAGGAATCAGTTTAAATTCATTAACATTCATTTTAGAGCTGTCACCAAGCTGTGATCGCAGCAGCATCAGAAATGTTCCTGTTTAGTATCTTCTAGACAGTGCATTTCACAAACAAGACCCTGGGTTACACAGGGTAGATTACACATTTTGAGGTTACAAATATAGTAAGCCCAGTGATTACTCTGAGATGTGGATAAAACACTGAAATAGGGAACAGAGCTAATAGAGAACGAACTAATTAAACAGATGTGGTGATATCATGATTTGGTCATCTTAGTTCCCTCATTAGAAAAAATATCAATAAGAGTGGTTGTGATTATCAAAGGCTTAATGTATATGCACCAAATTTCCATTAACACCTTTACTTTCTTCGATTCCCAGTTTTGCATGGATTTGGGAAAAATGTTTAATATCTCTAAAACATTTAGAAAGTGAAAAGTGCTATTCAAGTGCTTAGTGTTGCTGCTTGGTGAAAGTCTGCTGCTTGTAGGAAATTAAGAAACACTGTTCTGAGAAGTGTAGGGAAAGGTGCAAACATTTAGACCAAGCTGATCACAAATATTTAAGATTATGTGAGTTGTGTTTCCTTGACATTGTTCCAGATTTCATAAGTGATAATTGCACTAGGCTCATCCCAGCAGTAATTTGGACAGAACCAAACAGGTTTTATTTTTTTGCTTGGGTGCTTCTTAGTCATTTTTAGGAGCCCACAACACGAGACAAGCATTTCACAACAGCATCAAAATTCATTGCTTAAAAATCGTTTGAAATGGAAACACTGTCAAGTGCCAAGCTGTAATATACTGCTAAACATGCAGAGATGTCCACATGGCAGTGAGGACCACTAAAATGGAGGCATTTTTTTACCTCCACTTAAGAGTAAATATGTCAGCAATTGAGGTATGTCCAAAAGCTAAGTTGCACTGCACAGTAAATGTCTATTTCTAATGACACTTATTCTTGTAGCTGGAGTAATAAATTTTTGGCATAGGAGAAAATATATTAGCTTTAAGGAAATAGCAAATCAGTTCATTGTGCAGTCCCATATATTGCAGCCTACTGTCACCGACCATGTCTATACTGTTACCAGGATTTTAAGAATGAAAAATAGGATACAGAAAGACTAAGTGATCTTGCTAAGCCTTTGGGTGAAAAGGGAATTTAACAGAGAAACCTAGCTTCCTCGGCTAATGCTGTAAACACCACTTGTAAGTTAGTAGTATCCACAATCTTCCTGGCCAGGCCAGGGATATTGATGCATTTACAGCACAGCAATACATTTTGCTAAATGCTCCCATATGTTCAGTGCAAACCACTGAAATCCTCAGCTCCCATATCACTGCACTATGGCCGGTAATCTCAATTTGATACAGTTCAGGTACTGCATGGCAGCTTTATTTGCATCTTTGAAATTACTTTCTTCTTCAGGCACAGATGGGAATTTGCACATAAATTTACAGACTGCACTTTGCCATTTACTTGATTATGAAATGACAACAACATTTAGCAAGAGAGATCTTCATCTTCTGTAAACATTCCTAACTGTTCTGCAATCTGCCAGCATATCTTCACTTACACCACTTAAGGATATTACTCTTTTCTCTGAAAAATTCCTTAGCAGAGATTCTCAGACATCAGGCTTTATAGCATCATCATAAGGGAGAGATACTTTATTCTCCTTCCTCTCCACATCTATCCTACCTTGTGCGCTAGCCCTAGTGGCTTTTTGGTTTTTTATTTATGGTTTTTTTTTTTTTTAATGGGGAAATTCAGTGCACAGAGATTTAATCATTTGCCTGGTTTAGACAGTAATTCAGCATCAGAGTAAGAATCAGGTCCCAAGTTTCATAGTTGTTTTTTTCTGTGCTCACAGTAATGAATATATTTCCACCCACTTATGGGCTCAGCTTGAAGAAAACATTAGAAGAAAATGAAAAAACCCCAGCATAATTCATTACTATAGCTACAAAAGAGTGCACAGCAGCGCTGTGAGAGAAGCAGCCATTGCAATACAATTATGGTGTTAAAAGAGTTAAATTTTCACATAGTGGCATGTCAATAAACACTTTCACCTTCTCCTCCCAGTTTTGTCTCCATCTGGAGAAGCTGAACAGGTGAATCCTACATGCAGAGTGTAGAAAAAAGTTACTGTCTCCTTATGAGATGTGGGAAGCTCTGAGGTGCTGAGTGCTATAACTGGAGGCTGCCAGAATAGCCTCCTGTGCCAGGGATGATCTAGATGTACACTGTTACCTCCTCTGAAAGAGTGGGAGGTGACTGTTTTATTAGCTTTTGTTAGGAGTATACTACAACAATGTGGTTTCAGCTAAAAAATCTGAATGTTTGACTTGTTACATAAAACTCAAAGATACTGCATCCTCTCCTCTCCTCTCCTCTCCTCTTTTCCTTTTCTCATTTTCTGTCTTAATGATGTTGCACCTCTTCATGAAGCTTATCCCATCAACCTTAATTATTGCAGTTGCACCGAAAGGACAGTGTTAGCAGCATCTGTGTTATCAAATTCAATCACACCAGGGCACTGCAACACAGTAGACATGTTCCCTATGGAAGTTAGCACAGGTCAGAGAACATTCCCAGCAACAGTTGCGATGCACCTCCCTTTTACGGTGGAGAGTGAAGAGAAGGACATGAAAGAAGGGATTCAGGCTGTTGTGGTAGGCCAGGGAGGATGCTCCCAGGCATGTGTAATTCAGAGTGTTAGCACAGCTGATAGACACCCTGAGGGAGTGCAGCTGCCCCTGTGGTACCTTCACTGTACAAAATCCTTCTGTGCATTTGTATTCAAGCCTGTTCCATTTGCTACCGTATTGCCTCTTCCTTCAACAATTTCTACATTCAGTCCAAGTCATTCTTTATCATTTTGCTCCTAGTGGGAATTTGGCAGAGAGTTATGCTACAGGCTTCAATGAAAAAGGGATTTGAGACAGTAGTATTAGTTCCAGAAAAAATTCACTGAGCAAAGGCAGATATTTTCTTTATGGTGTTTACATCAGGAAAGAGAACTGCCATTTGACCTCGGGGAATATTTAGTTTCTTTTGCAGATCCAACCATGATTCTTAATGTCAGCTCCCATAAGCGAATATTTATGTTGTTGATGGGCTTTTTTGTTTCTTCAGCAAGTGTTCATGTTCTCTGCAGGTAATGGGTTCTTCTGTACTGAAAAGATTTACAACAACATTTCCAGAAGTATCAATCAATGAACGTATGTTTTGCTTTCATGGTCTTGCTATACAGCAGCAAGGTCTGATGCTAAAGGCAAAATCTCTCTCAGCCCACAGTGAAGAAGGACTGAACAACATTGTCTTTCAGCTGTGGACATGCACAGAACTCGTATTACTCCCAGGTCTGCCTGGCTTTAAGCTCTTCCAGCAGGACCTGAAAGGTGGCTTGAGAAAGTGAAGCTTTTTCATGTCTTCTCTCGTGCTGGCACAAAGGGAATTCATTTCAGGGTACACCCGCTTTTTGTTTCTTCGGCATCTTACAAGGCATAAAGGGCCAAACAGAACTCCACTTCTGCTTGCAAGTATCTGAAACCAGTATCAGCCTGTGAGCATATGTCTCCACCTTTTCCATAATTTATTGACAAGGAAAAACTGGCTGCCACTTTCATCTGTGATAAACACAGAAGCTTTTATACACACCTACATTGTACTCATATTCCAGATTTGCAGCTTTGAGGTTTGCTTCAAAAGTGGGAGAGCAATGGGTCAGAACTCTAATTAGATTTAGCCTTAGGTATTTGGAAACTCCAGAGAAGATCTGCAGTAGCATCTCAATTCTAGAGTCTTTCTTCAGCACGCTGAAATTTGTGTGTGAAATTTCACAATAAAAACTCAAACTTGTTAGTGAGATTCAAACTTCACAGCAAACTGGGAAACTTTTCCCAGTTATTTTTGTAGGTTGTTTTTTTTTAAGTAATAATTTTTCACTAGTCTTAGATTCATAGTAGCATTTATGTTGGAGAAGACCTTTAAGATCATTGATTCCACCATCAAAGTCCAACCTCAACCTGGTCTGAGGATTCTGCATCAAAACTAGGTGAAATTTTCAAGTTCTTGGGTGTTTTTTTTTCCCTGCCCTTGTGGACGAAGTGAAGCTGCTGCTTGACAGCATCTCTGGTTTCTGTCTCAGAAGTCTGTTCAGTTTCTCAGCATGGATTCCTGTGTTGTGACATTTAAGATTATCCAGATCCAGAAAGGAAAAGAAAAGCGACTGGATGTCAAATCAAGGATACTTTAAACTACAGGGTAATTCACCTGAAATTGCAACCTGTGGGTTGCACAGTTTGACACAAGAACCAAAGAGTCATTCTGTGATTCTTAGTTTTAAAGAAGCAGTAACTTATTTACTGCCTAAGAATATTCAGTTTGGTATTTTTTCCCCCAGGAAAAATTAAAAAAAACCCCCAAACTAAACCACAAAACACACCACAATAAATAAAATAAAAATAATATGAAATAAAATGAAATAAAATAAAATAAAATATATACTCCTTTCAAAGACAATGAAACTTAAAAAGAATTTTGTGTAGCACAAGTCGTAGCCACCCCCCACTCTCCCTGCTCGCAAATGTATCTCCCTTTTAATACAGAATAGATTGTAAAAAATCACTGCATTTTTTCTTTTGTTCTTTTTTTTTTTTTAAATAATTGGTCTATGATAGTTCTAATTATTACAATAGTGCTCAAAGATCTGGATAATTGAGTTTTTTAGGTCTCAGATATCCTGTACCTTGCAATTGCTTTCTTTTAGACCTAATCATGACCCATATCTGTTACCAGCTTTTAAAATTACATTGTGGCCAGACTACCCACAGAATTCATTGTGCTTCCACTGAGTTACAATCAAAAGGAAATTTTCAGCACAAGAAAGAATCCCACTGATAACATAATTATTACTACCAGCCAGATATATTATGGCTACTTTGGTTTTTTGGACAAGGATATTAGATATCTGGAGAAGTAAAGTAAGAGAAAGCCTTCCTATGGAAAAGTGATCCACATTTATGATTTGTATAATTTGAGCATAATGACAGCAGAAAGAGTGGTAAGTGATTGACTAGACACAATGACTCTAGTACTAAAAAATACCTCACCAGCCACAATTCTGACAACTATGGCAGCAAAGCGATATTTTATTTTTTTTTCAGAAATCAACATGTAACACCAAAGCATGGTCAGAATATTCTTAGTTCTGTGGAAGAAAAGTAAGATGTGGGGAAGTCTACAGACTTTCCTAGCACGGAAGTGCTCTTTTGTTCATGTCATAATAAATCTGTTTATAGATTCCAACCTTTAGAGATTATTTTTTAAGAGGAATTGTTCTCCAACTAGTAAAAAAGTGTAGGTATACAAACCTAGGAGAAAATATTAATGAGACATAACCTTAGGTGCCATCTTTAACAAGAGATGGCATTTTGGAGAAGTCAAGATATTATTTTCCAACAGCTCTTTCTTAAGAATGGTTTCTGCTCAGCTGTGAATGTTGTCCTTTGAAAATGAAAGAGTCAAAAGTTGGATTTGCATTGTTATTATGTTGACTAACTAGTTCTTCTGATATAATGAGGTGTCACATGCATAAAGGAACTACACCATGGAGATCCACTGAAAATTATTGTGGAAATTAATTGTCCTGCCTAATGTGGAGAAACGTACTAAATCTGTAAACTCTGCTGGATGCAAGTACTTGAGAAATCATAAAATCCTTTTGTCTCCAGGCCAAAAATTTAAGAGCTCGTCAAGAGTTTACTCAATCAGTGAGAGGTTGCTGAGAGAGTGAGTCCTCTGTGTTTTAGCACAGACTTCATTAGTAAGCAATGTGATCAATGTTTGGTTTTTAGTTTGTCTTTTTAAAAGAAGAAGGGTGATTTTGCAAGGTCCAAATGCTATGAAAGCCTAAAGCTGTCTTTTTATGGCACTAAGGTCAAGTGACTCTATATAACCTCTAGTTCATGAGGCCAAATGTGAAATCTCTAAAGCCTTCAGATTTACAATGTGTGATCTCTATAGAGATAAACAGATAAGGAACAATACTGAAGGCTGGACATGAACTCAGCTGAAATCTTCTAAACTGTAATGGAAATAATGCAGAAAGTCATTTTAAAGTGCAAGAGCTATGAGACGAGATGTACCATTTGGCCAACCAGTTCTGTGGATACCTTGATCCTTACTTTTCATAAAGGGGTTTATCCCACTAGTTATTATTCTGTGACTGGGTTGAACCAAACCACCCTGGTAGATGATGTTTCCTATAAACCTCCATCTTCTGGAGTGAAATGAACACTTCAAAAGCTCAGTTTTCATTTGCATCCCCTTCTCATGGAGAAAAGTTTGAAAATAACACACCAGAATATGCAGAAGCAAGAACAAATAAACAATAAGGGCAAATAAAAGTAATAGTCTTTGGTATCACCTCTTCATTGTCAAAATACTGTGATTGTTTCCTCTTTCTCATGGTTAGATTTAGTGTTTTTACTCTGTGTGGTTGTCAGTCCTCTACAGAAAGAAACCTTAAAGAAAAAAGTGCTGATCAGCCACTATGACCAAAAATATTTAACAGCAGGAATATGCGTTTTAATATTTGCTAAGCAAAGCTGCAAGAGGATGATGCTAAACTTCTCAGCTTCTGCTGTTTAAACGCAAAATTAGGACCATGCTGCATAGAGCTCCTCCCAGCTCATCATTCACTCCATTGCGCTGTGCACAACCCCCTTCCCCTGGGAGCCCCGGCTCTCACGCACTCAGAAGTGGGATTAAGGTTAACATCAGAAGTTCCTGCATCCCATTTTTAAAGGTGAATTAAGCACATCTGAGCCTAGGTTTTGTTGGATTTCAATGAAGATTAGACTTTGAATTGCTAAGTCGCTTTGAAAATGTTACTCTAAGCAGCTTTAAGATTGACAGAATTTGCCTTAAGCTGCTCCGAGGCTGACAAGATGAAGGTCTGGTACAATAACAGAAGCACTTTGATTCCTTGCTCTTGGATGGTGCTAGGACCTGGGATAAGCCATTTTTTTCCCTGTACTGTGAACAAAGCTCAAAGTTTTGATGGTTTTGTCCATAATGACACTTCCTTGTTCTATATGCAAGTCCTAATTTAAGGGAGAACACTAAGCAACAGAACTGGGACCTTTCAGTTTAATACTGTCATTTAAAACGAGTCTTGTGGCAATAAAAACCCTAAAAATAAACCTTCCAGGAAAACCAGTTGTGTTGTTCTTCCTCCCTGTGTTGTGAAAAGTTTCTACCTATGCTGGTTTAAGTTTATCTTGATTTTAAAATATCCGGCTGTCTAGCAGAATTTTATTTTTTTTTACTATGAGCCCCTATGTCTACTTAGCAATTAAGTTTTAGATGGGAAATGTTTATCAAAAGCCATGTCCTTAAGTTTAGTCAAAGTAATAATAGCAGTCTCTTTAGTCAGGATCCTAAAATAATTGTCTTTGAGTAATCTGACTAATTTCAAGCAGATTACATGTACTTAAAGTTATGCATTGAGAATTATCTGTGCAGCAACACATGGTATGTAGTAGAAAATAATTCATGGATGCAATTACTTCTCTAATATTGCTTAAATTTATTTCAGAAAAATTGACTGCGCATTTTAGGATGCAAAACTCAGTTTGAAACCTCACACACTACTACCATTTCCTAAGCCTGAATCAAATGATTGCGTCATTCTGGAAGCTGGAATTGTAAACACACCTTAACGTTAGAATTGCGTGTGCAGGAAATACAAGACTGAGGCAGTAATGATAAAAACCTAGTTTATGTCTTCAGCAGCTGTAAGTGAAAGTAACTTCCTCCCTGGTTTATAGGTTATGCTGGCATCTTTCCTCTTTTTTTAAAAAAAAACATTGAATAATGTCCCTTACAAAAAGGTTTTGTAGCAGGGAAAGTTGTAGAAGAGATCAGTTTAACAAGCATGTCTTTGTGTGTCATGATCATTATGGGCTGGTAAAAAATTTTCCTCGTTTTATGTTGGTGCTGACCTTAATGAGGTACTTCATGAGGCTTCCTAGAGAGGTGGTTGATGCCCCAAATTTGTTGTTATTTCAGAGGCATTTGGACATTTTCCTTAACATGCTTTAATTTTTGGTCAGCCTTGAATTGGTCAGGCAGTTGGACTAGATGATCCTTCTAGATATCCCTTCCAACTGAAATTTCTTTTCTATTCTATTCTATTCTATTCTATTCTATTCTATTCTATTCTATTCTATTCTATTCGCACCAAACTTTGTCATTAATAAAGAAGATGCATGAGGTCAACAAATTCCACTCTCCCAATAGAGAAATTAATAGAAAGCATGTCAAGAACTTCACTGAAAATCCAGTCCTTGGAATAATGGATCATGTAGGACTAAGGAACAGCACTGGACCACAATCACATTTGCATTACTAAGGGATCAGTTCATCACTACTGGAGCTACTCTGAGTGTGCAGAAGAGGGCATAATCTGCCCAGGAGAACAGTGATTATTGGTGCAGGCAGTGAAGAGAGGTTCTGCAGTCCTTGGGGATATTAAAAACTCAGCTGGACAAGGCCCTGAGCATCTTAACATAATATTGAAGTTGACTCTGCTTTGAGAGGGGGGTTGGACATACAACCTCAAGATGGTTTCTTCCAAATCTATAATTGTATCTATTCAGAAGGACTGAAGTATAAAATAGTTGAAACACTATTTTTCATTTTTGTACACATCAAGAATTTGTAGTTCATATTTTGAACAAAATGACAGCCAGCCTTTGGTGTATGAGAGACAGCATTATCTGCAGTGGGTTAAAATAATTCACTTGTCTTAAAAGTTCCTTGATGTATGAAACTGAGGGTGGTACAAAAGAAGTTCAAGTTATGTACAACTTCAGGTGATGTTCTCCAGAACTATGCACTGGTACTAGGCCAATCGTGAAAGTGCTAAAGCCAAATTAAAGCTGTACCTCACCACATCTGATAATGGCTGTACTGTAGTGGTTTGGGAACTACAGTGTGTCCAGTAGCTCAGCCATCTTCAGGCAGTGTAGGCACCCCTGGTGTGACTGTGGGCTTAGAAGAGAGAGTGCTTTCTTTTGTTCACATTTTCAGAAAACAAATTAGGTGGAGTGCAAAGATTATTAGAGGAATCTAAACTCCCTAGACAGTAAATGAGAGTGCTAGGTCGTGATGGGACAGGAATAATGCAGAGCATTTGCATTAAATGAGAAAAAAGGGCTGATATAGATGGTGTGAACATTTCTCTAATTCGATGTCCTGTTTCCCTATTTGTAAAATAGGAACACTTGAGGAGAGTATTGTGAAGTGCTCAGAGAGTACGGTAAAGTGGCCATATCAATGTCTGTGATGGGTGAATTAAACATAAAGGGTGAAATCTCTTTGATTTCAATAGAAGGAAGCATCTATTGAAGCTACATATTTTGTCAGAAAAGCCTGCAGTGTAAAATTACACTGTCATTTAGTGATTGCTTGTATAAAAACTGTGCCATTAAAATGAATTGAGTCTTACAAATAACAGAATAGAGACCCAAAAGTATATTCTTCATTTTTTTTTTTTTTTTGATTCTGTCATCCTAGGGAGCCATGGAAAAACAAACAAGCAAGAAAGGGAACAAACAAATATCTCTGACTGAAGACCACACACTTCATGCGGACAAGATTGTTTGAAATATCCATCAATAACATTTTTTTTTGCCTGGACTAATTCTTAGACTTTTTTAGTATTTCATAGTCTCCTTTACAAGCTGTAGGAACTTCATATTTGTTCACTTCCAACATGGAAACAGCAATGCAATTTATTGTGTGATTTAAGGGCTGAATAAAGATGCTCTCTTTGGAGAAGGCTGTGGTGTACAGAACGGAGAGGGTCAGAGTATATGTGCCCTGTTCCTTTATGTTCCCTAAACATCTACTCTTAACCACTGCCACACTTGGCTATATGCACCTTACTTCTGAGCTGGTCACTTTTATAGAGGAAAATATATACAGAAGGCAGGAAACTAAAATTACCTGCATGACTTGCATTAGTGCCAACAGGAGAAAGGACATAGAAAATTTTCGGTGTTTAAAAAAAGCAAACAAAGCAATCCAGACGGAAAAAAAAATCAAATACTTGAAATATACGCAGGTGACAAATCATGACAACTTGCAAGTTAAGGAGAATCAGGTTGAACTCTTCCATTTGCTGACAGTTTTTCCTGTGTGGAGGTGATGACTCTCACCAGTCAGTCAGTGGGGGAAGAGGAGTTCCCAGCACCTGGGATCCTGTACAGGCAACCCATGGACTGCCAGACATGTCAGCAGCTGTTAAAACTCACAGGGGACAGGGAGGGACAATTATTGTGGAGCTATGGAGTTTCTTCGTAGTGTTAATCCTAACATTATTTCAGAAAACATTTGACCATCACTATGCTGTGTCTCCTTGGCTGAAGGCTGTGTTTGATGATTAGAATTACTTCAGCAATCCAAAAGCTGCTCTTAAACAGCAATAAGTAGTAAAATAGGAGTTTCAAATCCCCTTTGCATGTCTGCCTTAACTTTGAAGATTGACCACATAAAAGCCCCTGCTTCCCAGATGTGTTGTCTTTAAATCATTTTACTACATTAATAGTGAAATATTTTTCTTATGTTCAACTCCACCATTCCCACCTCTGGTCTTACAGGATCATACTCTTTTTTTGGTTGTTTTTACACAACTTGTGACTAACAATGCAAATGTCATCTTTTGAATATTTTTCTTTCTCTCACTGTCTGATTAACTATTTCCCATCAGACATTAGCACAAGAAATATCTGCTTCTCTAGCATAGTCTGAAATATTTCTTTTCCATAGCTGTGATTTACCACGCTATTTCTGTGATTATACTTTGTAAAATGAACCAAGTCCACTGGAAAAGGTTAACTCCAGAGTGAGCTTGTATTGTGGTGAGCAGCTTTCTGTTTTTCTATATAAACAAGCAAGTCAGAACAAAATAGAACGATTAAATAAATATAAATGAACAAAAAGCTTAAAAAATAGACTGTATGAAACCTAGTTTATTTTCAAAGATTCCTTTGCCTTGTGATCTCAAAATCTGTGTCTTAAAATCCTCATCTGAAATTAAGAGCAAGAGCTTCCTTTAAATAACAGATACAGGCACTCTGTTCTTTAGCAGAAAGTTGTTCATTAAGCAAACTCTCCTTGCAGCATGCAAGGGATAATTTCTGAGGGATAATTTCAAAAATTCTTCTCAAGCATCCCACATAGCACAACCACACCTGAAAATCCGTGTATCTCCTGCAGCTGTAGCAATAATTTACTGCCACTAATTTATAAGTCCCATAGCACTACTGGTCTTTACTGAGGTGGATTGGGATCTTTCATTTTCTTGATGTGTTTGTAAGAGTTTCTATGAATGTTTCTACCTCTACACAAGGCTGAGGGATCTCCTGCATACAACAGTGGAGATTTCTACGCTTTCAGAAAATCTCCAAGTGAGTCTGCACCCCATGCTTGACTCACTCCCTCTTCAGAGACTAGCAGATGCTTGTGTCAGACATAATTCCACTTTGCCAGAGTCTGCAGGGACACAGAGGAGAAGATGATGTGACCCTTCAAATCCTTTCATGACCAAGATGCAAAACAGGACAAAGAAAGGCTGTCCTGGCCTTAAGACATTATTTTCAGCACTTTTGATATACATGTCTATCACCTCAAATGCTTGTTGGCAGCTTTGTAAGACCAGCCAGAAGGAACCTGAGTATCTAACTCCCGACTGAGAGGTGGTGGGCACCACAATAAGGCTGGCAGCAAGGAGTCACTTCCAGCTCTAAAGCAGAGAGACCAATAAGGAGTCAGAGCTTCAGATCCATCTCTGTCTTCTTAACTTTTCTGGTTGGCTGCTGTTGGCATTCCAACACTCAATGTATTTGCAGCCATGAATCCAGTCCTTGGCACCTAATTCATCTCCCCCTGCTCCAAGCTGATACCTGTTAGCAGCTGAGACGTCCTTGGGATTTCTGTGCTCAAAGCCAGAGACAATTTTGAGGAACTGCAAACCTGAGTGTTTTCACTAAGTATCCTTTACCAAATGCCTGTCTCTGTGATCCTGCCTCTGTTTTTATAAAGCAAGGATCGATGGGCATTTCCCTGCCACGAAGGAGAAGAGTTAGGATAACTACACTAAGGATTGTGCAGCATTCAGATACTAAATACCAATTACACAGGGCATTTGGGTTTGATAAAAAAGCTTAGGAAAGAAAAGGCCATAGCAATAAAGCTAAATGAATTATTTACTATCAGCTCCAGGATGTGTTTAAGGATGAACCCACAGAAGAACCCTTCAGACCTGTCAAATCAATGGAACCGTTTGCACTTGATGTGTCAGTAGACAAAGTTTAATAAAAAATCAATAAAATGAATAGTCATAAATTACCAGGATGAGATGAATGAGTCAAACATGTGGAAGTGGAAACTACACGTGGAAGCCAGTTTTTTTCAAGGTTACAAATAAATTAAATCTGTTTTGAGTAACAGCTAGATCTACTTAACCTCCTCAGAGGGACAGGGAACTCATGGACCTGTAACATCACTTGGATTCCCAGAAATCTTATGACAGACTGCCTTACAAAAAAAAAATTCATAAAATATACAAGATATAGTGGTCTAGGACTGAAGGACTGGTAAATGTTTAAAGGACAGGAAATAAGGGTTAACAAACAAAATTTCATTTTCACAACAGAATTTCCATAAGTGATCTAGAAAAGGTGAACAGTGAAACAATAATATTTACTGAAGACACTGAAGTATCAAGGCTAGCAAACCCAAAAACCAACTGAAAAGATTTTAAAAAGGATTTCAAAATGTCAAGTGACTGGATGAAAAAATACTTGATGAAATTCAATGTCTATAAATGCCAAGTAAGGCACAGGGAATATCAGTTGTTGGTAAATGTACATACTGATATAGACTAGCTAAGTAATTACTCCCCAGGGAAGGAATTATGGAGACTTTGTATATTGCAACATGAATTTAATACTTGGCAGTAGTGAGAAAGGCAAATTTGTGCCTACAATTTCAGGAAATTGTTAAAGAACCAAACAGAAATCATTGCTATTAAACTACGATACAGACACCCACATGCTTACTACAGACTTGATACCCTCATCCCAAAGAGGACCTGGAAAAGGCAGAGAAGGAGAAGAAAGGCCAATAAGGGCAATTTTCTCCCAGGGGCAGATTATACAGTCTAACACTTCCCAGTTTTAAAAAAGATGACCAAGGAAAAAGTATAATAACAGTCAAAGAAATTATGAATTTCAGGGAAGAGGGAATAGGGGAAACTTGTTCACTGTTTTCACAGTAAATAAAATGGAGGTAATTGCAATTTAACCACTAACAGATAATGTACAGTATGCAATTTACCACTGGATGTTGTAGAGTTTGAAAATTTAAATGGGCCTAAAAAATTCTTCCAAAGAAGAAAAGAATCCATCAAAGGCTATTTTTATAATATCTAAGTATCTGCTGGCAAATTCTCGTTGAGACAGAATAATGGGTAGGAAGGACTTCTGATCCAACAGAATTTGTTGGTCATGTTCACCTTCACACATTCACCCTATGACACTGGGGATTGGGTTTGATCTGTTTAACTTGAAACAGAAGTCATTTGCCTTGTGACAACCTCCTTGAAAGACAACTTTTAGGTTGCAGAAAACAACTCAAGAATTCAAGCTGAAACCTCATTTGCACACACGTGGTGCAGCTGCCCATGAACTAAGCATTCATTAGGGTGGGACCTGGTACAGAGCTCGGACCCACTACCATGGCCAACAATTTTCTTCAGCCAATGTAAATCACTGTCTGCATTTCTGTTCCCTCACCTAGACCTTCCTTCAGAGAAAGCTTAGAGATGTGAAAAACACTAATTGAGACATAGATATGTCTATTTTTTGTTGTCATCAAAACCTTTCTTTCAAGCAATCCCTTTCCCTTTTCCTTTCTTCTGATGGCTAGTTTTAAAGGGATGGTTCACTTAATTTTTTTATCTGAAAGTCTTGGCACAGTTACATTTTAGATCACAATAAATTTATGGAATATTATTTTGGGTAATCCTTTGGCTTTCCACTGTTGACTAGCGTTGCATGATTATACTGAATACATGGATTGAAAACACATCACAGATTTGAGGGCACTGAAAAATCTTCCTGAAATTAAAATTTTACTGATTCATTGTTTTCATGAAAAACTACAATTTGTTTGGGGTTTTTTTGTTGTTTTGTTACATCATTTCACTGGTACAAGACTTTATGCATACAAAGATTAAAAAAGTACCTACATATGTTGAGGTTTGCAAGCTAGTGAATGTATACACATCTTCCTACCTAACAAAGTAATATTAGTTCTTTAACCAAATATTAACATACATCTCATGTCCTCATACAGCACCATGTTTCTTTTTGCAGTTAATCCAAGTATTCATCTCATCATTTTTAGAGAAAATCTACTGAAAAGTAAGGTCCATTCACCTTTGGGTAAAAATATGAGTAAAAGGGTAACTTCCTGGAAACTGTTTCTCAAACCCTATAGTAAAAATATTTGCATTTCTAGGGAAAATAGAATATTAAATTGGGTTTTAAATACATGCTGAAGAAACAACATCTAAAAAAATGTTTTAAGAAATATTTCTATATGCTTACACCTCATAATAAACTAAATAATAGAAATATCATCATAATGTTCATGCAAAAAATGCCTTGGAGGAAAAAGATTCCATCCATTCCCTAAAGTTATCTTTGTTCTTGTCTCTTGCTAAATGATTGACAGGGTAAAAAATGAAGTGATTAACTTCTAGCTGACAGAAAACTGTAACATGGATCTGTAATGATGGCACCCGCGAGTGGCATAGTGTCCCACTTATCTGCATTTTAAAGCAACAGCTGCCTGGTCTTTTGCAGTGTCTGCAGAATTTTAAAGAGAAGGAAGATTAGAAACAACTAAACATCTTTGCTACAAATGCCATGGAACTGGCCTTCACAAGACAGAGATTGAAGAGAAAGTGTTGGGCATGTGTGAAATAAATACACTGAGGGAGGGGAGGTAAGCAGTTCTTGTAACTCTTACCATCTATGTAAAAATACCCTGACACTTCTGAACATAATCATTTCAACATATCCCAGATGTACAGTGTCATCGTTTACCAAATTTCCTTCAGATTGAGACATTTGTCTTGAAAGTCTTTTTGAATCTGGACACTTCTCCTAAAAGAAGTTAATCGTATAAGGATGAAGATACCTTATTATTAGGCTATATTTATGCAACAGGACGTGACTCCACTAGAGAGTGCTCAGTCCCGCCAACAAGTTTGCATCCTCACTGTCCAAGGCTAATCCCCTCTAGCAGATACAATCCACAATGCTCAGCACTGGATCAGGGCTGCTTTGAGCCCATGTTGAATCCTATGACCCTAAGAAATACTTTGTGAATGTGGTATTCTTCCTCTTCAAAATGAGAAGTAATGTGAAGTATGTTGTAGCCTCACAGACCATGTTTTGTAGCATGACACCAGAATAGTGCTACATGCCCTAAATAAGTAGCATGAAGGTGTACAGGGAGGTTCAGAGTGAAAGTCTGCCAGACTGTGTCATGCAAAGGGAACCAGACCCAGTCATGTCTTCTTCATGCTGCCCAAAGAAATCTCCAGAGCGATCTATCCTAAAAATAACCTATCCACATTTGAAGACCTTGAAGTGATCTGGTTAGTTTGCTCTGAAAGAGAGCTTGGCAATAAATGAGCGGTACAATGTAAGCACTCAAGTCAAGGCCCTGGGTGCAAACCAGGCAGCCAAATTCTCTGGATTACATAGTCATACCCAAAGAATTGTGCCACAGTAATATACTTTTGGAAATAATACCATTTTGTTGGTGAGACATAGCCATATCTCACATATCACATTGCAGCAGCTGGAATTCCTATTTTGGAGTGAAATGAATTCATTAATACGAATGTGGCTGACAAATTAACTATGATATTTTCTTTGCTAATCATTTGTATTGTCTTTAAAATGGCCTGCTACTTTATGGGTTTCTTTAGGAGAAAATGGCAGCTCAGAGGGCTCTATGGCAGCACGAAATTCCAGGCTGGCATGTGATTTGTTTGAGATATAGCTGTGACTGTGATTGTAATTACCTTGGACTTTCTTGATGATCACTATTCAGAAAGCTGAAAATCAGAAGCATTTCTAATCTTACCTCTTTGATAGTCACTTGAAGTACAGTAAGGTAAAAGAGTATTGTATATAGTCTATCACAAAACTTCCTGGAGACTAAAAGGTTACCTAAAGCTGTGAACAAGTTTCAGATTGACTATTTTTTCATACCTAAAATGGGCTTAGATGGATTTTAAGGACGAAGGTCTCACTGCAAAATTCAGAGTTCCTACTCCCTTCAGTAAACCAAGTATTTTAGACTATATTTCCTCTTGCATATTTATGAGAATCTGGATCTCTCTCTCTCTCTTTCTTTCTCTCTCTCTCATTTAAACATTTATGGAATTCACATTAAAAGCAGAGAAATAACTGGACACTTTTCATCCCTTCCCTTGGAAAAGCAGTGTGACTGAAGGGTCAAGAAGGTTATAGTTTGAGAGAAAGAAGTTGGTGGGAACCCCTCAGTTGGAGGCTGAGGAATGTAGTGGAGAATGAGCTGCCCTGACTGTCATTAGTGATTCCAGGTTGGCTTTGACTGAAACAGCAATAATGCAGAGAAAAAAGATATGCACCTACCATAGTGTTTTGCAAAATGTGAGGAACACCATCATCACTGCCATCTCTTCCTCTTACATTTTAAATAGACATTGCTGCTTGGTAAAGTGCTTATCCTCACTTTTACAACTTTGCTCTCAAATTCCCAGGAGATTTGGTACCTAATAGAGAGACTGAACCCAGGCTTTTGGCAAGAGTGAGAATTCAAACACATTCCAGCATATAGTTTTTCCTCTAAGCTAAATCCAGGTCACAGTGATTGAACCTAACCCATCCCTAAGGTGTTGCCATGCTCTGTAAGGGAGTTTCATTAAGGATGCATTTGGCCAAACTCCCTTCTTAGCACAGCAAAACTAAATTCCCTACTCAACATTTCCATTTACTGCACACAGAATTTATATAAGTTAGGCACCTTGGATCACCCTCTATAGACCATGAGATGTTGTGATGACAAAGCTGGGCTCCTGTAGCTCATACTATGGCCTTAAAGTTGTGTGTACTTCTATCAGTTCTACAGGTTAAATATTTGAGTCGTCTACACTTGCTGCTTTTGCTTCCTCACCTCCCTTCCTGAGGATTGCTTAGTCCTACAAACTACCTTGGAAAAAGCTTTTAACAAAGTCACTTCTAAGTTCCTCCCCTCATTAGGTGGCAATAATGGTTTTTTTTGTTGTTTGTTTGTTTTTTCATACAGGCTGCTAGATTCTCTACTTTGAGCAAGAAGTCAGTTCTCCTTGAGTGACACTGAAAACTACTCAGTATGGAAAGTAGTGGCTCAAGGTCTGACCCATTTTGTACTGACTTAAGTGAGAACAAGAGTGCGCCACGTTGCTGAATGGCAACATCAATTCCTTAAACACTGTGCAGTGAGATCAATGAAAATAAATCAATACATCACTTTCAAAATGGTGTCATGGAAAGAAGTCTCATAGTCTTTCCCTTAAGAGGAAAGAGAGTTAAAGAACAGTATTTGCTGCACAAGCAGTAGACCAAATACTGTGAAAGTCCTGCAAAAAAACATTAAACTCCTTCACAGACTGTCACCAAATGGGACTATCTAAAAGCTCACTTACTTTGCTCCCTGTCATTAAGAGAAGCAGCTCATCCTTGAGTTTTACTAAACAAAACCTAGAGGTTTACTAAATAAAACAACATTATCTTCTGCCTATGTAGCATAGCGATAAGAACAGGATTTAATTTAAGATAGGAGTGATGTGATAGCAATGAAAAGATTTATGTTATTATAGAGGTCTGGGACAGCCTGAAAAAATCAGAAGATTAAAACATGGGAATTCTCACACTACTGTGCCTTGCTACAATTTAAGCATGTCTTTATTTCCAGTTAACGTGGATCTGAAAGGAATGCTGCTGGAACAGCATTATTTCTATGGTTGTATTAGGTGTAGAAATGTCTTCAAGTAGTGAAAATTCTTGTTCCCCACATCCCATTTAATTAAATATGAGGGATGATTGGTTTGAGAAGAAGATAGACTGGAAGCAGAAGGCATTCATTATGGTTTAATTATAGTTTAACTGATATCTTATGAAATTTGAGAAAATGGCCAGATTATTGAATGGATGAGGATATATTGTGATACTCTAATTATAAGAAAGTGAATTGTGTTGTTATTCAACTGAGCAGAATTCTTAGAACAGTAAAATACATCATTGATAAAGATATGTTTCTTTAATTCCCATTTTATTTGCATATTGATGCAGGGACCTGAATGGAATAATCTTTTAGAGGAGCGTAATCCCATTCTTTCTGAAACCCAGCAAGGACTGAATCCAAATGAAGCTAGAAGAATTCATTTGAAATACACAACTGGACTGCAAGAGTGGAAATGTACCTCAAGGGATGGACTATAATTTCAAAACAATTCCCCTGGGAACAAGTACTGAACAGTGGAGTCTCACTAATTTGTTTCCCACTCAACCCCAAAAAATGATAGATGTCTGTGACTATAATGACAGTGAACATTCCCTAGGTTTGTACATTACAGCCCAAGTCTGAGACAGCCAAAATCCCATCCATTTCACTCTGAGTTCTAGACAGACACAAAACCACGACTGGGCAGGGTTGAAAGAAGTAAAACATAATGACTGTACCTGTGCTATTGAAGTAATGGTTGAAAAAGCGTGAGTGATGAGCTCTTAGATAATGGATTAATGAGCAAGATGCCCGTAGTTTATCAAAGAACTAATGGAAATCTAACACAAGGTATCTGCAGTATACTATGGACCAGGAACCATCCAAATATAGCATTAAAGAGATAAATAGAGCAAGAACAGAACAGAATAGAGTGATGTTAAAATTTTGACTCATACGTATATTTCATGTGTGTTAACCAATTAGAGCATTAAAAAAGCATGATGGAAAATAACTTGCAGAAGACTGTGATTTAATATATAGAGAACAGATAAAATGTGAGTAAAAGAAAGATGCAATTGAAAGTTTTTTAAAGATTAAGATACTAGGCAGACACTACTGTGTAATCCTGGATCATTGGCACCACCTGTTACATGTAAAAATGCAGCATACAGGGGTGGAGGCAGGGACAGGTTACAAAGGAGGCATTTAGCGCTGCTGCTCTGGCATGTAAGGGATGGTTTGAGGAAAGCCAAAGCTCTGCTTGAGTTGAGTTTTGCCAAGGGTGTCAAACTCAACAAGCGCTTTTACACCTCCATTGGCAGTAAAAGGCTGAAAAAAGGAAATGTAAGTCTGTTGCAGAATGGATTGGATGATATAGTGACAGTAGACACAGAGAAGGCTGAGCAGCTCAATGCCTATGTTGTCTCAGTCTTTACCAACAAGGTAAAAGTCTTCAGTAATGAGAATGACCAGCAGCATCTGAGGACTGAACTTGACCCATACAAGTCCACTAGACTTGACAAGCTGTGTCCGAGGGGATGGAGAAGACTGGCCAACATCAGAGCCAGGCTTGTCATCTTTGAAAGAATGTGAAGATCAAGGGAAGTCCCCGATGACTGTAATTGTTAAACCCATCTTCAAAAAAAGGACAAATTATATGAGGGACTACAGCCTTCCTTTTGTACCTAAGAATGTCAAGGAGCAAGTCCATTTGGATCACATTTCCGAGCACATGAAGGAGAACTCTCATCAGGTGGTCCACCTGATATGCTGGAGAGCAGGGTTGATGTCTAGAGTGACCAAAACAGGCTGATGGATGGGGCCAACAGGAACTTTATGAAATTCAAGAAAGTCAACTGCAAAGTCCTGCACCTGGAACAGACTAGCCCCCTTATAGTCAAGGGTCAGGGACTGACACCCTGGGAGTCCTGGAGGATGGCAAGCTAAGCACGAGCCTGCCATGTGCCCTGGCAGCAAAGCTGCAGGAGAGTTATTGCTTGTGCTTGACATACTGAAAATGCCCCAGGGCATCATTGGAATGGCCTGGTATAGAAGGAAAAAAAAAACCTCCAGCTTTCTGGACCTATGACTATTGATCTAACCATAGGACTATCCATTTTTAGCTGTCTGTAGTGCTGACTATGGGGAAGTCTTCCAGGAGGGTTTAGCAGTCTACTGTCCTTTAGTGTACAAGAACTATTCACAAAAATGTTCATTCCTCACTGTGGGAAACAACCTCCTTGTTCCATGTCTGATTTTGGGACTTGTGCTCCAGAAGGCATTTAACCCTGTGTAAGGGGACTAGGAGCCAATTTCTACCCCAAGAAACAAGGTATTCTCATCAGGGGCCTGGAATTGAAGAGAAACAGGAAATACATCCTCCTAACATTACTTTCTCTTGCTCATAGGAGAAGCAGGATGACTCAGACCATCATAATTAGTCCATTATTGTAGTTTTAAGCTGCAAATGTACTAGAGTCAAATGCTTTCCCTCCATTAGAGCATGAGGTACAATTTCATAGGCCTTCAGCAAATGTAAAGAACAGCTCCCTTCAGCATGATCCTCAGGAACCCCAAACTATAAACATCTAATGTTTTTATTTTACCAAGGACAATTTTCAATTAATAAGACATTAGGGAAATCTATGTGAAACAAAATATTAACAGAGCCAATATAGCCTGCCTAGTAGATGACAGTTCTTATCAGTGAAAGATGCTAAGAAATCAGAAAATAAATTCTAAAATTAGTTAATCAGTTTAAACAAAGTTCCAATTATTCATGTAATTGGGGATGATTAGATTATTCTGTATACACACTGGGAAAAATAATTCACAGAAGTACAGAATCTTTAAGTCCCAGACTATCATGATTATTTAAAAAGTATTTATATTTTCATACAACATTTCTCACCAGGTCTAATTAGACTAAATTACTTCTGTTGGTACTTCATTCTTCCAAGAACAGTCTGCATAACTGATTTTTAAAATCATCTTTACCCCATAAAGTCCAATTATGTACATAGTGTAAACAGAGTTAAGGAACATCAAGAAAAAAAATATCCATTGTTTGACTTCAAGAGATTGTAGTGCTTCTGGTATAAATATCACTCAAAGAGAATCTTACTGAAGTATTTGACCTAAATGTCATAAGTCCACTTTCTAGCAATACTCCAACAAGTGTTGGTTTAGCCCACGTCTCAGGATTCCTGAACCTCTCTTGCATATGGTGATGTGTTTTCAAAGGAGTTTATTTGAGTTGACGTGGTTTTTTTATGATTTGCGGTTCCAGTACTTTAGTAATATACCAGAAGTTAGGGAGGAAGAGACTGGATTATCCTTTTCTTAAACCTGTTGGGTTGTCTTGTTCATGACACATCATAACTACAGCCAGAGCCTAGGTCATATCGACCTGAAACTTCAGCATTGGAAGTATTCTTCTGATAACGTTAGAAAAACTGTCTCTGGTGAGTCCCCTTTTCCATTTTGGCTACAATAAAAAAAAAAATTAAAAAAATCCAACCTCTTTTCACACATCTAATTCAGAAATTTCAGATAAAGTCTGACCTCAAACTCTTCAAAGTTCTATGACTGAAACAGTCTCAGATGATTTATTAAAAAACTATTTTATCTCCAGTAACTGTAAACAGGTGTCCTACAATGAACAAACAGCTCATGGTAGTGCTTCAGTATCACTCCATACCTCTCTGACAATGTAATTGTGTATTTTTAGGTCCTAAATCAGTGCAGAATCTGAGGTCCTTAATTCCACAATGATACCACTTATATTCCTCCAGATTGGATGGAAAATTCTTTTTGTTCTTTAAACAGGCAGAGCAGTAACTTGAAATAAAATTCTTGTTAGCACTAAGATTTTTGTCTGAGTTACGACAGCATAGGACTCCTTGATTCACACCACATTAACCATTAGTTATACTGACTGCAGATGGGTTTTAATGCTGTTTGTAGAAGACATAATTATTACTGGATGTTTAGTAAGCACATTTAGAATATTACCCTTACACCGTGTGCTTACATATCCGCTCTTACCAAATATAACAAAATCCCATTTCAAATGGATTCCCTGCAGCTCTGGAATATATTTAGAACCCAAGACAACTGGTAGAAAAGTGAATGCAAGTCCTCTGTGTAATGTGCTGGGGTGTGTAGTTCATTTCCATAGATGGGACATGAAAAGTGCAACTGCAGCGACTTAATACTTTCATAAAATTTCCTGAAAAAGCAGCATCGAAACCTGAGTATAATTGAACTATCCTTTCTTAAAGATTCAGACCCCAACAAACCAAGTAGGAATTGCCCTAATTACCACTTACCACTCACCTTAATGTAAATTAAGAGCTGCTGCACTGTATCAAGGAAAGTATAACAAGTTTAGGGAAAGAAAACCTTGACCCTTCTGCACACTGTCCACATTAAAAAGGGATACATTCTTGTGTTTGCCCAGTGTCTGATGGCTTTGGGTTAGTAATACAGGAAAAATCAAATTGAAGTAGTTTAAAAAGCACCTACCATACAACCCTTTCACAGTCTATTAAGAGGAAAACAACCTCATCTTATACAGGCTCTAAATTCAACAATGGTCCTTGCATTCTGCTAGATAATTTTCAAGTCATTAATTCCATCAAAGCCACTGTTATTTCATACCTTCATTGAGAAAAACATCCTGTCTACTGATTGTTATTTTTTTTATATTTTTTTCTCCAGATTTCTTGCAGCCACAGCTGCCTTAATCCTCCTTAATGATAAAACTATCTGTTGAATTTTATCCAAACTTTTAAAATTGTTTTGATATTCTTAAAGGGAGCCTTTAGGCAACAACTGGTAACTGAATCACTGTCTACTACTTGTGCAGCAGACAGACAAAAGCAGAAAAATTGATTACTGGGGACAAGGAATTGAAAAGAAAACCCTATCCTTCTAATAATTTTCTATTTAACTATTTTCTGAATTTTAGAAACAAAGAGCAATATAAATTAATGTAAACAAAAATAAAATCTTTAAAAATACATTTGCTTGGAAGTTTATAATCTGTGCTGGATGCCTGTGGTTATTGCACTCGAATCAGGAGATGTTGTGAGCTCTGGACTTCAAACTGACCCACCATCTTCTAGCAGTAACCGCTATGTCTGGCTGGATAGTAAGCCCAACACAGAAACTGATATGAAGTGTGTATTTTGTTAATTTGTATTTTCTTACTGATATTCTAAGTAATTATTAGAGTATAAGTAGACGATCTTAACAGTCAGATCCAGTTCAGTTTGCCTGAAAGACCTGCTCAAGTTCATGAGCTTTTCAAAATGAATCCAAGTGCAAATAACAATGAAGAAGGAAGATTTCTGATTTTCACTCCTGGAACATCTCATGATTCTGGCTTGGAAACAGGGTAATGACTGGTGGGTCTAACTGCACTTTAGTTTGGCCTAATTTCAGCCAGAATGAAACCCATGTGAATCAAGTTTGAAGTGCCATGCACTGAAATTGTACTGTTCCTCATAACTCTAGTAGAGGTTTTAGGAACTTAGTTCTGACCATGCTAATGCCAGTGTAGCTCATAATTTCTTCTGTAAAGAAAGGGCAGGAGTGAAATCAGGGTCAGACACTAGAGTGCTAAATGAAAATAGAGAGTAGTAAAATCTAAGTTATTTAATAATGTGATAAAAAATCTATTAGATTAATAGTAAGTGGATGTCATAAAAATCTGTCTGCAATGTTATCTCCAGATGAGACACTTGGGCGGAATGGAGAATGCACTTTCCAGAGCATCTAAGATGACATTATAGTCACAGCTTCTCTCTGCAGCAGAGGCTTCTTGTCACACTAGCTTTCCATGGGTGTGGCAATGCTCTGACTGCCAGTATAGAGAGGACAGAATCACTTTCAATGCTTACATTTGAAAGGGTGATTGCATTTTGGACTTGCAAACCATGTTAGAAACTTTGCTTCTACCATGTTTCCTGCAATGCTACTGAAAATAGATTTGATTCAGTTTAGTCTCAATTAATCTGCTTTCAAGATTAATTCACACAGACAGATGTTTCCTTGGATAGATGAGGGGAGGGCGGTGGATGTTGCCTACCTTGACTTCAGCAAGGTTTTTGACACAGTCTCCCACAGCATCCTTATAAGTAAGCTGAGGAAGTGTGGATTAGATGAATGAACAGTGAGGTGGATTGAAAACTGGAAGACAGAGCTCAGAGGGTCTTAATCAGTGGCACAGAATCTAGTTGGAGGTCCCCCAAGAGTTAGTACTGGGTTCAGTCCTCTTCAATGTTTTCATCAATGACCTGGATGAAGTGAGGGGAGGGGTGGCTCACACAGCAGAAGGCTGTGCCACCATCCAGTGAGACCTGGACAGGCTGGAGAGCTGGGCAGACAGGAACCTGATGAAATTCAACATGGGCAAGTGTAGGGTCCTGCACCTGGGGAGGAATAACCTCTTGCACCGGTACAGGCTGGGGGTTGACCTGCTAAAGAGCAATTCCAAGGAAAAAGACCTTGGAGTCCTGGTGGACAACAGGATGACGATGAGCCAGCAATGTGTCCTTGTGGCCAAGAAGGCCAATGGCATCCTGGGGTGCATCAAGAAGGGTGGGACCAGTAGGTCAAGGGAGGTTATCCTGCCCCTCTACTCTGCTCTGGGGAGGCCCCATCTGGAGTACTGTGTCCAGTTCTGGGCTCACCAATTCAAGAAGAACAGGGATCTGCTGGAGAGGATACAGCAGAGGACCACCAAGGTGATTAGAGGCCGGGAGCATCACTCTTATGAGGAAAGGCTGAGGCACTTGTGTCTTTTTAGTCTGGAGAAGAGAAGGCTGAGGAGAGATGTGATCAACACCTATAAATTCTTAAAGGGTGGGTGGCAATAAGATGGGGCCAGTCTTTTTTCAGTGGTGCCCACTGAAAAGGCAAGAGGGAACAGGCCCAAACTTGAACATAAAAAGTTCCATCTAAACCTGAGGAGGAACTTCTTCACTTTGAGGGTGGCAGAGCACTGGAAGAGGCTCCAACCCAACCTCATACCATTCTGTGATTCTGTACAGAAATATTTGAAGAAGCCATAGAGGTTTTTTAAATCTAAACTTCTTGTACAAGAATAGATCCCGAATTATTCTCAGAAACACAGATCTTGGCAGACAAACAAAATCTGGCTGGCTGGGTACAGAAGGAAACAGTCAAAAGGACTGAACTGTGGCTTTGTATCTTGAACTGCCTGCAAGAAAGTGGCAAAATACTGCTTGACGGCCATTAGGCTGCGCTTCTATTTTGTGATTGATAACCTATGATCCTTATCTGTATAAATTGTCTTACAGTCTCTGCAGAAAAGAGTAATTACAACAGTCAGTCACTGCAACCTCTACCTGGATTCTAAAATGTCTCAAGGACATCAAGAAGAGAAAGCATGTCTGCAGAGATAGTGCGTTTTAAAAGGGAAAATTACAGACCTTTTTGGCTCCCAGGAAGAAAGGAATATCGATACTTCTTGGAAATGGAGAGGACACGTATCATTAGCAGCATGCCAAGGTAAAAACTGCGCCAATCTGGCATAACTAAAATCTAAGTGGTTAGAAATATGAACTTATAAAAGAAATTAAAAATCCTTGTATTCCAACAAGCAACTGCTTCTGTCCTAATTTTTTGCAAAGCTTTCAGCTGCTGCCCACTATGCCAGGACCCTTTTGAACAGCTAGGAGGAAGATGTGGGAGCAGTGGTTTGTATAGCATTAGGCATTGTGTAGTGCTCGCAGGTGTGTTGATAATTGCAGCAGCACAATAGATTGGGTGAAGGAGTGGGGTTGCCTGCAAAAGCAATTGAAAAGCATAAGAAAAAGAGATAGAATTTATGGAAAACGGGTGAATGTCTCATTGTTATAATTCCTATTTAGTGAGGAACATCTGGCAAAATCTCATTAGACAACTCTGTCTGTTAGTCTTCTTTTATTTGCCACATTTGTAGGTAAAGCCATTAGAGTAAGCATTTGTAAGAGAAGAGTGACCCACAATCAGAATCTTCACAGAAGATCAAGTTGGAGACATGTCAGAATGCAGATGTACATACACACACATATATACACACACTGAGATACACTAATCTCTGAAATCTTTTTTTAACTCTATTTTCTCTGCATATGAGGAACGCTCAGAGAGGATCAAATCCCACCTGCTAAGGCTGGTGTGCAAGAGGGACGGAGACTTGCACAGCAGCCTGCTGGGGCTGGTACCCCTACAATGAGCTGGATTTCCTTGAGCACCAGCTTCCCCTATTGACCAGTGCCACACGACCACCACTTGCAGCTAACTTAGAAAACTAGCTGCATCTAAACCAGGATGTATTTGACATAATGCCAGCGAGGCCTGGGAGAACCTGCTGTTTCTGTTTCATGACTATGTTCCCTGTTAATAGAGTGGGGTGTCAAGGAATGACCAAATAGAGTTGCTGAGGAGCTCCCTACGATCCTCAGCTCTGGTAGCCAAATTCCCCATATCCTGCCCAGGCTCACTGTAAAGTTAGTACAGTTATTTCTATTTTTAATGAGAAATAAAAGGGTGAGCAAAGCTGACTGGTCCCACTCAGCCTCATCATGTCACTTGGTTGGGCTGCCTTCCCATAGAGGGACTTGTGGTGAGATAAAAGATCCTCCTCATTTATCTTTCTTGGAAGGCGCTTCAAACAGGAATTCCCACTGCCCTTTTCAGCAGGGTTATGTCCTGTTTCAACACTGTTATCAGCTTTGTTCAATTGCAGATAATTTGGAGACCCTGTTCTACAGCAGTTTTATTACTTTTCCATATAAGATTACAAGTAGAAAACTCTTCAACAGGGGCCAACTAGTCTTATCTCTTTCTCTCACATTGACCACCGTGCTAAGAGCCTCTGCTAGCTTACACTATGCCAATGCACATATTTAGAATTCCAACTTTTGACTGTATTCCCACAAGCTTTTATTTTGATGGGTTTTCCTCTCTGCGTTCATGGTCTACCGTGTTGTCTTATACTTCTCCAGTTGAGAACTTCACAAACTGATGGTGTCCTATTATAGCTGTTGACATGGAAACGTCATAAGAATCTGTTGTAGAAGAGTGCTTTTCTCAAGGTACAGACACAGCTTCAACTCATGTTTTGCTGACTCACTTTCAGCCATTTTAAGCCACAGACAGATTATCTTCATTGTCACTTTCCCCCCCTGCACTGATGTCTGAGTCTCTGCTTAGAAATGAAACTGTCTGAAACTATGACTGTCTTGATTAGAGAAATTTCAAACAAATCCTATTCCCACACCTGGCCAAGTTCTTCATCATCATCTTCTGACTTGGAAATTATTCTAGCTGACACTTTCCTGCTGGATGAGTCTCAGAACCAGAAAGCAGGCAGTCCCCTTAGGGAACTGGAAAGCAGAATATATATGCAAGAAAAGGTATTAAAGCATCTCTTAAGAAAAGAAAAAGGTGTGCTGCTTCTTTAGAGCATGTTAAGCACATTACCTGTTCTAAGACATTATTTCAACAACTTATGAAACAGAACAATAAGGAAAATGGCCAAAGTATGTACTACTTACTCCTACTGTAGCTGCTAGTAGAATAGCTGTTCCAGCAGGCATTAATGATTCAGCACTGAGGACATGATTTCAGGTCTTAGACAGTTATTTCATATGTAACAAGGTTTACTGATAATGTAAAGATAAGACGAATTAGACAAGAATGGCTTTGATAAAGAGCTGCTTTATATTCTGTTTTATATTCTGAACTTTAGGAAGAGCTTGTTATCTGAGGTTACTCTCAGCTGTGGTTTATTCACACTGGGTGCAGTCTTTCGAGGTGCTCAGAACCTTGTGCATTAGCTCTAAATCTTGAACACAAAGTATTCAGTGATTTGCAAAGCCACAACCAGATCAAAATAAATCTGCTTTTTGTCCCATTTCAGTACAACTGGAGAAACATCCCTTGCTGAAAGGCTTGCTGGGCTGTTGGTTCATGCTGATCTAACGATGCATCAGACTGCCTCTCAGGAAGGAATTAGTTGGACTCATTTCATACTGGGTACCTAAGACTAGCAGATCTGATAAACATGAAGATGAGAAGGAGAGAGCTGGTGTCAGAAGCTGAGATGAGACGGTTCTGACTGATGTGTTTACATGTTCAGTTTTCACTCTCCATTAGCTGCTTCTTCTTTGTCTGTAAAATGTTATTAAAAATTGCAAGCAAACCTCATTTTTCCTTAACTGTTCATTAGTGTCAACACTGCAAAAATATATCTGATAAATAAGAAATATAGTAAGTATTAGAAAAAACTGTAGTAGCTTGTGAGGTGGCTAATAGTTTCAATTGACTATACATAAAATATATCTACTTTCACAGTCCTAGGGTATGTGAAGCATATTGCTATATTTACAGCATCACATTTCAGGGTGGTTTTTTAGCACTAAAATGCCATCAAACTATAACCCTGAAGGCCCTTGATTTCTGAATACTGCAAGATTGATAATTCTCACATCCGTCTTAGAGCTGAGAGTGGCAACACCATTTAATGTCTTAGTTAAGGCTCTTCAGTTAAGGACCTATGAAAATTTCACAGGCATAATACAAAGAAGTGTGAAATGCTCATGGATCCCGCTTACTTCAGGGAGAGGCCACCTCAAAAAACAAAACCGAAACAACCTCTCTCCAGATGTTCTCTGTTCTTTAATTTTTAGCTGATTTTTAAAATTTTCTCATTTAGTCTGTACTTAGCAGCAAGATGAGAAAAATGTTACTTTTGTAAATGCCAAAAAAATGATCCTCTAAGCATATAAACAGTCTGAGTTTCATAAGAAAACTTTATATTTGCATTGCCAAAGACAAGAGTTGGTGTCATTTTCCTTCTTAATATTTACAGATGATCACAGGTCCTGTAAGCCAGATATATTTGCTTGAAACATGAATTTCAAAGTAATAAATAACAACTACTGGATTTATTGCCCATTGTATTAGGTGATTCTTGTATTCCAGCATAACCCTAACCCTTCTCTGTTCCACAGTGTCTCTGATAATTAATAAAGATCTGAGTGAATATTTATTAAATTATACTGTTCAGCTCCTGAATGTCCACCTGGGAAAAAGTCTGTCAAGCACACAGAGTCACCCTGACTGCTTTGAAAAAGAAAGATTTGCACTTCTTCCTTGGTTCTGAATCTGGGCAGCTCTCACTGAAGCCACTGAGAATACTGATGCCAGCAGGATGTGGAGAAAACTCTATATTCAGAGAGAAAACAGCCTAAAAGTAGTAATGGCCTATTCAGAAACTCACACTTAACCAGGACATGTGAAATGAGTAACGTCAGAAGCAGGTTTCAATTTTCCAATCTGAAATGGCATTTGAAGTGCAACAGCCCATTTCACAAGTGTAGGTTATGTTAGTACCTATCTGACCATTTCCAAACATGTCTGCTAAGTGCTATCATAAACCCCAGCTTTCTGTATTATGCCAGTTAGCTCAGATTTTCTGAATGCATGTTTCCATTCTGTGCTGTAATTTGGATCATTCAATTGCCTCGGAATAATCAAAGGTAAGTGAAAAAAACTGTACTAAAATTCCACTTTCCTCCACTTACTGTTCAGTAAAGAGAGTTTTAATAGTTTCTATCATGCCATTAAAGTACAGGCACAGCTATGTAAGCTCTAGCCATTTTCCCTTCAAAACCAAACAATAATGCCTGGATGCCAAATGCACTTACATTCACACTCCAGAAATCTAGATTGACCTACAGTGCTCTGAAGCCTGAAAGAAATGTACAGTGTGATGGCGTAGCTGGAATAGTAAACTCATCCGGCTTGATGACCATGCACTGAACATTTGTGTGTCCTCAATAGTGTTAACAAAAGTGCCAAATGAATTTAGAATGAATCCTGGAGAATAGGAATATGGGGAATGAACCAGCCTATTTAAACAGGACTATCTGTTTCAAAGCTACGTTGCAGTGTCTTACTGAAACACTGAGCAGAAGCATCTACAGAGAACAGCCAGAGAGTCCGATGTTGTGGCTTCTTCAAGATATGTATATGCATAACCTCTGTGTGTGTGTGTGAGAGAGAGAGAGAGAAAGATATTCAGTGTGGGTTGGATTCAGGTCACAATACTTTTAAGTGTCTCTAATATAGATGTTTACATCTCAGCTAATCACCTGAGGCTCCTTCCACTCAACCGTGAGAAATAGACATTTTAGGGCATGATTTGCCTGAACAATTTTAGATGTCTACTTCTAGATGAGATGAATTGTACTCTAAAAGTGCCAAGTGCACTCCACTGCCTCAAGAGAGATACTAGGCAACTAGCTTAAGTAAAGATGTTTGCAATGTATATGCAGATATAAAACATATTTAACACAAACATATATCTATTTGGATTCTTGTTTTATACATAGACATATATATATTCTCTCTGCTTGCAATGGGTATCTAGGTATGACCACTTCATACATCTCTCCCCGATTCCCTCAGTACCTCTGTCTGAAAAGCCCTGATGAAATTATGTCTTTATCACATTTCTCCTTCCTGATTTACATAGTAGAGCTTTCCATCACCCAGTCTGATGTTACCATGTGTTTAGATTTCACTACTAGGATATCTCCGAGAATTGAATTTCTCATGAGGATTTCAGACTGCATCACAACTTGCTGTGCAGCTTCCCCAGGAGATTTTTGCTGATGGTGCCTTGACCTGATGCTCACTGACCTGCGGATGTTGAGTGACTGACAGACATTACATAAAACCAGCCCTGGATACCAAATTCGATGTTCACAAACTGCCGCAGCCAAACTTCCGCTGTAGCTCAGCAAAGTTCTCAAATGATAATTTCTGTGATTTGTTGAAAATTAAAGTCTCTCTGAATGTGATGGCATCATGCTGATTTCCAAGAAGTTCAGGAAATGTGCATAAAGGTGTCTAATGCTTAATAGAGAATTTATTGTGCTGAAAATCAGAGTAAACAACACAAAGTATCTCAACCTTGACTTTCTTTCAGCTGCTGCTAAGTTGCTATGGCAAATCTTCAGATTCTGTTCCCCCTGGATCAATAAAAATGAACCAGAACACACTAATTTTTAACACATAATGCTTTGTGTTTGTACAGCACATACTTATCAAAGCTGTGAAATGCTTAGCACTAATTCCAGCTTGAAGAAGACAAAAATGTAGTGGACTAAGAGGCACCTTTTTACACTGTGCACAATCTTTATAATTAGTGCAGCATGAGCTGGAACAAAAAGATTGATCATAAACTTCCTGATCTTATTGGGAAGAGGCTCTGCCCTTGGTTACACCTCCCACTGCCATGTTCCCTGGACAGTCAGCAGTCAGTGGAGGAGCAGCTGCAGAACCACTTCTTCTGAAGTTACAGCTGGATCCAGCCCTGTCCCAGCTCTGATTTCTACACCCACCTTTACAGCCAATTCACATTGTGCTGATATATCTGAAAGTAGTGCTGAAGTTGGAATATTTGCATTTCATTAAGCTCAATCAAGCCCTTTATACAGGGCAACAAGCAGCCATAATTAGGTGGAGTGATGTTTGGTCACTGATGGTATTGAACAGATTTTAAACAGTGAAGCAGCAACGAAAGGGCTGGGGCGTGTGTGAAGCTTTCAGTTGTTTGTGCAGAGTGATACACCTCCACAGCACCTGTTTGTGGCTTTGCACAATTGGGATTTTTAATCATAGACATTATTTCAGAAGCTGACTGGTTTGAATAAAGATAAAAAGGTATTGTGGCTGTTTATTCTAAGCTTATCTAATTATTTTTCATCTGTAAATCAACAACAGACTGTGAGAAGACAGTTCTTGGATGACAGATGATTCCTGAAAACCTTTGTAATCTAGTAGCAATTACCAAATTATCAGACATCTAGCACAAGTACTTTAAGTTTGGAGGAATCTAGTAAATCAACAGGAAAAACCTTTCATCGCACTTAAGATCTCAATTTCCTCCAATGCTTGGCAACTTTATGGAAGTTCCAGTGGCTCCTCACATTCAGTAAACTTTTTAAAGGACTGTACTTCTCTGATGCTTAGCCCTTTGAAAAGCTGTCGGGTTCCATAGCATATGGGTTAAATAACATGATTCGGAATTTCCTAAGAGTATAGATAGTCACCCCATGTCACCTGAAAAATTTGACTATGGGTCTGAACTTAGAAGGTTTTTTTTACTTTCCTCATTAATCATGAGTTGATGGCTGAATTCCAAAGAATTAAAAAGGGTAAAGGAGCAATTTTCCCCCTCTCATTTCAGATACTGAATTCAAATTAATTTTATTCACCTTCACATAAAAATAAATTATAACTAATAACACTTGCTTTATTCACATATATTCTCTCACTTTCTGCTTTATTTTTTTTTCTGTATTTCTTTTCTTCAACAGCGAAATTTAGTGACAAAGAGGATGTAAGCCCCCAAAAGTGTTAACAGCATTTCCTATGCCTCAGTCCTGCCCTGAAGAATTATAGTAATTTGTCTCTACTGTCATGGGCGTTCTGATAACATCCTAAACAGAGGTACAGGGTCTGTAATACAAAAGGTAATACTGAAATAAATAAATCAATAAATAAATAAGTAAATCGGGAACTTCCTGGAGAGCATTCCAGGAGGCATCAGAAATTCTTAAAACAATGTGATAAGAAAGAAAAAAATAATGAAAATCAGAAACACCAGATTATGCACAGACAAAACATTATGTCAGAGCTACACATTTTCTTCTGGACAAGTAATTTTTGATGACTTTCCTGTGGTACATATACTGCTTAAGTGTGACTTTTAATTGCTTTTGGCCAACTACTTCTAGTCCTATATTCAACACATTACCCCCATATTATTTTTTCCCTCACTTCACTAATAAAGCTTCTTTTATGTAGCTCCATTAAAAATGCTGTGCTATTTCAGTAGAAGCTGAATGGGGCAATCGCAGACTGCAAGTAAAGAAGAAAATCATGCATCGAATGAACCCTCGATCCACTGGCAAATTTGCTTACAGAGTTTTACTTTTTCTCACCTTCTTTTCTGTTGGCATTTCTATGAGCAAATAATGACACCTATTTTCAATTATTACAACCATATATGTACCTTAATTTTATTTATTTCCTTGCACTGCTTAGAATACAACTATTTACTTTGATTAGAGCCTTTGGCTAAAACAACTATGCTTATATTCAGTGAAGGACAGCAAAATCTCTACATCCGAAAGAAAGGAAAACAGCAAACTTGGATCATAAGCCTGGCATAACAGCTACAGATTTGCAACATATGGCAATTTGCCTCTAATTGTCTTGCACATGGTGACAAAAATAATCTATTGAAACAGAAATGTCCTGAGTTGTAAATTTACACACACACATACCCTAAATCCCAGACATTTTACATGGGTCCTGGGCTGCAGAATTTATACGTAATGTAAGAATTTATCTCTTTGTTGGACACATGGACAATGGGATCAAATGCACCATCAGCAAGTTCACTGAATACACCAAGCTTGGTGGTGCAGTTGACACGCTGGAGGGAAGGAATGCCATCCAGAGGGATCTAGACAAGCTCAAGAGGTGGTCCTATATGAACCTCATTAATTTCAACCAAGCCAAGTGCAGGATCCTGTCCCTGCAACGTAGCAATCCCAAGCACAAATACAGGTTGGGAGGAGAATGACTGGAGAACAGCCCTGAGGAGAAGGATTTGGGAGTGATGGTGGATGAGAAGCTCAACATGAGCTGGCAATGTGTGCTGGCAGCCCAGAAAGCCAACAGCATCCTGGGCTGCATCAAAAGAAGCGTGGCCAGCAGGTTGCAGGAGGTGATTCTGCCCCTCTACTCTGCTCTTTTGAGACCCCACCTGGAGTACCGTGTTCAGCTCTGGAGTCCTCAACATAAGAAGGACATGGACCTGTTGGAATGGGTCCAGTGGAGGGCCACAAAAATGATCAGAGGGATGGAGCACCTCTTCTATGAAGACAGGCTGAGAGAGCTGGCCTTGTTCAGCCTGGAGAACAGAAGGCTTCAGAGAGACCTTAGAACAGCCTTCCAGTATCTGAGGGAGCCTACAGGAAACCTGGGGAGGGACTCTTTATCAGGGAGTGTAGTGATGGAATGAGGAGTAATGGTTTTAAATTGAAAGAGGGGAGATTCAGATTAGATATTAGTAAGAAATACTTTACTGTGAGGGTGGTGAGGCACTGGAACAGGTTGCCTAGAGAAGCTGTGGCTGCCCCATCCCTGGGAGTGTTCATGGCCAAGCTGGGTGAGGCTTTGAGCAGCCTGGTCTAGTGGGAGGTGTCCCTGCCGATGGCAGGGGGGTTGGAATGAGATGATCTTTAAGGTCCCTTCCAACCCAAACCATTCTAGGATTCTATAATAAAAATTTCAGTCTCTGAAAACAGGCACATTTCTGAACCCACATTTATTTTTATCTTAGTTCCTAACATAGACATAAGCTACCTTTGTAATTAGTGTATATGATTTGAACTAACAGTGCCTACCACAATGCTGCAGGTGCTGCTGCACTACAAACACATTATAATGATATAAAGAACCTCTCAGACGTCTCAGAGTTGGACACGGCCAATTGTGTGGGTTTGACTGCAAAAAAAATCCTGCTAACAAAAGTGACTGAGGATTTTGAGGTTTTCTGCCTGAGAGGTTTGGAGCATTTTGTGGAACGACTCTGGAATAAAAGAACAGCTTTTGCAGATATGGTTTGGGAAGTGATATTTAGATATGCAGCTAAGACATCAAAGATTCCTGCAGTGAAGCACCAGAGCATATCAGCTGAGTGAGACAGACCACATCCAGAATTCATGAACTAGCAGAAAACCAGGCTCATCAGTGCACGCAAAGCAAAGCCGTACAGAAGAGCTAGGCTGGAGCAGATGCAGCACAGATATATTAGCCTGGCGGAGCGTGCAAACTAATAAGCCTCAGTTCTCAGCAAGGCTTACCAGGTTGATGCTGATAAAGGGGTAATTGGGCTTTGCTGCAGCTCAAACCAGTAAGTTGTTCAGGACCCAGTGTTAGTACTTTTGTGTGTACACCTGAACGACTTGGAGTTCCTGGCCTGGACTTCTTGCACTGTTTTTCACCACATTTTGGGTTTCTAGCTTATCTCAGGAAAAGTATTCTTGGATCTGTCCCCACGTGTCCAATGACTGTAGCTTTTCATAAAATGCAAATTCAGGGAGCTGACCAAAGCTCTTGACAATAAAGTAATTCTGTGTTTAGTCTGGACAAAACCTACTGCAAGTGGAAAAGCTTCAGAAGTAAACACAGAGCCAGAGAGGTCAGAAACGGTTAGACATGCATCAAAAACTGTGACATTTCCACCCTGACCTTGCTCAATAGCAAGGTCACTGGTTACAGTGACCTATACCCTTTCAGTCCTTGTTCTTTCTGGCAGCATTTCCAATTAGTGCTTCATGTGGTTGCTGCTCACTAGAAGACTAAGATCATCCATGCTAACATTTAAGTTTTTCTTTCCTTCTCTCCTACCTTACCCCTTCATGCTGAGGGCATAATGACAAAATGTAGAATTTAGCCTTAATTGGATCTCTGCAATGTTATCACCTGAATTAGCTCCCCCATGAATAATTATCACTGCCTGGAGGCTGACAAATTGCTTCCCTCTACTTCATGATTGTCAGGAATTTCAAATTATATGCTGAGCATGGGGGGGGGGAGGTAAGAAATGAAAATGAAAAACCTGGAGAAGCATAATTATTAAGATTATTGAAATATGTGGCACAGTGTCCCATAGTCTCCCCGAGTCCCAGAGAGGTGAGTGACAGCAAGAGCTTTGCTAGGGGCAACTGGGCGACTCTCTCAGCCAACAATGGCTACGGCAATAGATTTGCACAGTCAAAGCAGAACTATAACCACCGCTACTGCCCGTCTCACTCACGGTTAGGCAGTTCCTGTGTTATTCACTACCTCATTTAAGCTACGTGCATCTCACTTGGATATTTGATCTTGATAGGTAGATGGTAAATTCTTTGTAGCGTAGACTGATAGAGTGTAAACATATGCAAGGGGATAGCAGCAGAATGTCATGCATTTAGAACAGCATATAATTTTCCTTGCTTTGTAAGAACAAGGTCTTGGGGGAACAGTGCTCTCTGTGAGACTAATCATTCCATGTCTGGGAAGACCTCACACAGAAACTCAATGCGTCACTACACCGCAATATGCATCTCAGATATCGAAAGAGATCACACGTGGTAGGAAATCTTCATCTCATAAAACCAAATCACCATAAAAGCATAATGCTCTTTGAAAACAGCTTGAAATTACCAGATTAAGCAACAGGGATTTATCCAATTTTCACATTAATGATGCTGCGCCTGTAAGATTGATGCATTTCTCAGTTCAGTTCCTCAAACTTCTTTCCCACCTTGCCAAACCCACAACTCATGGGTCAGGCACAGAGAAGGTAGCTGGCAACATATTCCCAGGAGAAAGCTCTCCCTGCTCACCTGACATACAGTGACCTCTTCTGATTAGTCCTCAGGGAGCCGGACCCAGAACTCATGCTGTGATTCATCATCTGCTCGCGCAGGTCATGGATTTTTGCCTCAAACCGAGCGTACTCTAAGGAGATAAAAAAAGCAGAGAATAAAGATATTTTAGTTTTCTTGACCTACATAATCATTAGGGCCGCTAAATCCAAATTAATGTGAAATTAATGACTGTAAGGCATGTCCTGAAAATCGAGGTCTAAAAGAACCTCACATTAATATGGTATCTTAGGTAAATATCTGACCTCTTTATTGTGGTACGTGAACATTTTGGCAACGACTGTGTGAAAACGTAAATAGCCAGACCTTCTCTCCTGCAGTCTCAAGAAAGGAAAGGAGGTTTAAAGTGTGTTAGCAAATATCTTTCAGTCTGCAAAAAGGATGTTGAGAGCAGTTTTCCATTAAATCATTTCTCCTTCCAAAGGATGAGATACCTTGTTAGGGGCAGTGGGATGATGCACTGAAGTTACTAATGAGTCAAGTATTTAGTGTAAAATCCCCGAACTGAAGGACATAAATCAAAGCCTAATTATCCCTGAAGCATCTGTGAAATTGTTGTATGAGCAATAAGCTACCTTATTTCCCTAGCCCACTGAGGATTGGGTTCCTTTCTTTTTAATAAGTGGAGCCATGGCTGGGTCTTAGGGAGGGTGATCTCCCTCTCTCTCCAAACCTGTTTAATCTGCATAAGAATGGCACAAAACCAGTTTCCAGACCTGTTCTCCTCCATAACCCTGCTGGTACTTTTGTCAAAAGTTGTGACCTGATGATCAGCAACACGAGACCAGCACTGGAGTGAGGATTCAGACAGAGGTGCATGATGTAGTGAAGCTCCTCTCTGAAAGGACACATCCCTTGCACAGCCTGGTCAACAGTCCCTCCTGTGGGCATGTTCCCCTACCTCATTGTGTGACCTACTGGATTGAGTTTTCACTTGCAAGAAGAAAAGTTGAAGTTTTGGAGAGAGGCTCTAATTCCTTGAAACCAACAACCTACAGGCAGCGCTCCAGCGACACAGAGAGTCATAATTCAACCTAAACCTGGGAAATCTACCAATGCGAGCTAGCAGTCTAACTTGAGGGGGTGTACAAAATCCATTTCAGTGAGTCAGTGACACTTTGAAGAGTAAGATGTTTCAGACTGATGCCAGCAAAGAGAAGAAGATACTCCCTGTACCTCCATGTTTTATTCCACTGCCTGCTTCAAAAGGAGGGTCTACATTATCCCACAGCAAGTCTGGAGCAGCAGTAAAACCAGCATGCAAAGTTTCCTCCCTTAAAGGATGGAGGTACATCCCACCAGATCACACCACCTCCCAGTTTAAGCAAATAAATGTCTCCTGTGCATTTATTGCTAACTGGTCTGTTCCCTGTTCGTTACTGTTTGAGCTACGTGAGAATGCCCTAACACAGCAATATTCTCCTTTTCTTCTAGCAGAAATCTCAGCATTATTTTTATTTGATCATTTGCTGTTGACACTGGCTCGGTTCCCAGAATGTCTAGATGCTTTGCAACAGCAACTAATTTATTTTATTCAGTGCCCTTTAACTTTTTATTGGATAATAACGTCTGACCTTTCCAAGATCCCACATTTTGCATAGACACTAGCTACCTTCAAGCTGGCTTAGCAGGGTAGTTTGATTTGGGCTTTTGTGTTTGGGATTTCTTTCTTCTTCTTTTTCTTCTTCTTCCTTGATGCATTTTGACTCCCTTACCATTGAGCTTCTTTGGCATTACCTACTGAGTTTGTTAAAGGAACAGTGGCCACTTTGCCAGTCAGCTGGGAACCACTGCTAGGGCATAAGACTCTTCAGTCTTCCCACATACCTATGACTTCACTGATTGCAGCTGAAATTCTGCAGGAGAAGAGACACTCCTACATGCAGACTGTATTTCAGATTTATACTGTAGCTTGTTCCTCGCTCATTGCTTTCACCTAGAGTAAATCTTTAAACTTCTCGGTGACTTAACATGCCAAATCCTCAGCAGAACTAAGTCTCCTACAAAACTGTGTTGTTTTTCAAAGCGGAGTTTATTTTGAAGAGTTTATCCCAAGTGTAGGATTTAAATTTGCTCTACGTGAGTCATATTTGTTCTATTCCTCCACTCTAGAACTTATTTAGTAAACAATAATCTTCTGAGTGGGATACTTATATATAAAGAACTTGTATTTCTTTATAACAGATTTAACATTTCTTCTTTTAAATAGGAAAAGTGATCTTAAAAACAAGGAGCTTGCTTTTCTCTTCATACAGTGTCAGTCCTCGGCATGCAGACAGAATACTACAATTCTAAGGGTTGTTACTAGGTCTCTTTCATGTGTGGCAGATACACTGAAGAAGACAGTAAACATAGAGTATAATTCAGCTTCTTTGATGTTTTACATCTGGATGAGGTCAAAGATACGAATGATTTACATTAGCGCAGCTGTAATGGCAGCTTTCCCTTTAATAAGCCACCATGTCCCAGGCAGACTCTGTATGTGAGGTGTGGGAGTAACTCCCAGATTTAGACACCGATCTGGAGAGTGAGAAGAGAAGATTGAAAATCTGACTCTCTCCAGCACATCATCCAGCTATTTGCAACTTGAACACCAGCTCATGAGATGCTTGGATGACTACAGCTTGGTCAGATGATGATATTACAGCTTGTGTTCTGAGTTCAGAGCACACGTGTAATTTAACTGATTTTAAGTGACTGTAAATTTATTCTGAATTTAATAATCTCTCTTTTTCTGGAAGACATTTTGAAACCACAACACACGTTAGAAATTGTCTAATAAGTGTGTGGTGGAAGTTCAGGGTTCAAGCTACTGCTCCTTACTTGATATAAATAACTACTGTACTAACGATAGTTCTGTTACTTTGTGTTCTTGAGATGTTTTTCCTTTAGATTAAAATACACAGAGAATTTGAAAATAACTAAATTTGTGGGCCTGTGTTTTCCCACAGTACCTTCTTCATATTTATACATCAAAAAATACCGACATTGAAATGTACACCTTTCTCTTTCTTGGGAAAAATGCCTGGACAAAAAAAATCACAAGGCCATCAATGCAGGTAGCATTTAACCCAGCTCAGATCAGCTTCTTTAATCTCAGTCTTCCTAGTTCTCCTTCTGATGCCTAGACACTACAGTGACAGCTGCATTTGAAATGTGAGCAGAAAAATAGAGAGTGATGCTCCATTTCTGCTATTGGAACTGCTACGGTAGTCCTACCCACTGGGAAAAAGTTCTTTTTTCTTAACACTTCTTTATATATGGGGTCATTCCAGAGGAGCTGTTTCCTAATAGCTTTGCATTTGCTAGGTGTGAATAAGTGTCAGTGCTAAAGTCCAGAAAAAAAATCATGCTTTCTTCAAATTCAGCACTGAATCTCAATAACACACTTTCAAGGCTCTTGCACAATTAACAGGACACTGAGGTTGTGACATGCTGACACGAATTCATTAATTTAATGCATTCATTAATTTAATGCGCTTTAAAGAAAGGGAGAGCAAAGAACGTATTGCTGCTGGAGTCCATCATGGGCAAAATTTGCCAAATTTTACTTACCAAAATCCATCTGCAAAGGTCCTACCCATTGCCTAATGATCTAACTTACTCTGGTAGCTTAAGAAACTGATAAAGTTATGCATTAGACTTTTAGTCTAGACTTAGGGCAAGTGGGTGAGCAAACTGTAACCTATATTATCGCTGGGGTCAGACCAAATGATATAATGGTTTGTGCTGGCCTGTGGCTCTGGGAATGATGTAAGAAATGGGGTAGATGAGATGGAGGGAGGTGTTTTTGTTTATACTCTGCCTTAGAGCTGCCTCAGGGCTCACAGCAGCATTGGCAGATGTGCATGTAGCTATCCCAGGGATACAAATATCACTCACCAGCCCTAGAGATATGGAACTAATGCTGTTGGGAGTGGGAGAGGAGATTGCTGCCATGAGGAATGGCCTGGCTGCAGGGAAAGCAAGGCCATTTTCGGGACCCTGGCGCTGACATGTTGGGTTCAGTGTGGGCTGCCAGCCCCAGTAGTGCTCTCCCAAGCAAGTTCACACTTTCCCAGGGGTCTGTTTTCTCAAGCTGTCTCTACTCAACTCTCTGGTCAGGCAGGATACAGATAAGTCAGCTTGAATGGCTGCAATCTGAACTGTCCTCAAGCCCAACCAAGTACAAAACCGAGTGTATTTATCGAATGCCGACTCCAGTTTGAACAACTGACGTTTGTCTGCTTCATACAGGACTCATTAGCCTGACTATGTGGACAGGGAGCTGCTGCTTTTCCTCCTACCTCATTCTGACAGCTTGCTGAGTGCTATATCTGGTATGCACATGTATTATAACCTTCGAATATCAATGCAATCATTTGCCTTTCCATGTTGAAAGGACTGGATAGACCTTTGAGAGTAATCTTCAGACACCTTGAATCTTCTTAGTTCACATACTGGGAAATCAAAGCAAGGTGAATGGCTAACCCCATTAAAGAAACATCTAAACCCCCAAACTCTAACAGTAGTGCATTTCAACTGAAGCTTTAAGTTTAGCTGGCCAAGATCAAAACAACTATCTACAAAATACTGCCTAATCCACTTTGGCATATGAGGATATGTAGACACCAACATTTTTACTGCTGAAGTGATTTAGATAACTAAAATCCTGCTACTCCTTCTACAACTGTGCAGGTGGGTACCTACACATGGGGAGGAGTTGTTTTAACACACACACACACACACACACACACACAAACACTCATTTCCCTTTTGAGTTTCCTAGCTTTGGTGGCCCATGATCTGACTCAGTACACAAGCTGTCTTGAGTCTGACTATACAACACTTAAGTCTCTCCACCTGTTGTGCAGGAAAATGTCATGAGTTTGTGAGATCCATGATGGATGCCTAGACATCAAGGATAGTTGGGATGAGTGTCGCTGTGATTTAAGTCCTTTCATATCTACAGGGCAAGGACTTTTTCAATTAAAACAAGCTGTGCATTGAAAGTCTAGGTATAAATTTTCCAAGTCACTTCAGAAATGGCCTAAAATGCTATCATACTTGAGCATATGAGAAAGCTCTTGGAAGCCTTAGATATATTTGAGAGACCAAAAATAAAAGCAAGAAACAAAACCTCAAGAAATATTTAGAAAACTATAGTGAAAATAAAATATTTTCTAAATCTAAAAATAACAGAGATTTTATTTCTAATGGTTTGATGCTACTTTTTAGCCATATAAATAAAGAATAACTATGATAAATGTATAAATATGCTGCAGCTCTTCTATGAGAAAGAGTTGCAGAATTTTACAAAGCTACACTAGTGTTATTTTTCACTTTTAACTTTATAATAAAGATAATAGCTTTGGTTGAACTTCGAGAATATGAAAACAAAAAGCCCCTGATCCTACAAGTAAAGTACAGTTAAGCAGCTGAAAAGCTGACGTGTTATACAACAGTGAAAATAACAGTTCAGCACCACAGTCCAACTCTTTACTAGTTGGAACTCCTTTAGTGATGGCACCTCTAGAGAGACAGCAATTTGTTCTGTCAGCAGGTATCAAAATCTGCTTTCCTGTGTAATTCAGGATCAGCACCATTGCCTTCTAGATGATAACAGATTTCCTAATTCCTGCTTTTGTGCTTCTAAACTAATGCATCACTAACCCACTTCAGCAAATGGTGAAGCAGGGATGGCTGTAACACAAGTTGGATAAGGCAGCGTGTATCTCTTGGGCTCTGTCAGGGTGTGAAGGAAAGTAAGACTTGAACAGTCCAATTTTAACAGACTACACTGCTTAAAAACATAACAAAAACAAAACAAAAAAACTAGAAAGGCGTTAGTCAAAGACAGAATTTTATAATCTCAAAAAGGGTATGTTGAATAACTCTAGACACTGTAATAAAAGAGTAGCTGCCAGACCAGCTTCTCCATCAGCATCAATTTGGCATAATTGCAGTGGATCCAGGCCAGTTTAAACCTTCCGGGATTTTCTTCTGTTCTGAGAACACAAATTATATGGAGCTACAGAAAGTCATGAACTTATTGCCTTGGACATCTGAGATAGCAATGTGCATGATATTATTATTATTATTAACATTATGCTATTTATGTAAATATTATTTTCCCCTTCTACCTCTTCTCAGCAGATGTCTTTGCTGGATTGTTTAAGATTTAAAACAACAGAAGAATGCATTTCTTCCTACAATGAGTATTTCCCCTTTCTGCTCTTTGCCCCCAGTACTGTCCAGTCACCACTGTTCTACACATGGCAGTGAGAGGAAGGTGAGCAGACCAGCATCAAGACTTCAGAGGACTGGGTCTGATCCTTGCTTTTCCACAGATTTACAAGTGTGAACCCGAGTGAGTCACAAAGATTAAGTCACAGCACCTAAGGCAGAGATATGGGTGCCAGTTAACATTGTGTCTATAGCTATGCCTGCCAGATGCCGAGCATCCTACATCTCTGGAAGCCTTTGAAAGCACTGTAATGCACATAAAAAGTGAGAGAGCGTGCAAAAAGATGGGAACTGCTAATAGTTTTGGTTAGTGTTTTACGCCTTCTGTTTAGGATTTTTTCTTGTTTCAATTCTTGCTAAAATTACCCTGACAGCTGTTTTTAGATGACTAGGAGGTCAATTCTATAGCCATCTGAAGCTGCATGCAATTACACAGCAGGTTAATGATGGTGAAAAATCTTTGTAGTCTGTGGTAATTTCTGAGGAAATAGACAAACAAACATACTATAATTAGGTACAGTTCACTGTATCTTTGCTTCTTCTGTCTTCCTCTGCCATGTCTGGTATCAGCCACTGCAGGGGACAAAGTTCTGGACAAGGCTGGCTTTGGATCTCATATTGTATAGTGAATGCTATGTTTTTAATAAGTCCAAACAATCCATGAGATTTAACATCAGCTGAATTAATCACTTGACAGGAAAGAATACACACAATTTCGATGCCATCTATAGGCAATGCAATAGTGTGTATTATTTATTGGAGAAAGTGCTGCTCAAAAGGCATCTCTCCATTCAGGATGCACTGAGCAACAGAACAACTTATGCTGCTACTTCTTATCAGTTACATAACTCCCCTGAGCTCACTCAAAGGAAATGAAACACACAGATTTCAATACTGGGGTAGGGAAGATACATTTACATTTTATTAGTTTTTTATTAGTTTTAACATATCTGCTTGTTTCCATTTCAGTATTTTCAACAGACATTTTCAGGAACTTTCAAAAATAACAACACAGGCATATTTACTGATTTTACTCATTGCTTTAGGCTTTAAGACATCAGCACAGTAGGGCCATTAATGTACTTGTTCTTTAATATTGGTTGCTTGTCTTCCTTTACCAATATACAGGTATTTACACTTGAACCTGTCCTCTAATTAAAATTTCACCCAGTATATTGTTCTGTAGCTGGCCTCATTGCCCAGATGTCACTACTAACTTTATTTTCATTGCTTTATTACTGAAGATAATGCTTCTTCCATCTGTTGCACTGTTAGATACAGCCTTCATAGTGTGTTAGCTGTGAATATAAATACACCTGAAAAGATATCTTCCTCCCACAAGATGTTCAGGAGACTAATATTGTGCTCTATTCTTAGTCACAGGGAATATAATTCCAATCCAAATTAGTCTCTGGAAGCTTTAGTTTAAGAGACTTCATGCCTCATAATGAAAGAGATGTACTAAAATAAATCAAGCTATTAGTGAGTGACAAGGACTTTGTATCCCACTGAGGCGTTATTCTACCTGTTCCCTTAAAGCCTATCCTTGGCTTACAAAGTGTCAGCCTGGACTTTCTCAGCTGGGAATTCCTTGCAGCTTCTTCCAACTATTGAAGAAAACTGCAAGCAACTCAATAGCTTTTAAAAACAATCCTTACTTCCCTCCCAAGATTTCGGGAACCTTTGCCTTGCACAGAATTTTAATGTATTCTCAAAAATGTATCCCTCCTCCCCCCTCTTTATTTGAACTGATGCACCCCGAAACTAACCAAGACTGCTTGTGGCACTTTTGCAAATCCCTGAAGCTCACACTGAGCTAACATCTTGGACAATACTGTGTGGACACAAGACCAAGAAGGAGCAAAGCAAATAAAGAGCAGAGAGTCAGATCCGAAACAACCGTATCACAAAGCATGGTCTGCCTTGGCAGCACAGTGTGAAATTTTGGAAAAATTGGGCATATAACCCCAGGCATCAAACTTACACAGCCATGCTTGCCCAGCAGAGCAGCATATGTCTCACTAACCTTGATAGCTTCGTAGGAGTTGCTGTTTTGTACAGTGCAGAAACATTTTGAGATGTCTGCTGTTTTAGGCACGAAACAACTCTGTTAAGGTGAAAAAAAAAAAAAAGCTTCCCTGCATTGGAATCCTCTTTCTTCAACCAATATTTATGTGGGACACGGCAAAGAAACAAAACCCACTTCCTATGCATAGCTAAGCTAATTCATTTAGCTATTTTGTCGCTTCAGGCTCGTGGTGAAGGATCTTATTTTCAGACATTTATTCAATTTCCACAGTTTCCTATCCAAAATCATTGTCCTGGGGCAATTATTACTTATTATTTTTGCTTCATTGCTCTTTCTTGCTTCTGCTTTTTACCAAGCCTAGTTCTCAGTCTTGGGAGTTGAGCATATTATACTGATTAGCTATATTTTCTTAATGATGATGCTGGCTTAGCCTGCTTCCAGCTTCTAAAGACATGAATTGACAGGAAGAAACAAAATACAGCGCTGACCACTTCTAGGGTATCTCAGTGTCATTTGTTTAGTGGCCAGCCCAGCCTCAAAGCATGACAGATGGCAACAAAGACAAACCCTTTTGGTGATCTTGACTAACCCTGTATCTACAGATACCTCTCTTTTACAAACTATGATGGGAAATAATTCCTACCTGTCTCCAGCTGTTTTATAAATTTATAAATTTCCTCCTTCCAAAAGTCTCCTGAGTGCCCCATGTGGCTCACTTGTGTTTTTCCAAAACTGGTTCAATAGGAATGAACTGTGTTAGCCTGTTTAGTCAAACTGGGTGAGCCTGATTGACACAGCTTGGAAAGCAGTCAGACATGAAACTGCCTACAGATGTGAAGAGGGCAGGATACGGCGATAAGGAGCTGGGAGCAGATTGGGGCCCGTGGCATCTCCCCCAGCATTGTTGTACGCAGAAGATGCCACCTTGTACTAAACTGTTGGGAAAAGAAAATGGGTTCAACCCTACTTCATCATCTCCAGAATCAATAAGAACTTAATGGGACTGAGGAGAGACATTACCTGCTTAGAAATTGTGCAATAATCTTTATAAAAGAAAATTAGAACAGTAGACCAGTCTGACCTGCCTGATTTCAAACAAAAATGAAAAGAAAAAAAAAAGACACTGTTAAATCAGAGCTCAAAACCCTCGTGAATTTTTATGAAAATTTATATGAAAACTTTCACAGCTAAGAAGTCATACCAGTTTTCTACTTATACTCCATGAAATTCTGATGTACTCAGAGTGGGAAGAGATAAAAAAGGGGCTCCTAAAAGAGACTTGGGAAAAAAAAAAGTTTCTTTCTCAAAATAGTGGTGGGGAAGCTAATGTGATTTTATTAATTCCGCAAACCAGCATGTAAGCTGCAACCTACAGTAAAAAAGCCCCAAAACTCACAACCAACAAATCATTTAAAAATTACAAGTTAAACCAGAAAATTAAATAGTGGTAAGAATACCAATACTACCTGATGTAATTATTCATATAACAAGATTCATATAGCAAGGTAGTCTTACAGACTAGCAAAAGCAAGGAGATCAGAAGAACCATCAGTAACACAACCAGAATCCTGGCATAAGTGTTACGAAAATAAACATGGATATACCTCACTGGGTTGAACTGTTTTGCTATGATGATTAATACCATTTGCAAACATTGAATAATGCCATTAATAAATATTCACTCCCTGACTTCAAAATCTGCTAAGTAAAAGCTACCTCCACTTGTAACCTTCACTTTCCTACACTCAGCTGTGCTGTTCTTCCTGACAAGGATATCTTCAGCCATCTCATAAGGCTGTCTGGGACACTACTGAATTAAAAAGAAAAGCTGAGCAAAGACTAGAAACAAAACTATCCATTTTTGCCATTAGAAAAAAAAACAATCCCAAATGTCCTGAACAAAAAAGAAAAGTATGCAGAAAAGAATGAAATCAATGAAAACATTCCCACATGTGTATTGATCTTTTCTAAGAGGCAATATTGAGAGCAGCTGCAGAATTGTATTAATTTGCCAGAGCTTCCTGATTAAGGGGATTACCATTTCTAATACAAACAGGTAATAAAGAATGGTTGAGCACATTACAAGCCTGAATGAATTTAAACAAGATAAATGCATATATTACCTCAGGATACACCATGCTCCCTGCATGCCTCTTACCTTATTATAAGGAATATTTTGAGGACTGTGCAATGAGAGGTATGTTGTGCAACTGGCCACTAATTAGGCAGGGAGGCTATATGTGATTGTCTGGATGCTCTGAAATGTGGATTACCTTGAGCATTTGATCATGTAATATATCTGAAAACTCACTGTAATACTGACAAATGCCTTGCAATTACTGCTGATACTCTTGAGCTCTTCATTCACAGAAACCCACCTTTATGGCATAAAAGATCTAGCTGCTGGAAAAGGTCTTTTTAATCAAGTCCAATTACTGCTTTTTACAGAAAATAAAAATCTAAAATTCTGTCTATAAGCTTCTTGAAGATTGTCTTGCAATTAGTTCAATTTGTCATTTCATAACTGTTGTAAGACCACATACAGAATCCGGTCCTCAAATAGTCAGACTCGTTCTTCTAACTAACTGCAGCTGAAGCCTATGTATGGGCTTTTGCACCAACACAGTTCCTCTGTGTAAATCGCTCTTTTCCTTTGTATATTGATTGTCATGGCAGTTTTACAGAGAGAACACAACTCCACCTGCCAATCTCCATTTTGCTAAATAAACTATCCAATCTTTGTTTCAGATTTTTTTATCCCCGTTGCAATGTCTCCACTGGCTTAAATAATAGTGTCCTATATCACGCAATATCAAATGACTTTCTGAAAAATGGGAAGTATTGAATCAATCACATTCCTCTTTCTAAAAATTAGAAGTATTATCAAAGATTAATATGAAGAAAATTTGCCAGACTATACTACATTATTTATCCAGTTTTGGATTTACCTCCCTGTTTTGTTTCTAAATCTGTTTTAAAGTTTGCTGCCACAAGCTGCTAAGGAGGGGTTTATGCACCTCCAGGTCTGTTGAATACACATAGCTAATTTTTCTCCTTTTCTGATGGATGCTGTAGTGCCATTTTCCAGATCAAGGACTAATTGCAGTTGAGGCCTTTTCTACTTCCTGTGACAATTCTCCAGTATTCTGTGACAGAGTAACTAGATCTGCCAAAATCCAGTACAGCAATGTCTTCCAACTCTGCTCTCATGTCAGTGGTAATAATTCCCACACTTGTATTTTTTTTGCTATTATCTATCCCGTCTTTGGTCCTATGTACGACATCAAATAAATAAATAGATAAGTTGTATTACAGCCTTTCCATTGAGTGAAAACTGAAAACGCAAAGTTCATTTTACAACATGTACCATGTTGTATCGATGAATATTACTAACCACCAAGCCCTTTGAGGTTTCTGTCTACAGTGTGTTCATCAAATCAATACCTTCGGTGATTTCATTCAGCTCTGGTACATAGACCGGTAAAACCAAAAAGATCAGGGTCAGTCCTCCAAGATTCAGAAGACCTCAGCTGTGTCCCTGCTGTGCTGGTGAGCCACATTATGGTCAAGGTTTTATCCCACTTGATATCCACATTTCTTATACTCTTTCCTGATTCTGACAAGCATTATGGAATAATGAATAAGAACAACCACAGCTTTTCCCCAGGAACAGCTCTTTGTTCTCTGGAGTAAGTGGATGCTCTGTTAAAGTGATGGTTATTATTGGTTTATCAGTGTTTTACACTAAATTACAGAAAGTCAATTCAATGCATTTATATATATATAAGATTGAATTGCATATATGTATAGAAGTTTATGAGTTTTAATATATATAATGTATATATATAGAGAGAGAAATAGAGAGAAAAAGGTGCTCTGTCAAATATTAGGTATTTCCTGGTGCACACTTTCCCGCAGATGCCAGCCTACAGTTAGAGAGAGCAGTTGGATTGCAGTGCCATATGCTCCCTTGAAAGGCAAACTCTTAGACCCATTTTCAGTGGGGAAATCATACTTTTTAATGCAGTGTCAGTTTTTCATTACTGCAGGCTATGGCTTTAACTTAAGATTTATTTGACATTGCAGACTGGCATTCCCTTTCTTGAAGGGGTTGTTGACAAAAATGGTGATAGTCTGTAATATTTTGTTGACACTGTACTTTGGCTCAACCTTGCTAGGCTGGGTTCTCCAAGGCTTTCTGATTTTCTGCTTTATTACTTGTGGCTGTCCAGGATGATCCAGGCAGGAAAAAGCAGTGGATCAAGGTGATCCCTTCACTTACGTGATTAAACACCATTTAGCATGGATAAATGTCATGTCCATGCAGGTTTCAGAGACAGTTTAGACAAAAATAGTCAAAATCCATCAACACTTCAGAAAGTTCTTAGAGAATGAAAGAATGACTTGTTTCTTATGCACAGTCTTCTAAGAAAGAGATGTACTCAGCTTTTGGGTGAGATTGTCTGTGAATGCATTATCATCTGGGATTTGTGATCAAGTTCCTAAGTGTTTACTGAGCTGGGGCAATTGACTGCACTTTCCAAAGTAAATGGAGATATTTTTAATTAGACATCAGTGATAAAGGACTGCATCAAATTGTGCTGTCCAGCATTTTCCAAGGATGAAGAGCATAACGCTTGCATGGTGCCAGGCACCGGAAACTTGCAACTGGAGCATAACCTGAGCTCTCAGAATGAGCAGGAGCCAGGGACTTTGTCAGCTTCAAAGTTATGTGGGAGCAGAAAGGTCTCACGGGGTGTAAGTCACAATCATGTCTTTTTACAGATGTCTAATTTGTTCTTAAAAATCCCCAGAGATGAAGACACTTCAGCCACCCCAAACATTCTGCTCTGGTGCTTCATTTTCCTTCCTGCAGCTGCATTTTTTCCTATTGCCTCATCTGAAGCTTTTTTGCTGCTTTTTAAGACCATTCCTCCTAATTCACAATGAATACAAGAAAACAATAAGGGAAACCAAAATATTTCAAAACTTAACACTATAGTAAGATTACAAAAAAGAACGAAAAAGGGGAATGCAGCTGAACAGGCAAGCAGAGATGGTTTTGCAGGTGAAAACCTTTAGAAAAAGTCTGCAAGTGTCAGAAATGAGACCTTAAAGAAAATTACTGTATACCAATTGGGACAGATGAAGCTCATTACTGCCAATGGCCTACATGCTATAAAATGGGTTAATATTGCCACAGAAACATTTTTGGTGTGTCCCTGTAATTAGCACAAAAGTATTATTGTTGTAATTAACTGAATCCCCTAGTACCTAGTGCAGTGTTCATGGTTGTAAGCAGGTTAATGTGAAAATTAATTCGTGCTAATTCACACAAGATCAGTGATGCCCAAACCAATCTGGCCGCAGTTGCATTTTGTGGAATAACAGTATTTTCCTGTTGGCTTACACAGGGCACTGAAGCTTCAAGAATGTCACGTAAACCCATCTTAGCTTTCACTTGTGGTAAAACTCTTCTGGTGGTTCTGTCTTCTTTGGATAAATTTATTGTGAAACTCACTCCTAAGTGAGTAAAAAATGTACTGTCCTAGGTATAGAAATTAATGGAATAAAAGATTTGGGCAGCTTCTTTAGCCTGTTCAAGGGATTGGTTAGTCTCAGAACAGTCTGTTCTCCAGGATGAGTTACCTTTTCTTTCTGAGAGGGTTATGTCCAATTTCTAAGGCAAAGCATGGTGCCACATACCCACAGGAAAGAAAAAGCTAAAATACTTTTATGCACAAAAGCTTAAGTGCAAGAGACTGTAGTAAATTCAGAGACTTGCATTCTCCCCTTCTTAGTCATAAGCAAGAGTGGAAAATAATAAAAACCCACTACCTGGAGGACAGAGAAAGAACGTAGTTGAAGTCAAGCCAAATCAGGGGGTGGTTCAGCATTAAGGGACAGGAAGAGAGAAGATAACTGGTTTCTGTGCCTGCTGCTTTTTATTCTTCACTAAAAAAATAATGTCTTGCAGTGGACAGACAATTTCTGTTCCCTGTTAACATTAGGCTGAAGAAACACTGTCATCGCCTGCCACTGTAATAGGGCAAATTAAGCTTCACAGCTTTAACTAAGCTGTCTTGTAGCTGTGACTATTCTTGCACTGTTTGAACAGTGACTAGCTATGCTAGGAATGGCTAATTAAGGATTTTTTGCTCTCTCTTCTCTAGTCTGTGTTGAACTAAACTTTTGCAACTTGCTTATCTTGCCTTCCTTCAAAGGGCTACAGTTCTATATCAATGTTTTTTATGAATATCTAGGGACTGCAGCTCCTTAAGTTTACAGCTGCAGTCACTAGTCATTCTCCTGCAGGGATGTGCTACCACAATAATGTGAGGGAAACAGCTGTATCCTCACAATCTACTCCCACTCCTACATCCCTTCTTGTTCATTGCCCTCCCACCTTGCACTTTCAGATGGGCAAATGACAGGGGACTCATAAAGACTCATTTCATCCTATTGGGTTTAATCTTTCAGGGACCCTAAAGAGAGGCTCACCCACATCTCAATTCAGGGCTGCCATCCTCTAGAGGATCTTCTCTCTCCACTGAGTGCAGGAGGAGCTTGGTGGACCACCCTTCCTTGTTCTTACCAATAAAAGAAGAGTTTTTGTCCTCTGTCCTTTCTGCCGCCTGTCCTTGACACAGCACATCAAAGCTCAGATTTCCCCCTCTCTTGACCCTTTCTGTATCAACCTGTGATTGTAACTTTATACTTACAAACCACTGCATTTCATGGTAAAACTAGCCTATCTGTTTCTGGCCCCACTGACCCATCAGTTCTCCTTTGAGACTACATTTTCAATTGGGACTAGAGTTAAAGATTAGCCCTGCTGTGAGAGTGGGGTCAGTGAGCTGTGGTAAGGGGCCGGGTACAATTTGGTGGAAGAGGGATCATCTCAAAAGAGCAGAGCAAGGAAAGCCACACAGCTTTGGGCTTCCTACCTCCTCTATCCCCTTTGCTGTCCCCTGGGCCCATCCACAACCCCACCCCACTTGATGAAAGCCAGGTGTCCTCCCCGCGCAGCCCCCGGTGCACTATGGGCTGAGGAGCAACCACTCCGTACGTCTTCACTTGCAAACTACCCAGTGTATGTTGATGTGCCCTGTGCCTGTTCTCTGTGTCATCTCTCCACTATCTCTTTTATCCCTTTTAAGCTACCAATTTATAATAATTTTTAAAGAATATATAAACACGCTTTTTTTTTTTCTTTTTTTTTTTTTTCTCCCCTTTTTCCCAAAGCCTTCAGTGTTCTATCGATTTCAGATCTGGCACAGTCATGAGATTTTTTTGAAGAACAGGTAAATTCAATTTTCTTTTCTATATATGCATCTGGGTATTTGGTTTGGTTTTTTCCTGTTTTCCTCACTTCTGCAGGTATTGAGCTTGTTGGGTTCAATTAGGCTCCTTTCTCACAGCAGATACCCATCTGAAAAGTGGCCCATGATGACTTCAGGTGCAATTTGCTATCATTACTTTAACTTTCCTTTTCACAAGGCCATTTAGTTGAAAGACAATCAAGCTGAGAGAGGCTGAGATAGGAGTGGAAAAAATAAAGTGAATAAAAGGCAGTGAAACAAACTTTCTTTTCTATAAAATGTAATGTGAATCCTGTTGAAAGCTAGGCAGGTCACATTGGTTTAGATACTTGAATATTTTTGCACTATTAAATATGTATTGTAGACATGTAAAATTGCAAAGGACAATAAATACAGCTTTGTTGTTTTATGAAAGATAAACAGAAAGCTGAGAATGTCTTACTATTCTTAGAAGATACCTAAAAGGAGGTCCTAATGACACTACAAACACAGTTTTAAAATCTTTTATAGTCAAGCTTTCAACAGGGCATAATAGTTCAGTTCACTACAAAAAATATCTGTCTTTGAAATTACGAGCCTAGTTTGACTTTCATGTGTTATTAGCTCTCAGTGGAACTGAAGCATTTAAATTGATTGTAATGAGACATTAGCAGACACTATTACTGCAGCAAACCATTCGTGTTTTGAGATGGCTGGCTCAGGAGGCCTCTAAAAGCATCCCAACAGGCAGCGAGTATCGTGCACTGACAAAGGGCAACAAAAATCAGCTTTGCAGAGGTTTGCCATGCAGCTGGTGTTGCTGTGCAGGGCATACCAAGTGGCTGCTTGGGAGGGCACCAGTAAAAGAGGGCAGCACCCCTCAAAGGGCAGGAAGAGATGCCACGGGGAATGCGGGTTAAATGTATGAATGTTTTTTTAATATACGCAAATGAATTTCAGCCAGATGTTAACACGAAAATAATTAAATCTCTGGGTGGGGAAAAGAAAAAAAGAGACCAAATCAAAGCAGACTTTTCGAAGCAATAATAGTAATAATAACTTACATATCTCTGACACCAGGATGCTGAAGGTGAATTTATTCTGAGAATTAGAAGACTTATCTTGTGACTTCTATCTCAGGTCCTTCATTTTCAAAAGCCTCTCTCACCCTTGTCAACCTTTTCTAGTTTCTGCTACAGTTTAAATACAATTCAATGAATGACCTATGTCAGTGACTCTCCTTTTCTCCCCTCATCTATCTCGGTTTCTTTGCTCCCTGATTATGTCAAAAACCTGGAATAGTCTCACAATTACCCTGTTTTCATGAAGGAATTGTAGGAATTTCACAGCTTTAAGACTGTCATCAATGCTTGTGTGTGTATATACACATCTTTCTGTTTATTCATTTATAGTGATCGTGTAACCTAAATTTCTAAGGCCACTGGAAAAAAGGGATTATAAAATACTCTGAAGAGCAACCATTGCAAATGTGACAGCTGCTAAGAATTGCTACGACTTTCAAATTCCTCCTTCCCCCAGAGGTTACTATTGTTGCTGGCTGAGGAAACAGCTGTGGCATGATCATGAAGGGCAGAAAAGGCCTGGAAAAAGCAGAATTGCCCTTTGGCAGTTTGATATCTTGCTGGAAAGCTTGTCAAGCTTATTTACATTTTAATTTGCATGCCAGCCTCTACGAGACTTTCTATTTGGGTTCTGCTTTAAAGTATCTCCTTTACTATAATCACAACGACCTTTACATGTCTTCCCCCATTACCCTCTGGGCGCTGCAGCCCCGGCTGGCTGAGCCATCCACAAGACTCGCAGCAAGAAATGCCAAGCTGAGCGTGACATTTTTCCAAACGGTTGGCTGCTCATAAGGTAGCCTTTTCTTAATGTTTTTATTGCTATAATTATTTTTATTTTATTTATTAGTTTCTGTGGGAGATCACAGAGCGATGTGGGCAATGGTCACATCCTTCTAAAGGAAAGAGCTAAGGGAAAATCCCTTTTCTGTAAGACAGGAGCAAAACTGGCAGTGTACATCACCTGACAGTGGCTACCCTGGAGAGCAAAGAAGGCAGGAAGGATGAAAGTGGGCATGACTGATGACTGTTGACATTATTTTCATTGACAGGCTGACAGCAGAACTTGGCAGGATTATACCCACTGGCTAGTTAAGAGGAGCATTGCCAGAAACATGCCCTGCTCCAAATAAATCACAGCACAGGCATAGAAGTACAACGCATTCATTAGCCCCCAGCTCGTCAAGCTGCTACAAAAATATGTCGTCTTTCTTACACCCAAAATAATGCCAGTTGAAAACATACACAGATTATTTAAGGTTTTATGACAATTACCTCTGTTGTACCTTTTGGTTGTTACAGAAAAACTCTAGTGACTATATTTTGGTCAAGTAAAACTTTCAAAGCCTCTGAAGTTACCCTGGCATACAGAGTGCTGGTTTTGTTGTTACTGGCTAATCCCAACTTTCTAATGAATTCATCACCTTGGGATTTCTAAATAGAGAAGCATTCTCTTTTCAAAGTTATAGAGAACACCTCTGGGGATATAGATATTATAAACAATTTCTAACTCTGTAAATCCTGCATTTCTGATTAATTTTGATATGTAAAAGAAAATCTGTGTATCCTGTGACTATGAACAGCCATTGTAAGAATGAGGCCAATGTGGGTCGTACTGTTTAGAGTCACATGAAGTGCTGTATTTGGAAGGAAGGAGGATTTTGTCCTAGGTCACATTGCAGGGACAGAAAGACCTGAGTTTTGGCATATATCTGCTTTCTGGGACCATCTCAGAGTTTTATTAATATGTTCCACAGTATTACAGAGAACCTGATTTTCCCTTTCTCTCAAGTGTCTGCTTTAAGGCATGATCATAGAATCCAGACTTTCCAAAGAAATTCACCAGGGCAACAACTGAATAGTTACATTTCAAGAGTTAATTTCAAATGTTTAGATAGCAGTGAGGTAACCTTATCGGTGGCCAGAGAAGACTAATGCATTACACATCTGGGTGGACATAGCAATATTTCTTCACTTTAAGGCACAATAAAGTCTTGTATTGGCTTCAGGCTTGAGGAGAACCAAGATGCGGGATAATTCTTCTGAATTCTGCATCTCCTCAAACTTGTAGGTGCAAACTATATAAGCACCAGTCCTTTCTGTTCCACAAGACAGTATGTGTCAATGATAAGAGAAAGAAACTATTTAGTTTTTCTTTGATTTTGACCACTTTGAGGTTTTGACTGGTCCATTTACCACAGATAAGACACCCTTTATCATAGAGATCTGTCCAAGATACACGGATCTGAAATGCCATGATTTCTGGTGGATGACACTGGGCTGTCAGTCTGTAATTTCAGTTCTGGAGGTTTCTGTCAACCTCTCTTATTCTTGATCTGCCACAGATTCTTAACTCAGCGTGCTGACCTAAGAGCAGAATCTGACCTGGCTACATGATGGCTGAGCAGAGGACCTGTGAAAGAAACGTCTGCATGAAACACAGTGATGATGCCCCCATTTTAAGCCTTGTCATTCTTCATCACAATTTCACTACACAGTTTCAAAGGCATCGACATGGACAATGCCAGAAGAAATAAAAAAAATCTTGAAGGGCTGTGACACGCTGCCTACAGCTGAAAAGAAACTAAACTTCTGAAGAGATCTAGGATCAAAGGACCTGGGAAATGTCAGTTGGATGGTACTTCTATCATGTTACAAGCTCGACTCAGCAAGTATGGGAGAACAAGCTCTGCAACAGATCAGAGCCAATTATCAAAGTAATCCCATTTGGCCATAAAAATATCTAGTCATTTAATACTGCTAAGCCTTGTTTGTAATCACAGAGCTTAATGAGAACAACTTACACTGAAAGGAAAGAAGGGAAATCTCTGGAGTAGAAAGGCTGCTAAAGAGGACGTTAACAAATGCAAGTAAATTTGAGGTTTTAACTTCTTTTATATAGGCCGTACTCTATTCATAGAGGATTTTTTTTTTTTTTTAATCAGCCAACCCAATGCCAAAGCTGGCTTCAAGATTATGAAAGCTCACTTTTGTTTTCATACGCTTTGCCATGTGGGCAAATCTCTCAATTAGGGAAAGGTTTCTTTTGTTTGAATGAGATTCTGTTTAATTTCTGGCAGGCAGATTTTAGAATAATTACCATCTATGGAAGGATGAATAGCAGATGAATCTATAATTCTCGTTACCCACCAGAATTTCACAGTGAACTTAAATTCTAAGCAAGCATTTGGCAGATCTGAACAAAAAGGGAAATTATATTGGACAAAAGTAGTGTTGTTTAATTCAAATCTTGAACAAGAAGTATGATATTTAGTGGTGAGTGGGACCTAACATCTGGAAAGGGCCTGAGAAGTATTTTCAGAATACTGAGAAAGATTCACATGTTTTTGAGAAGTCTGGCTCCTCCTTGGCATGTTTAAGGCATGTTGGATGTCACACCTCGAATGCTAGGGAATGGTTTGGTCAACAGTGCCATTAGTGATACATATTGAAGATTTTAGCCAGCTTATGTTATAAATTGCTGATGGAGAGGAGCAAAGAAGGTGGTTTTCAGTGAAACAACAATAGGTAATGGGCACAAATGGAATATAGAAAATCCTATTTGAATGCTAGGAAAAATTTTTTGTCCAGAGAAGTTGTGGAGATATTAAAAATCTGACTGTTCATGACACTCAGAAACCTCCTCTTGCTGGTACTGCTAGAGACAGGGGTGTTGGACTAGGCAACCCAGCTGCCTTCCAGCTTCAATGGTTCTGTGATTCTGTGAAACAATGGGCCTAATTCTCCAGGGTTACATTCAAATGTAATACACAACCAAACCTTGTTGTTGTCTTCTGCTTAGAAATACAAAGCTGGTGAACCCCCCTGACAAAATAATGCACGGTGAACAACTTCAGTCCTGTAGAATGCAAAGATCATCAGAATAAATAAAATATTACACTTAGATGTATAGTGTCCCCTGGCTCACATTATCCTCCCTGGTGACAGCACTGTGAACAATTACGTACAGCAATATAAAGGTTTAATATCTGGCTATATTTAATATCAAACGGCCTGATATTGGCAGTGCTCATGATGGCTACAGGTCTGTCAGCGTTTTCAAATCTTTATAACAGCCATAAAAGCTCATGGAGTATAGAAATGAGTCAACCAGTACTTATAATTGCTGGCATTTAGCACCAGAGATGATGACTAAGAATCTATATTTGAAATACCTGGAGTTGGTGGAGTCCAAGTACAAATCCTTGGGAAGATCAACTAAGCACTACATTTTTGTGAATTAAATATGCTGAACTGTGAACAGTTTACTGGTTGTGGAACTTTTAGGTGTGCACTTAAAACCACATTTATTCCGCACATGCACTGCAAACATATACACTTATCTTGCAAAATGAGTATTATTTTGTCTTGGTTGTCCCTGAATGCAGAATATTGCCATGTTTGGCATTTAGCTTCCTGCCCTTTTCATTAGCAAAGGTGGCTGCACTTCACATTTTCAGAAATAATGTTTAGGAAATTCCCTGGAGCATCATTTTCAATGGCACATGTCGTGTCTCATACACTCAAATGCAGTTTGACAGCGTTTCAAATGTTCTTCCCTTTCTGCATTAACCAACTCTACAAAAAATTAAGTTGAAACAAAAATTAGTATCAAAAGGTCTAAGATGTTTCTCTGTCAGAGGAAGAGCTTCATTTAAAAGGATGTCTCCAGATTAAACATCAAATTTTGTTATACATAGCATAAACTGCTATGTATATGTATATGTTTATGCTATGTATCTGCATGGCAATTTATGCAATTTATCTAAATGGTGTAAGTAAGATCAGAATCAGGTTCAGTATGTTTCCAGATCAGCACTTACTTACACCTTTACCATTTCCATGACTCAAGTGAGTGCCTTTAATAACTGAAATCAAGTTACGTACTTGCATGTTAAACTTAAATGTCTAATTTTTCCCTGTCTAATGTACAGGAACACCAGTACATTAAATATGTTTCTTCACTGAAAAATAAAATTTTTATTCTAAAGTCAATATGCCAGAAGGGATACCAATTTTCAGCACAGATATTCAAACATTACCCCTTCTGCCCCTCTTTTCTCCCTGCCTCAAATGACAGTTTGGGGCTCTTGAAAACTGAGGGGGTGGAAAGGGAGGACCACTGTTGCCAATAATTTGGCAACTAATAATTAAAAATTTTTCAAAAGTTTCATCACATGCTTCCAGGTGTTGTTACTGAAACTTTCACTTTTAAGCTGTTTTTATGTAGAAATGCTATGTTTTCTCTCCTCTGAAACTTGGGTCTGGGTTGGATGGATATATTTCACTGAATTATTTAACTCTTGTGGTTGTAGCTTAAATAGGAGAAATACAGGCAACTGCTGGTAACAGCTGAGTTTCACCTAATGCCACCTACTAATAATTTTTCTTTGCATTTCTGCATTTTCTTTACATAAATCCGAAAGCTTTACAGCAATGTATAAGGTTACATTATAGCACATTTCAGCAGTGTCTGCTTATGGTTTTACTTTCTGACTTTTCAATGTTCTCTCCCTTCTACAAATATTTCTGTTTATAATCTAAAAATGACAGCAGGACTAAGGAAAAAGGGTATCTGCCTGAACGAACTGAACGTATTTCTTGTATTTTGGACCTCACATTGACATGAAATTTCAGGTATATTTGTATATTTTGTCTTTATTTTATACTTGTAAAATAACTCCTAACTATACCAAAATTCAGCATAGCCTGGGATCTCAGGTTAGGTAACCTAACCCTGAGGTTAAAAGAAGGGGTAAAAGAAATGGAGAAGATAAAAATGCTATTGTTTGTATAGAATCAAAAGAAAGCATGCCAGGGAGCTGATTAATTTGAAATAAAACAAGTCTTAGTAATTTTTCTTCCTATGTTTCAAATCTTAAAAATACCTCCCATGATAAATAAAAATAATTAATTTTTGATCAAATATTTTTGTTAGAGTTAGTTGACAGGCTGGCAGACAACATCTACAAGCTAAGCTTGTTTCTTCCTCAATTAACCAAGTGTACCAAAAATAAACAGAAACAAAAAATGTCAGGGTTTCAATCTTGGTAAGTTTAGATGCTTCTTTGGGCAGCTACTGACTCACACTTCATATTAAATATCTCAGACAATTGAGGCAAAACGTTGGATTTTAAGGCTTATGAATAGTGCAGGGCAAAAGTTAGACTAAATTATGAATGGCAGACAAACCTGAAGCAAAATTTCCACATGTGCTTCACAGTAATTCCACTAGAAAATGCACACAAATATGCAGTCCTACCTCCTCTTTGCCCTCCAGCCCTTCTACTTTTTTTCATATCACTACCATTCAATAACCATGCACTGAAACGAATTTAATAAAAACAGAGCAGAATTTATTTACAGCTCTGAAAAGACAGGTGAAAGCTGGCTATGAGTGTTGTCATTTCAGCGCTCAGGTGTGAGTAGAAGGAAAGGAAACAGTAAAAATAAAGGAAGGTATCTGAGTGCATATTTGCACCACATAAACTTACAAAGGCAAATATCTGCGTTCCTCCACAAAGCTATATCAAGAATGTTGTAAAACTAGATCAGTCTACCATTATAACTCAATTCAAACAAGAACATTTTAGAACATCTCCAGAAAATTTTAGGATTCTTAACTGACAAATTGTGAAATGAAAGTAACTCCATGCCTGGACATCCTGTTTTAATGTAGAAACGTTATATTCTCTCTCCCCTGAAACTTGGGTCTGGGTTGGATGGATATATTTCACTGAATTATTTAACTCTTGTGGTTGTAGCTCAAAGAGGAGAAATACAGGCAACTTCTGGTAACAGCTTAGTTTCACCTAATGCCTCCTACTAACAATTTTACTTTGCATTTCTGAATTACATCCCAACCCAAAGGCAGCAGCAGCCAGCGGACACCATTTGTCTACGCAATATCTATCAGAAACACCCACCCGAGAAAGGCAAGGATAGTCCACAGGACATGAAACCAGTAATAACTTTGCCCATTCCCAGTGTTCCTTTCGGGAGAACAGAATCCTTTCTCAAGGTATATTCTGGTAGCAGACAACATAGATAGACAAACTGAGATTAACAGTACTATAAATACAGAGAGAGTCAAATACCATTTACATGGAAAGGTAGCGTATCTGGGCTGATGGTATTTATATTTACGCCTTCTTAAAACAGCTAAAAGTAAGTTTTTTTGAAAGAAAGTAGAGACTTTCTTTAGTGACTAATACTTTCATTACTTTTCTTAGATACTGCTAGGTAAAAACATATTCTCCTTAGTTTTACTAGCTACTCTGAATGTGTGTTTTTTTTCCTACTTGTTGTACACATTACTGAACGTAGCAAAAATGCTTCTGAGAGTACCATTTACCTAAAATATAGAAATAAATAGCTATAAAAGAAAAAAAACAACAACAAAGTGAGTTGATTACAGTCTGCTTGGCTAGTTCACTTGTTCATTTTCAGCATGTGGCTGCACACAACATAGTTCAATCAGTTCTTTATTATTTCATAATGTTAAAGGTTATTACCACAACAGAAAAAAAAAAAAAAAGGATAATAGCAGGTTCTTAAATTAGCATTTGCTCAGCTCAAATGCCAGTGCACTAATCTCTTTCTTTAAAACCTAACACAAATAGTATCTTAAATCATGCTTACAGGGTGGTGGGTTTCTGTTGTCTTCCAAACAAGAAGCATCGCATCGGGAGTACAGTCATGAATTAGAAGGGACACGCTCTGTCATGTCCCACTCTGTCACTTCACAAGTTCTTCAAACACAACACAGTGAGCAGTGTGATGTAAGCATGACATTAACTCTCAGGATTTAAAAACTGTTGTCGATCCAGATTTCAGTCCTGCCTGGCTAAAACAATGAGAGATTTCTGCTAACGCTAAGAAGTGTTCTGGGAACGAGGAATCCAGCTGCTGTTTTATCAGACTGCCTTTTGAGTGAGTGCATTGGTAATTCCCAAGTAGGAATATGGTGATGCTATGAGCATTTCCCTGTAGTACAAAATGAAAACTGTATATTAATAGTAAGCTTTATGCCACCAACTAATTACCTGAAGTTTGCACAGGACTGAAGTTGGTACACCACTGCCACAGATGAGCATCACTCCCATTTGCATACTGGCATGTGGAGTGACAAATGTTCCCAGACTTCAACGATTCCAGGCAAGACAGAAAACTGAGGACTAGAGGAGCAGCACATATTTAACAGTGCTTTCAGCTTACAATCTGTTGGGGTTACAGCCATGTTCATATAGGTCTATATAAGAGGATCTCCACAGATTTTTTTTTTTCCTTCTACACATGGTCATGATAGGGAAAAGACTGAAAGTGTTCACCTGGAGCAATGCATAGTAACTTCTTGTGCAGCTCATGCTTGGGACATGTATCTAATATTGTCTGTGGAATTCAGAGTTGTAGTGCTTTTACTAGAGCTCATCCTGGATGTGACTTGAATCCTACACCTCTGTATATAGGCAGCTTTTCCATAGGCTGTAACTGTTCTGTGGTGGATACGCAGCCAGTGCAATCAGCACCGTTCTGACCGCTCTTGTCCCTTGAAAGCATGGAGAAACCCCATTCAAAGCTGACACGACAGCTTGTCTCTTGAAAAGGACCCTTGACCGATACTGTTTGTGTCGTTGATCATCTAAACTATATTAAATGCCACACAGAGCATTTGTATCACGTCATTTCATTGACAGTTGGCTCCTACTGACTTCTGGTGCTGAATTCTCCAGAGCTAGCTGTCTTACCCCTGGAACCTCACCTGGGAGGTTTCAAGGACAGATAGATCTGCTTGTCGTCCTAACCGCCTGCCAGAAAAGAAGGTGCAGGGGTTATGCACCATGTTTTTATTATTTTTTTGGTAGGAAAGGCCACTTACATGAAAAGCTTTTTTGTTTTTCTTTTTTCTGTAATGCATCCAGATGCCAAGACACTGAGGGCCACTAAACAAACCAAGAAATTGCATCCAGAAGCAAATTAAACTTAGCACTTGTGGAATGTATTTTGCTTATAAGTGAATCTTTCACTGTTTTTCGTAACTTGAATATCCTCTCCTGATTTTACAATCATACAAGATCTAAAAAAAAACAAACCCAAACTCTTCTGCATTTGCATTTATTTCTCTCCCAACACAAAGAACAGACCAACATCTTGTGTTTATGAACATGCTCTTTCTCTGCTCCAGTTGCCAGATTTGTTCCTTTCATGTAACGAGTGCTCGATAAGCCTTTAAAACGTTGCTTCTCTGCCTATCTATCTGGACACAAATCCTACTGTTTTTCATTGACACATTGTCATCTTTTACTATGTTCTACCTCTTCCCTGCCATAAGTTACGGTGACTGTTCCCAACACTGAGGATACCACATCTTACCTATAGTTCCAACCCACTTTCCCACTGAAGGACTTCTCCCTGAAGCACATCACTGTGATTGCCAGTGTCTGCACAGCTTGCTTTCACACTCGTCACGACTACTGAATTCAAACCTGAGAATGCTGCAAAATAGCATGCAATGCCACTTTCTCAGTCTTTTCAATAAAAAGTAAGCAGAGATTTAATAGTTGCACTAGAACTTTCTGTACTTGAGAGTCAGCTTTATAAATGTATTCCCTTATTAAAATATATAGTTTGTTCGCAAACATGTGTGCCTGACGGGCAAATAGAGGTCAGGCACACAAGTGTGAGTTTGCACAACGCTGCTGCAATCTCCAGTCACTTTTGACACAGACAAAAAGCATGGTCACACAATTACACAGTCACACATTAGCTATATTTACTGCAAACTGAGAAATAACTCTCCAAAGAGTAATAATGCTGGGTTATTCAATACCCTATTCCACCAAAAATATGAACCTCAGCTGCCATGGGACTTCACAGCAAACCTGAAGGTTGGTAGACCTGAAGGTATTTCAGCCCAAAGGAAAAAAGAACAATTTCAAAGCTAAGGACTTTTTTTCCAAGATGATTTCCCCCGGGTGTCTATATTTTATACAAAAGATAATCTGGACATAGGTGCCTTGGCTGGTTTCAGCTGTAGCCAAAAGGCAAAAAGCTGAGCAAGATTCCTCTTGGAGAGCAGATTTCTGCTACTTGAGAGCGTTGTGCATCTACCCTGAAATGTTATCTCTATTCAGAGATGAATAAGGAGCCAACATGCTTCTTGGAGTTGGGGCGTAGAGTGTTTTCAGCAGAATGTTCCACTAACCACATGGAAGGCTGTTACCTGGACCAGCCCTGGTGACTAAGGGGATTTAAGGCACAGGGCTCTGTGGAGAGTGCTGCCATCACTCCCTGCGAGGTGGGAGACATGGATCACAGTAGCAAACTCAAATCCAGAAAAAAACAACTGCACTCTCCAGACCAGAGAGGATTTAAAATACAATTCCCAGACATTGCTCTTTTTCCTTCAGCAACACTCCCTGATTGTGACCACAAAGAAGCACTGGGCATGTACCCAGGATAAAAACTGATCTTTGCCACATCCCCTGGCTATTTTCCATTCGATTGGCCTATCCGGACCGAACTTCAAGAAGCTGGTCTCATCTGTGCCCAAGCCTCCATCCCACTGCCTGCAGACTGAACTAGTTGGAAGCTTAATGTATTGTGTTATAACAAATAGTGAATCTGGAGCTCTGGTGCCCACAAGAGCCATATGCCCATATCATAACTTTCTCCTTTTAGGGTTGCTTTTCCTGTCCTAATTTATACTTCCTGAGTTACAGTACATACATTTACATGGTTAATGTTCAGCTTGCTGAGATTACACCATAGTGATGCATGCAGTATAAATGCCTAGACAGATGGATGCAAAATCACAGATTTCTGAAAGGAGGAGAACTTGCAAAGCCAGAAGCTCACACTTCAAGAAATCTCATTTGCTAGCACAGGGGTCACTGAAAATAGATCTGAATGCTTAAAAAGCAGTGAAATACTCTTAAATAAAGCACTGCTGACAAAGGTATATAGTCTTTCCTAGAAATAGGCTCTGGTCTGTTAGGCTGCCAAGAAATAATGTTCTTAAGAAATTCTGATTTTTTCCAATTGATGACTTATAAAGAGTAAGGGCAAATCTGTTCTGCAAAGGAAGTCCGTGGCAGAGGCCACTTTGCCAATAACCTTCCTGTTTAAATAAAAAATGATGCTAAAATGAGACACCTTATTAATTAAAACAGTATCCGTCCTGCAGCTTCCATGTTTCACATAGAACTCATGGAACAGATTATTTCCAAATGAGAAGTCGCAATACAAGTTGAAATCACTACAGAGTAAGCAGTTCGGACTGATACCAAATGGCAGGTCTCTGGAAGAGAATGTCTCCCTCCAATTATTAATAATACAGCAATAAGACAACAGGTGCTGTTCTGCCAAGCCCTCTTGATATTTTGATAAAAGAAACTCGCCTCTCCAACCCACAGAGAAAAAAACAGAAGAACAGGCACAGAGAGACAGGAGCAACGACTGCCCCTGTGCTAATACTGCTGCTGATAAAAGGAAAAGTAAAATTGTCACTCATGACCACCTGCCTCTCCCAAGGAGGGATACAGATATTGTACAGCAATGCTAATATTCCAGTTCCATAAACTCTGCTTTTCAATTCCTTTCTGATTAAAACAACAACAACAAAATTGCTGGGTTACTGATCTTTAAAGGTTACTGGCAAGACATTGTGGCCAGATATTAAAGGAGCTTGCTTGAAAACATACAGAGGTTGTAATGAAGCAAGTGATAAGTGATTTTAGAGCAAAAAAACCCAAAGCTGGAGAAATTTATAAAGTAATGCATACGTTATAGGAAATATACATTTCCCTGCCTAGCTGTGCTATTTCGTGTTTCTTACAATTTGTTTCAAAGTCTCCCTTTTCCTTTCATCTCACACATATTTCAGCACTGTTGTTATGCAAGATGGGGAATCCTTCATTTTAACGGATACTAAGCATATTACCACAAAAACAGAGAGACTACCATTTTACTGATTATCTAATTAAAAAGCTCTACAATATAAATTCTTTGCAGCCCTTCACTGCACACAATAGATTTAATGCTGCAGCTGAAAAGCTACATGTACATAAAGGCAAAGAATTTGTAAATGCTTCTGATTTTAGCATTTTCTTTTTCTTCCTCTTGTTACAAAAGCCACAGCTATCACTCTCTTTAACCTCTAATAAAAGCAATTTAATGACAGGTAGATCTGCCGGTTTGTAGCTTCTTTGAACCCCCAACACGCTCACTAAAGGAAAGTAACTTTAGCTAGAAAAGAGATCCTCGCAGCACTATGGTGAATAATTCATCATTGCATTTTTCTTTTCATCTCTTTTTGTGCCAGTAACGTACACAACTGAAAATATTGCAAAATCTAAAAACAACCACAGACAAGGACTTCCAGCAGCAAAATACACATAAAACTCACAGGCAGGTTTCCCCAGCTTATATAATAACAGCTTTAGCTCAACAGAATCCCCATCACTCACCGAGGACTGAATTCACTTGAACAAAAGCAGAGCCCAGTCACCAAACGCAGCTTCGCAGGACTCTTAATGCGAGATGCTCCTGTCTGCTGTTCAGTTCACACTTGCCTTTATAACTAAGCCAACCAACAACATTCAGTTGCTGAACCTGATGAATTATAAAACGGTAGCTCCCAGACTCTCATATTTTACATCACAGGGGGTGGTCATCCAGCATACACACTGCCTGTGTACATATATTCTGCTATAACTCATCCTGATAAACACATCAGCGCTGGCAGCAGTGACAGTAATTGGTGCTCAGGATGTACAAGCACAAACCAATAGAGCACACTCCCACCTTCTGCTCTGTGCCACATCTCTCTACCTGTCAATCACTGCACCTTGTTAAGGTGGAATGATCAACTGCACTTCAGGGGAGAAGCGAAACTCGGAGAAGAAACCATCTACCGATACGAATTCCTCACTTAAACATTTCTTAATTCAGTGGTAAATGCAGCTTCAATCTCCTCTAGATACAGTCTTCATGATTTTTTTTTTTTTTTAAATCTTCATAAAATCGTCCCTTAAAGACACAGCTCTTGTTTAGTGACTAACACATGGTTTGCAACTTCCACTATCTTGAATAGAATTTATTGAGGCAAATTCCACAGACATTGGCAAGAATAACCTAAAAGCATTACTCCAGGCAGAATGACTGTTAAAAGCAATATACCTGTTAGGTGAAATTATGTGTACATTTTAAAAGACTCTTAAAAAATGCTTGATAGGTTTTAAGAACGTCCTCTAAGTTATAAATATGCGTTTGTAACACTCTTCACTTCTCTAATGCTTTCTTTTTTCTCGATGCTTGCATTGTTTTTAAAGTTAATGTATAAGAAAAGAACAGAACCAAACTGCTAAAACTTAGAACCATTAATACAATCAATTAAACCAAACATTTTCAAATGGGATTAATTACAGCGATAGCAATCACGATTGTTGCACATGCCACAAATTAACATTTACAATTAGCCCCTAACAAGCAAAACTGGTTATGGTAATAGTAATTCACAGCCAGGGACCAGTCACTGGAAAGGGTTTTGTATGGCAAGTCACTTATGATGGAGCAGAAGTTGCTCTTTCAGAGTTGAGTGCCAGGAATTTTGCACGTGTTTTACACAAAGTCTAGGCTCTTTGTAGAAGCGCAGAGCGTGAATGAACACTTTATTCAGGATGGTTTTCTATTTCTACATCACTGGTGATGGCTGAGAGGGCTCCATTTGGAGCCTGAATTTGATCCAGCTCCTTTCATTCCTCCATTCCCGTAAAACTCTCCCAACATTTGGTACCACAACGAAAGGTTGCACTTGGGAAGGTGAGCACAGTTGTGTGAGTGGCTGTGCATCACCCGGATGCTTTTCCATGAACAACTGGGCTGAGGAATGCAAATGAAGGCTGCGCCAGCAGCCCCAGGCAGAAACCCAACCCTTCTCACCATCTGGACCGACTGATGTGCGTCATGATGTGGGAACAGGGTGTTGCATTTCATGCATAGCAAAGGCAAGTCCTATATATATCCCTTTCCTCCCGTCCTCAGCTGCTTGTTCCCCCCTCCCCATTTCTCATTTGTCTGTGTTCAGCACCTTCACTATCCAAGAAAATATTCACTTTAGACTAGAGGCATGATCAGTGTTTCTGCATGTGCTACTGACTCCTACTACAGTGGCTTGAAAGAAAAGCTATATATTGTTGGGAGACATATCAGGACTTAATCAGAGTAATGGTTTTGATGTCTCTGTCTTTCTCAGAGGAAAGGGCAGCTGAGATCCAATAATTGGATTCGCCAGTGATGCTGACTGGGAATAATCCAATATGGGCAGAAAATATTCCAAATGACAGACCCTGCTTATTCAGAAGCAGCAAAAAATATCTGTGCCACTGGATTTTGCCTTATAGAGCCAAATTCTATTCTCATGGGTTTACTCATTTCACTTGCAAATTATGGAGGTTCTCTATGATAGCCCAAACACAAGTTTGTTGTCTTGTGCACTAATTAGGGTTTTCTGACCTATTTTTCATAAAAGACAGGGTTCAAACCATGTGTACCAGAATGCCATAAATGGCATTTTATTTTCCTTTTCGTTTGTTCTTAACCATTCAGGTTTGAAGAGGCTTCCCAGTGATCTGTGTAAACATGGCACTGCCTTCTAATGATTTGATGCAGCATGACTTAAGACAAGAATCAATGCTTGATTGACTCTCCTTGACCAGCATAACATTCACCCTAAAATTCAGCTCTGATGTACTGAAGTACAGGTTTGTAAAACTGACCAGTATCACAATAATGTAAGGCACTGCAATATTTCATAGCTGTGTGTAGGTGGCATGCATAAACCGCAGTCTGCAGTATTACACAAGAGACACCATTCCAAGAAAAATTGCTACCCTTTTTCACACTTACTTGCCTTTTTTTAAATTTTTTTTTTTTTTTTTAAGCTAGTCTGGCTTCCACGTTACCTTTCCTTGGGAAATATTTCATAGTTGATACTGCCATAACATCCAGCAGTGCAGTGCTCTGCAAAGCTGTTGCCTTCTTGGTGAGTGGATACACTCATCGCACAAGCCATGGCCTCGGCACCCTGTTCATACGTTTTGGTGCAGAATGTGAGATTTCACATTCAAACTTTCTCACTTCACTGACAGGTGTGTGAAAATCCCATATGGCTGCCAAATTTCTGTATACCTACCCATCTATATATATAGATAGATAGATTGTATTTTTAAGGCATTTGTAACAAACACATTTGGTACTGGCTTTGAGGTTCTTCTTTTCGAGCTGAAAACTAGAAATGAACTTAAAAAGATAAAAATAAAAAAAAAATACAGAACCATTCCATTTGCTGCCAAATCATGACTTCTTCCTTCCATAGTCACGTGTACTACATTGACTACACATCATATACATCCTATTTGCTGTCTAAAGCGAGCACGCAGATCACTGGGGGAAAATCAGGGCATTCAGCTGGAATAACAAGAGTAGTTACCTTTTCTGCTCAAGAAGCAGCCGAGGAAACTTCAAATTAAGAGTGACTACAGGCAGATGTGATATTATCAAGATCATGAATTAGCTCGTACAGTTAACCTCCATCCCAATGAAGCAAAACTGAACCCCTGAACTCCAGGGGTTCCACAGCGGGAACCCAGAGTTCAGGTGAATAAGGGTGCACCAACAGATATTATTTGAGATATGCCATATGGTACAGATGATCAGTAATTCTTGCCACATGGCCTCAGAAGCTATCATGCAAATTTAAGAAGCGTTTATTCAGTATGTTGCATTGAGCATTTATGCCATTCGATTCCTTTAGTGAATTTTTGTTAGATCTACACTGGCTAAAGGAAATGCACTTTCATCTCATAGCCTGTTGATGGCACTGTCAAAGAGTATCCCTAAAGCAGAGAGCCCAGCAGGATTTAAAAAAGGATTGGGCCTTTATCAGACAATAAAATCCAGAAGGACAGAAGTAACAAGAAGCCTAAGTTTTCCAGTGATTGGGCAATCTAAAAACCTGTTTCTTATGGATATTTCTCTTTTGATCTTAGACTCAACCCCACCTCAGTCTGCAACATTTCACAACAGCCCAGCTTCTCTGAGGCCCATTACATGATGAAGCCCAGAACCTCAGGGGTTGCTGGTCACTAACCAGGTCGTTGCCCACTTAATCCCCCACAATAGCGCTAATTTAGGTCTCCCTCCCTAATTCAGCTAAGAATTACCATGAAATCCGTGAGTTTAGTTAATTCTGAGACCTAACTTTTTCAAGTGAAAATCAGCATACTTGTAGAGGTCTTTTATTACATTTGGCAAAAGTAACCACTAGTTAAAGTGAATTTAAACACCTATACTCTCTGAAGGGTAGTAAGGTGTGATAGGGTCACTGTTGTACCTTTGGAGTACAAAAGTCTATCAAACTTTTAATGCCAGCTGAGACCACTGAGAATTTATGAATTTCACAAGCAACTCCACTGCCTGTGGTCTGAATCCAGTGAGAATTTGTCCTTTCATAAATCTATGGTACCACACATTGAGTCAGACAGAAGATTTCATTGTTGTAACCTACATATATCATGCATTGCAAAATAAACAGCAGTGACAATGTAAATGAATTTAATTGCCACAGCAAGGCAATAGAGAAATTAATTTCCTCTCAATGTAATGCACTTGCAATTCAATTTAAGAACAGTTTTAAACAGAGTTTCAGTTTCTAAGACTAATCCTTGTAAGTACAAATGAATAAAACTGTATATTTAAATTAATTAATAAATTAGCTGGTGCAGGGCTTTGAAGATATAAAGGACTGTACAAGTGCTGTTACTATAATAATATTTTCCTGAATTACAATACATTTCTTCCTCAAGTGACATCTTTTATGCTGCAAGTGCAGAGTGCAAGCTCAAGTCCTCTTTCTGAATGAGGACTGTGTTTGAAAAAAATACAGAAAAAAGGAAATTAAAGAGGATATTCAGTTAGGTCTGAATGAACAGACACCCAAGAGAGCAATTCCAATTGATCAAGGGCAACGGAAAGAACGGGCTTTGCTAGTTAGGAAGGCTGAACTCTCTTAATGGTGGCTTCATAGACTCAAGAATATGAATTATCTTATCAGTAATAAAGAAGAGCTACTAGCAGGAAGGAAGGCCAGATGGCTACTTTCCCTAGAGCCGCTGTAGAGGCTGCCTGGATTTGATTTGAAAAGCCTTTTATCGCACCCCATGAACCTGGAATGCTACAGAAGGCCATTTGAAAACCAGTGGATATCTCAGGAGCAGTTTGAGACTTCATACAAATGTTGTTTTTCTGTACTGGGTCAGTCGGTCTGAGAAACCTGAATGATATAGTACAAGCATCCAGAACTGCATGTGTGTGTTGTTGTCTGGAACTTCATTTTCCCACTGTTTCTGCTGTTTCCTTCCTTTTCAATGAGTTAAAGTTGTCTGAAGCTCAATACTCAAATCCACCTTACTAACTTCAAAAGCTGGAAAAGTATCTCAAGATCCACTTTCTGTTAGGTAAAAGAATGGATTCAGTAGCAAACCAGACAAGCACCTTTTACACATCTTTCACACAAACAGAAGGTCCCACAGTAAACTCCTTATAAGCCTGGTGTGGGGAGCAAATGAGTTAACAGCTTTGTATGGCAAAGAATGGCAGAGCGACATGAAGATCCTCCTGCGATTCGCAGTTTAACTCTGCGTGCACTCTGTGGTGGGAGGAGTAGGTGGCTGATCTGGGGAAGAAGTACAGCACAGGAATGATACACTTGACTCCTCTGAGGATGGTGACGAAAATCTGTCAGCTTGGCATAGTCCTTCCCGTTACCTACAGCGATTACTGACGCATGGAGACAGCAACAGCTCTACAGGCATCATGATAAGAGGCATGGTATGTGCAGTGGAGACAGCAGATCTCCACCGAAGAAGCCCCATGGCAGTGCTGCAAGGGTTTGTCCATGGAAAAGGGACACAAGATGAGCATGCAGAACAGTCTTCTGAAACTGTGCAATTCGGGCTCACATTTGGGGTAGATTGCAAAAAAATAAGCGGCATTGCCTGAGGATGCCTTCCACGCTGACTGTGACAATGAGCTCGCACAGGAATCAGTACGCACACACTTTTAGATTAAGTTTTCCCCTCCTACAGTTTTCTTCCAGGAAAGAAAATTTTCAGCCTGGATGACTAACCACAATGCAGATGGCAGAGCCATGTAGAGATACCCATGCTAGATCCAGCTGAACTAGCTTAGATGACACCATGAGTGAATTTAACCTACTCATCTCGAACTTCAGGGTTGTGCTGCTCCTGGAGCCTGAACATTTAAAGCAGTTTGTGATCCAGAGAAGCCAGGGAAGGACAGCAGGTGATATTCAAGCAAGGTCTGGGCCAGCCATTCTTGCAAAATTTACTTTGCATTTTTTTTGCCATTACTTGTGAAAGTACCTCCCAGAGAGGAAGAAGATACGCAATTGCAGGAACATCAGAGTGAAGTATTGCTCTGAGAAGAAAGGAAGAAATAACTGCTCTGCTGGGATATGGCAAACCCTCCTTCAGCTCAGCAGGAATCATCTGTAGCCTCGCATGGTTCACAAGACTGCTGATACTGCAGATTTACTGTCTTGCCTCTAATTAATTCAGCTCTTACTAGAAACCCTTTCAGTTAGCAAAGGGTGATGGCAACCTGGTGACCCTGCTTTGAGGGGGCATTCGTGGACAATCATTCCTGAAATTTCTGGGTGCTCTGAAGGCATGAACGGTGATGAAACTCCATCTACAGGTCAGCAGTAACCATCAACAGGGAAATGTCTTTGATCTCATCACATTTATACCTGGCAACTCCCTTCCAGAGTCTGAGCTGAGCTGAGGTGGGCACTTAAGGACAATCCAACTTTTTATAAAAATTGTGTCTGATGGGACCCAGGAACCAGGACGCTGATAAGATACTCTGCTCTTGAACTACTTTTAGCTCAAGGATTAATTAGGAGTGGGAAAGTGCTCTAAGACCTTTAACTGAAGAACTGGGGAATTTAAGGAGGTGAAATACAAATACTTATTCTCACTACAGCGTCGAAATCTCTGAGTGAAACTCTTCAACCATAACTCACTATGTAGATAAAACAAGAACATTTGGTTAGTATTTCTTAAGTTATATAATGGGATTCATCAGGAAATAAAGAACTGAACAGAGAGATTGCACATGTTAAAGCCGACGATGTGCAGTTCTCAGCACTTATATTTGTAACCATCTACTGCTTTGTTCTGACCAGCTTTCTGCTAGATCCCTCAACTGGAAAGAAACTATGGAAAATAGAGCCCAAAAAGAAAAGATAAGAGGACTAGTAGGGAGGACAAAGCCGATTGCCTTCTCTCCCTTGTGCTTACAGCTCCACAGCTTTTTTTAGCAGAGACCTTGGAAAAAAACAAGGAGCAAAATGGCAGCAGCTGAGAACCTGGGACTTTAGTTGCAGGACTTTTGTTCCTTTGTGTCTTGGGAGAGATACTGCTTCTGTGACTCAGTTTCTCAGCTCAGCACTGCTTCATGGTAAGAAGGTACACTAAAAATAATTATGTATTTAAAGATGGTGACCCATTACTGCTGCAGGCCACCTAAGTACCTTTAAAGCAAATAATTCTTTATTTGTGATTTTTTCCAGTCTTTTGTCTGCTTTTAATCACAATTAGGGAAAAAAAATGTTTTGGCCTTCCCAATGTTAATATTGCATAGCAGACAGTAATATTCTATGTATGTCAGCCTCAGGGATATAAGAGGAAACAATAAAAAAGCACTGTTGCTGAATGTGGATACAAATTAAAGGATCTTCTTCAGCTCCAGTTCTCAGAAAACACACGTATTGGCCTTTAAAATCTAATTTGGCAGTGGAATAATCAGAAGTGACATACTTGAATGAGAACAATAGAAACAAAGTGACCCTGAGATGAACACGGGGAAAGTGGACAATCCAGACTACTTTTTGTTGGTACCAAATAAGGATTTTAATAACAACGTAAGAAAACGCTTTAAGATGGTGAAAATGTGCTACTTTTCAAGGAGGCAATACTACCCTTACATGGAAAACACTTTCTACATTCCACCATGAAAGGATAGGACGGGGCAATTAAGAAGATGAACCCTTGTGGAGCTTGTAGCTGGTTTCACATCTTAACAGATGAAATGTGTTCTGGCAACCTGGGACCCTGGGGATGTCATGGTATTCTGTTAGAAAGTAACAAAAAATATGTCCCTGAAAGTATCATCAATTTCTGGGCACAAAAAAAAATAGTAAGCTTGTACCAGAAAGTTGTGAGGGGAAAAAAGCGCTTTAGTCTTTTTACCAGTAAATTTAATTACTTTGTTTCCTAGTCATCATGCCATTGGGCTACTGTACTTCAGCTCTTACCCACTGAAATAACAAGGACTTGCAAATCCTGTGTGTGTGTTTACATCACACCACATCACTACATTACCTATATCCTAATAAAAAGAAGAGACTAGGAAATAAAGCTTTTCCGAGTATAAGTGGCCAGCAGAGCTGAGCCATTAATTTGCTGTGAATATATAATTTCTTTTCTGCTTTTTTTTTTTAATGACTTTTTTTTATTGTTTTCACAAATTAATGATCACATAGAAGTTAGTAGGTGCCCTCTGCCTACAGATGATTTATGAACATTATGTTGTTAGTATTTACAATATGAGTTTTGCATAATCATATACCATTTCTTCATTTCCTACCTGGTGAGGTGTAAATATTAGCACTACATTTCTTAGGCAAATATTCCTATGCAATATTTAATTACAAAAATATTACTAACAGTAAGTTTATCCAGACACTGTATGGAAATTAAATGCAAATGATCACAAAAACATATTAATCATTCAATTATATATGCGTATTTCTTGTAAAGTTTTTTGAGGTATATGTTTGGCTTTTCTCAGAATCCTAAGAAACCTATTTTTGAAAGTCAAATCATAATTAACATTTTTTTTTTCTGAATCAATATTCCTATACCAATACTTTATAGAATGAAGTAGGTACTTCTATATGCTGCTTGGCTTGCAGTTAATTGATTTTCAAATAAGCATCTCATTTTAAACTACAAACTTGTTGACTTAAGAAGATTTGAAGAAAGTTAGGAAAAATCAATTAAATGTATAAAATCAATGTATGCAAAACTATAAAGCCTGTTAATATTCATGGAGTCACGTCGGGGTCTTTTATTCCTAACGAAACTACCAGAAATTAAGGCCTCTTTTTTTCTGGAAGAATTAAATCCATTTGGGATCCTAATACACGTTAATTTAACACAGTGCTCCCTGCAAATAATTGATTTTCTTTAACTTCCCTTTTACACCTGGTCAACAAAGTTAACTGCTTCCTGTGGGAAATAACCTCAACTGGCATGCTGTAGCCAGAAATTAGTTTAGACCTTCACAGCCAAATGAAATCCTCTTAGTTCTTCCCATGTAGTAGTAATAAAAAAAGACACAGCTTACGTCCAGTTAATTAAAATTTAGGTGTATACATTATATGTATAAAAAAACCAAACAAAAAACCAAAAAACTGAAGGACAAGCTCAGAATAGTCCTTAATATAGTACTGAGGAAGAAAAAGACCACCATACAGTATATAATCACTGATGACAGCACTGACAGCTGAGAAAATATAATTTTGGAAAAGCTAATCTTTTTCTTTGAAGTAGTGTTTCTATAAGTGTGTCCCATATTAATTTAACCCAATGTTTTGTTTGATCTATGTGATAAATATTATGACTGCTGAAATGTACAGAATGTTTCACATTATTTTCTACATTTGGGGACTCTTTTAATTACAGCTGAGAGGCAACCTTCTATGTGAAGGCATGTCCTGCATGTATTGAACATTATTAGGACCAGGGTAATTTTACAGTCCTTTTGGCAAGTCCAGGTGAAACAATGAAAGACTCATACATCTGATTACGTCAAAATGTACTTCACCTCCGCAGCTTTATGCTAACATACGAGAGGGGTAAAATGACACAACTATTCTGCTTACAGTTTCTCCAGTGCTCTATTTCCAGAGATTTTTGATTCTAAGCACAGCATATTAATGGCTATATTGCATTCTGGCACACTTTTTGGGGGGGTAACTTTTCGGGCAGGTTTTCAGTGCAGAGCTAGGAAATGGCACTAGGGAGAGGAAGCTAATTTCCCACAATGTTGATATTTTGGCAATTTGCTCAACAGATCAAACATGTAGATTTGAAAAATGTCTGCCAAACAGCAGGTGGTGTGTGGTGTGGATGTCCAGCGGGGGGACAGTCCCTGAGCTGCTCAGAATGGAGGGTGAGGCATGCTCATTTTGTCATGATGTTACTGGTTTAATGTAAAAATGCTGCTGTGAGAAAACCAAAATTAATATCTTTTGCGTAATTTCTCAGACAAGTAGCATTTGAGGCTTTTAGAATGGGAAGAGGAAGACTCAGTATGGTTCCTCAGCTTTTTTAGTTCAGATACCTATACAGATCCTAACCACCTTGGCAAACACAAACCAGCCTCAGTTGCATACATAGCAGAAGGGAAGAGAATTAACAGGCAGTTTCTCAATATATTTTATGCAAGTCTTCTCACCCTTTCTCTTGCGTTATGGTCTCCTTTGCCAGCAGCATTAAAAATGAGCTCTTACAGAAAAGATGGGGGTTATCTGTTCGCTCTGCTGCTAAAGCAACTTCATAACCAAGACCACCTATCTTCTGCCCCCAGTAATAACCAGCTTTTCAGGGCTCCTTGGTTCATAGCCAAAAAAAGTTGTGTATCTGTCTTTAAAAATGTATTTTTAAATGAAAATCACATACTTTTTTTTTTTTTTTTTTGAGGAGAACTTTGATTTATACATTTTCTAGAGAACTTTATTGCATGGCTCTATGTGATAAAAAAAATTAACCAATAATTCAATAATGGTTTTCCTAGAGCAGTTTTCTACCACAAGAAGGTTTCTAAATACTTATCTCGCTACCCTGAAAAGCAATTTCCATGCAGAGTTATCTTTGCACCCTTCATACATACTTCTTATTCACTTAAATGAGGGCACACTACCTTATACACAAGCAATACTTAACATTCAGTTTTCACTGAATGAATAGAACTTGCATTCTACTACAAAGGAAATATATAAATACACCTCATACAAAATAAGCTGTGCTTTGAAGGGTAATTTTCTAGTGCCTTAATTAAGATCTGACTACTCAATAGTGTTCTATGAGAAAAAAAAAAGTCCTGTGCCAACCTTCTACATATTATCCAGATAAAATGTGTTTCTAAAGACAGGTGACTGAAAGCTCTCAAACTAATTTGAGCACTCAAGCATTTTCAGTGCTCAAGCGTTATTTAAACGGCCACAGACTTTAACTGTGTACTGTTTTGTGATATGCTCTGTTAAATTATCAATCATATTTATCTAGTTGAAGTAGCGTTTGAAAGATTTATTCTGATTCTCATAGATCTACTTGATTCTCACAGAATCAAAAAAATAATTCAAATTGGAAGGTCAAATTCCAGAGTTCATCTCATCCAGCCTCATGCTCAAAGCAGGTCCACTTCTTCAGGGCCCAGTCTAGAGAAGTTCTGATACCCAAGAACTGACATTGGACAGCATCTCGGAGCAACTTCTTCCAGAATCTGACTGATGTCATAGTGAAGACTTTGTTCTTAATAACAAATTAGAATTTCCTTTGCTATAATTGGTGTCCATTGCCTCCCACCCTGTCACTGTCCATCTCTGTGAAGACTCTGGCTCTTCTTTATACCCTCCTTCCTGGCAGCTGAAGACACCAACAAGATTCCTCCTTCCTTTGAGCACAAAGCTTCAAGATTTATTTATTTACTGCATCAAAAGAAGCGTGGCCAGCAGGTCATGGGAGATGATTCTACCCCTCTACTCTGCTCTCATGAGACCCCACTTGGAGTATTGTATCCAGCTCTGGAGTCCTCAGCATAGGAAGGACATGGACTTGTTGGAATGGGTCCAGTGGAGGGCCATGGAGATGATCAAAGGGCTGGAGCACCTCTCCTGTGAAGACCGGCTGAGAGAGCTGGGCTTGTTTAGCGTGGAGAAACAACGGCTCTGGAAAGACCTTATAGCAGCCTTCCAGTATCTGAAGGGAGCCTACAGAAGAGCTGGAGAGGGGCTCTTTATCAGGAAGTGTAGTGATAGGACAAGGGACAAGTTTTAAATTGAAAGAGGGGAGCTTTAGATTAGATACTAGAAAAATTCTTTACTGTGAGGGTGGTGAGGCCACCAAGGTGCACATTTGGGCACCAAGGTTGCCCAAAGAAGTTGTGAAGCCCCATTCCTGGAGTTGTCCAAGGCCAGGCTGGATGGGGCTGTGAACAACCTGCTCTAGTGGGAGATGTCCCTGTCATTTCCCAAGAACTGCTTTCAAAAGCACAGAGGGGTTGGAACTCAGTAATCTTTAGGGTCCCTTCAAACTCTAACCATTCTATAGTTCTATGATTCCATGACATTTAAAAGAAAAAAACAAGTATTTTTTGATATATTTTATGGCTATAAACAATTGTGGAGGAGTAAAATATTTGATAGCAAGTTTGTGAACATCATTTTCCCCATTAATTTTATCCTTCTGTTCGCTATCTTTTTTTCCATCCCAACCTTCTCAAGCCCAGCAAAGAGATATTGCTGGTGTCAGGAGAGGCACCACTAACAGTGCTGCTGATCAGAGCTCTCTGTAAGGGGAGAAACTCATCACAGCAGTTAAAGGGACTTGTATCTGTCTACATGGGCAGCCATGGGGTATTCGTGGAAGGTCTGTGCTAAGTAGCATCATGGGAACTATTAGAAAATATGGCTCATTTCCTAAGAACTGCTTTCAAAAGCACAGCAGCACTGGGAAGAAAGGTGGATTTTAGGTCAAAAAGCACTATTTGCTCCTTTGGCTTTGTTCACCTGGTTTTATCTCCCCATAGTTCATGAAACTGATTGATAGCATGTATTAAAAATTGTGAAAAAGATAGGCATTAATTAAAAATTGAAAAGGTATGTAGATTTATGCAAATCGGCACATTGTGCAGCATTCAATCAATAATAAATAGGCAAATTAGGGGTGACCCTCAAGTTCCTGACAGGCTGCCAGCTCAGGAGCTGCAAAGGCTGTTCGGTGCCAACAGGTTGCGTAGCACACAGCAGCGGCGGCAGCATCCAGCTGCCTGGAGATCTCAGACCTCGCATTTGTTCCTGGTGCTCTGACATTCTGACTGCAGGGGGAAAATGTACTTTAAGAAAAAAAAAAGAAAAAAAAAAACCCCAAAATTTGTTATAGCACATCTTCAAATTCTGTGCTTCTTGAAGCTCTAATGGTAGAAAGATGGCCTTTGGCTTCCACTCAGCTCTCTTTTTCTCACTCACATGTGCTTGTCAGAAGCTGCAGACACTGCCAGAGATGGTTTAACCCCAGTGCCACAGGACCCTGAGCTTGCTAGATCTGTGATGCAGCTCTCAAAGACTTTTGGACTCAGAGGATAGAGGTTTTATCAGAATCCTGATTTTTTTAATTAGAGAGACCTCAAAGGCTATGTTTATAATTAGTAACTCAGATGTTTCTGAGATGATTCCCTGGCTCTGAGGCAGCTTTGTGCAGCTCACACCTGTGCCACCAAACTCTCCTCCTGTCCCAAAGTTTAGTCTGGCCCCTGAGGCTGGTCCTGCACCCGGGCTGACTCCCAGTTAATACAGTAGTGGCCTGGGCCAAAATGTGCCAGGGACCGTGCTAATGATTTAACAGCAATCCCATCCCACTCTGCTTTGGGAATGTTGCCAAACATTGTTTACTAAGATATATGCTACCAAAGTGATTATTTTAAATCAAAGAGAGATTATGCAGGGATTATACATGGTTTTCTTCTGGCTCATCATGGCCCTGTGGCAGGAGAGGTTCCACACTTTAAACTACTGTTGCTTCTGACTCATTGTTGCTTCTAACTCTGGGAAGCAGCAGATCCCACACCAGCACTCCCGGTCCCTCCCTCCTTCTCCTCTCTGCAATTCTCACAGCTTGCACACAAGCTTCAGGATCTCTTCTTTCTGTGATCCTTTTGCCTGTCAGACCTTGATGTTTCTCCCAGCTTTTAGCACCTTCCTTTCTCCATAATGCTGGAGCTCCCTCTATCTCATCCCAGAGGCTCCATCTGGCCCAGTTTTCTTAAAAGTATTGAAGATAATGGTGAACAACCAAGTAAAAAACCCAAATATTGTCTGCCACATCTAGGATTAATTTTAGGCCTTTTTAAACATCAGAATTAAGCCAGAATAAACTGATTCTCTATGATCTTCTTTCCAGAAAGCTCTAATTTCAGATCTGTATCAAGGTGACATTTATGTCTTCAAAATTGTCCCCTCCCTGTACTCAAAATAGGACAGTCGCTGACCCCTTAGTCCTCTTGAAAATGCAGAAAACATTTTAGCACTTCCACAAATATTTTTCCTTCAAGGACAATAATTACAGCATGCACTTTACACGCACAGATTAAGGAGTCAGGCACGTGTCAAGCAGGTAGCTAAGGGTCTGTGAGTGCTATCCCGTAACAGGATCCACAGATGTGTCTATTTAATTTCTCCCTTGTCTGTCAGTCTTGATCCAAGTCTGCTTTTGTATACCCACCTACATTTTCTCCTGGGTTGCATGTCCTAAGCGTAGGGCACAATCTCCACAATGAAATCCTCAGCTTGTCAGGCTGAATCAATTACATTATTCCATATAATTGATCAGCATGTCAAGCACCTTGGGAATGCTGAGAAAGTACTTAGAAGCTAACCATCTATTATTATTGTATTCCCTCAAAGCTCCAGTAAAAATTCAGTTACCTTCTGCTTTTAAGTAAAAACCGCAATTTTTCTTAGCCACATATTTGTACTTGCGAGCCTCTGGGCAGAATTTGCCACTCAGACATCCCAAGACAGAGAAAGAGGCATCTGTTGTCAAGGTTTGCTGGGTTCAGCTGAGGAGATAATTTTGCCTCTGTACTTACATATGGTTTGTTGTTTTTTTAAATTTCAAATAATCATTCAAGTGAAAAGTAAAGCAGAACTTGCCTCCAGAGGAAGGAAACAGACAACCACTAGGCACCTTCATGATATGCAAAAGTGCTACCAAAAAAGGTACTTTTGATGCCATGGATGCAAACAACCTTCCTTGGGGAGTCCCCTTAATGTTGGGGCCAGAGAGTTTGAGCCCATAGCCTGCACGGACAGTTTTTTATGCATGTGGCTGAAAAGTTGACCAAGCCCTCAGAGAGCATCCTACCAGGCTGTGCCAATGGATCCTCCAACTCACTGCTCTGTCATCGCAGGTCCTAATGACCAAGCCTTAGCAGCCACAAATACAGTTCTAGAAAGGGCAGGATATGTTCTTCCTGTCTCTGTGGTGAAATACGGACAGCCATCAGAAATAAAAAATAATAAAAAAACCCTCATCACCTGATGTAAATCAAAAGGTACTAAATGTAGAAAACTATAATAGGTTCTAAAACTATCAAAGAAATATATCTGTCAGGACTAAGAACAATAAAAAGGATGGGTTTAGTCTATTTGGATGAGCAAAGGTGTAGATCCATCGTTAGGAGAAAATCACAAAATTCTTAATAGTAATGCAGAACCCAGGGAACTATTCACTAAATACCTAAATACTTCTATTTAAATTTTGGAAAGAAATAAGATAATGCACTTTTTTTTTCTTTTTTTTTTTTTTTTCCATACATGAAACTGATGAAATGCCTGTCTGTAATTAGTAGAGTGCCTATTAAATACAAAGTAAAAATTGAAATATTATTAACTGGGAATAGAAGATTATATATGAACAGGCATGATTAATTAATGTCAAAGAGTTCTTGAAGTGACAGATGAGGATACATGTGGTTTGTAGATTTTCCTCCTTAGTGTACCTTGGGCTGCTGAGGAAACTCCAGCAGGCTGAAAGAATCGTGATGCAGATGGAAGGAAAAATGCCTGGGTAAGCACAGAGCAGTCAGCCTAATATCAGTGCAATTAAAATAACGAAAAAATTTAAAGATGTGAACATAACATCATTCATATGATCCTATTGAAAATATGTCTCCTCAAAAAAACCCTCATTCCTGACTTTAAAAAGATGCTGAATTTAAAAAAACTCTTTAAACATAAGTGTTCTGTGAAGTGTTTGAATGAGCTCTACAGGCTGTGTGTCATACAGTATCTATCAGTAAAGTCCAGATTAAGTTACAAGGAAAAGGTTTGTGTCTCAAAATGCTATTGAAAAGCAGAAAATGATTCCCGAGTGAAGATATTTTCAGAGGGATAAATACTAGAGCACACATTTTTCATCATCTTCATCAATGGTTTTGAAAGCCCAGCCTTTTTTGATTAAATTTGAGGCCAGAACAAAGACTGGTAGAAATGGTAATAACAATTAGAGAACATCAGCCCTGTTAAGCTTGTCCCAGTTGAATGCAATTTGTCTGAACATAATCAACTAATATGAAAACTAATATAAAGAAATCTAACTCATATAAAGAAACAAAGAATGAAAGCCATTGCTATGAATGCTTGAAAAGAGTGACTCCAAAAGAGATTTATGGTAAAAATGGCTGGACAATTCACATGGGTTAGGTGTTCTTAGATGGACCAGAAAAAAGGACTAATGCATACTAGAGATGTGTATTTGGGTACTGAGGACACTGCTGCTAACAAACTGAAAGAAGTTCTATTGTCCAAAAATGAAGCACTGGGGCAGAAGCCGAAACAGCCACAAAGACAGACTGCTGAATAGCTGAAGAAATTGATATGAAGGTTTTTTAGCTTGGCAAAGGGAAAATAGAGAAGTTGTAATATAGAGTCACTTTCATGGGACAAAATATTAGATACTTAACGACTTTCATTTAGAAAGGCATGAAAAGAAGAGATTAGGAATTGGAAGACAGAAAAATCCACATGGGAAATAATGCACACATTTAAATATCTATTAAAATGAATAACCACTGGAAGAAATTAGCACATGAATTGCTGAATTTTCCATTTCTTTGTGTCATCAAATGAAAACAGGATGAATAAACTTCTCAAAGATGGTTTTCATCTTTGATTTTACCTTCATTGAAAATAGTTTTATTCTACCCAATTTTTGTCCTCAGCAGCACAGTACCAGTGTGAAAATTAAGAGCACATGATAGACAGGTATAACAGAGCAGGTGATCCAAGCCCATATCATGTCCTTGAAGACTATTAACTGAATCCTAGGAAAATTACAACATTGTACTCCTATAAAAAGCACTGAAAGATGAATTTTGCTTATTCCTCAAGTGGTTTAAAAGAAGCTTTAATTCTATAGTAGTAGAATTTTACAATATCTATATATATCCATATATATCTTACTCTTTATTTTCAATACTTTCATAGATTGTCCTTTTTCTTTCTCTCACATTACCAGCTAGGATATTTTTGCAGCTTCTCTTCATCCTTTTGCATGTGTCTGCTATCTTGTGGCTGCAGGTTATTACTACTATGTGTCTAAATACCTGATTTTGTAGATCCCAGGCCCTGGCAGTTTGCATTACAACTCCCAAAACTGTAAAACAGAATTTCCTCCATGAAAAAGAGATGAACTGGGAAGCAATAAAAAGTTAAGTAATATTGCAAACTCAGCTATCACGTGACAAACTCATCCCTAAATGAAAAAAAAAACAAAACCCCAAACAGAAAACGAACAAATATATATTGGGAAAGAAGAGATATGGAAATTAGCTCCAATTTATTATCCAGAGAATGCCCACAATGGTAACTAATATAAACCAGTAAAATACAGATATATCCCTACATAGATTTATATGATTTGAAAAGGTTTGTGACCTATTCTTGCTCTAGATTTTTCCATATGTGGAAATATAATTGGTACAGCCCTTATCTGACATTATAGGAGTTCACAAATTATGGGTTTTCTTTAAATGTTTCTAGATTATTTTTAGATTTTAAGACTCTTAGTGTCTCAAAAGCAGCATTTTGATTAAAAAAAAAAAAAACCCTCCCTCAAAATTTGCTTAAAATCTCTTGCATTAAATGAAATTAATCTAAATTTTTAGGCAAGATTAGGCACATAGGCACAAATCCCCATTGTATATGACCTGGGATACATGAGGTATGACAATGCAGCCAGAGTGCTTCCTCCCAGCTTTGCCTCCTTGAAGTCACCGACAGCACCATAAAGGTGCTCTGGGTGAGCTCTTCTTATTCCCCAAACACGAACTCAGTTCTGTTTTCTGTGTCGTTCCTAGTTCCCTTTGCTCCTCTGCACCTTAGGAAGTATAACATAATCCATCATCCTCCAAAGCACTTTGCAATCATGAAATGAAATGCATTTGAGATATGTAGCAACTATTATGAGCTAATTACTGATACTTTAAGGAAGAGAAGAGCAGGCAGCAGCAATGTGGCTTGTTCTTTGCTACAGTAAGGTTTGCAATAAAAGGAACAGTCACATGGAGCAAAGATGTTCTCTTGTAACCAAGCAATGCACATCTCTTCTGTCATCTACAATTGGCAATAATTCATGTCAGCGCTCCACAGGGCCTCAGGATAAAAGCAGACTGGCAGAGTTGCCCCTCTGCTCACAAAGTGAGTTAGACACTCCGTAAAGCAGGAGATCTGCCTTCTCTTATGCAGTTTACTTTGAATAACCGTGTCGTAGGCATTCATGCAGAAGGAGAGGCTGAGACACTTGAGTTTGCTCACCCTTGAGAAGAAAAGGCAAAGATGAGATCTTGCTGTCTGCAGATATGTAATGGGAAGGTCTGGAGAAGATGGAAAGAGATCATGCTTTGAGGTGTACAGTGAAAGGATCAGAGGCAAACCCCACAAGTTTCAGTAAGAGCAAATTCTGACTAATTCTACGGAAAAAAGATGTCACCATGAAGGTGGTGAAATACTGAAATAAGTCACCCAGCAAGGCTATGAATCTCAGTCCTTGGAGATTTTTGGAACTTGATTGAGGAAGGCCCTGGGCCACCTGGTAGAGTTGGTCCAGCTTTGGGCAAGCTGTTGGAACAGATGATCTCCAGAGGCCTCTTCCATCCTTAATTATTCTGTGATTCCATTTCCTAGATAGTTTTCAGAGCATTTCCTGTTGGTCTCTATTCCTGTTAACATTAGATTACTGAATGTTTTTTGAAAACTCCATCTCCTTACTATTAGTAATATATGGCCTTAAAAGAAGCAACTTCCTCACACTATTTTTCTTTCTTTGTGCTTTAAAAACATATGTCTATGTATTTTTCCTCCTGTTTAAGTAAAGATTTTCAGACATAATTGTTTCCACAGCATTTTATTGTGATATCAAGTAAAGAAGTTGGCATTGAGCCTTTCAAAACAGACCCTACCTCTCACTGACATCCCTTCGTTTCACATAAATCTGCTTTCCTTTCTACATGTTGCTAAGAAGTTTTTTAAAAACCATTCCAGAAACTGTCAGAAAAAGAAGATGGAAGCAGAATTCAAATACTTTTTTCTTTTGTGGGAAGAAATTTTATTAAACTGACTTAGGACAACATATGCAAGCTTTAAAACATTCGTATATACCTCATGTAAAAATTAGCTTATAGTTATAGTTACACGTGGGAATATCTCCAGATTTGCACATTTTTTGAACCTCCTAATCCTGAAGAAAAAATGATGAAATTTTTCTTCACTTTACACCTCCACATTTTGAAAATCAAGATACAAGCTGCTAAGTGTGTACAATCAGTTCTGAAGAGTTTCACACATGATATTGACCTCTATTTCTCATTACTGATCACAGCCACCACCACTAATTTCTGGGGAATCATAAGATGCAAACATCTTTAAATAATCACCAGTCAAGTGCCTCTCCAAAAAAGCTTGTTATGCCTCTAAAGTGTAGTAGTCTGGAAAGACTACGACCAGCACTTTTAATCATGCCCGGTGATGTCAGAGCTCAAATTGCCCACTTTGGGTCTGATTTGCGTAAGTATGAACATTTGCAGTTACCGGACCTATGTGTACTCAGAACGACCGAATGTTATTTGAGAATATGAAAGTTAATTGGACTGGAATTACACCGACATGACTCACGCTGAGCATCCTAGAGCTGAACCGCAGTTTGACATGTCAGCTAGTGGCCAAGGAATGAATTCGCAGCACCACTGAGGGTAGTCACAGACCTCACCAGATTTGCTTTTAAACACTGTAGTTCATCTGTTTTAAATATTATGGCTACATAGTAATATACATATACAGAAAACTTAAAAAATCCAACTGAAATACTTCTCTGCCCACACTGCCTTCAAAAGGTGAGAGGAGAAGAAACATTGCTGGCATATGTTAGTTACATTGATTAATACAGACCTGGAATGTGTTTTGAAACTGCAGTGATGACACAAAAATAACCAGTTTATAGCTATGTAATATCAATATCCCTTTTTCAAAAGCTTTCTGCTTTGCCTCCCCTTTGGATACATGATATTATCCGTGTCTGCAGTAAAGGAGACTGATGCTAACCGCAGACAAGATCTCATGGCTGTCTGTAAGTTTTATACAACTGAGTAATCATATTCAGCCTCAATCAGCACACGTAAGAATGAGTAATTTATTTTCTAAATAGGATGCCAAGAGACAACACTTCCTACAACTATTGTTCTATAAGCATCTGACTTCTGGACACAGTTTTTTTATTGCATTGTCTGAATAGCACCACTTCTGCTAAAGCTTGGGAAAAAATACTTTCAGGATTGTTGCTGCCACAATAGCATTTTTGATAGAATAGATCAAACAGATGAAAGTCATGAGTCAATTCACATCACACGCAGAGCCACTTCTCATCTGCCTGAACACGTTACACAGACACACTTTAAATTATGAGCATTTTGTGTTTTGTTTTGTTTGTTGGGTTTTGGGGTTTTTTTTGTAAATTCTCTAGCAAGTCAATTAACCACCACAAAGATGGAGAAATGAGCATATGACGGAGCGCAGGGAGAAGACGGCAGCTGCTTGATAAAACAAGAACAGAAAACAAATTATGAATCCAGCTTTGCAAAACAGTTAAGCAGCTCTATGGCCCAGCCGCAACCCGGGGACAAGTCCAGCATAAAAGCTTAGGTAAAAACTTAAATAGTCTCTACTGCAGAAGTTGGAAAAGTAGTCAGAGTGTGAAAATGCAGGTTTATAACAGCATTTAGGTAGATATCTAACCTGAAATCAATAGCTGTTACTCAGCATATCTATGTGATGGATTCTTAGCACCCCAGAACAAATATTTGTAACCTGGTCCTTAGAAACCCCTATTTTCACTCAAAGCCAAAGACATACCCACTGCTAAAAGCTTCAGTCATGTTTATAAATGGAAAGCATTTTTCTATGGATGCTGTAGTGTCATGGATGCTTTTCAAAATTTTAGCTAAAGTCTTCTAACTACATATAATTAAAATTATTTTTCCTGACCTAGGTAGGATTATTAATGCTTAGCAGGGTAAATTCTATTCCACACAACTAAAGCTTCTGCTCAAGCTTTCATATTACATTTCAGTTATTGCAATTTCTTATTCTCATTCACTGGCACATAAAATCTTGTTTCACTGAAATCTATCCAAAATTAAATTTACTAGATCTTTGCTTTGATCAGCTTTTCTGTGAGACCTACAAAACTGTAACAGTCTCTATTTTGGCAGTATTATTAGGCTGCAGTCTGTCTTGCTGATCAGTATTGTCTTACTGTTTCCTTGCACTCTGTCTTCTGCCTCTCCACAAGCATCTCTAATCACAGCTGGTACATAAAACATAACCATTTTGGGCAGAGGTGGCATATAGATTCTACATTTCTAAAAAAACGTAGCAAAAAAAGAAGCACAATTAAAAGTGACTGAGATAATACAAATAAATAGTAAAACCTAGCAGCCTCTGGTCTCTGGGAAGAGCAAGTTCTTTTTGGAAAACTGCTTTTATATAGATTCATGTGTGCGTGTGAACATACACCTAGATGAATAATGTGATATATTTTAGAATCATAGAATGGTAAGAGTTGGAAGGACCTTAAAGACCTAAAGACCATCAAGTTCCAACACCCCTGCTATAGGCAGGGACATCTCCCACCAGACTAGGTTGCTCAAAGCCCCATCCAGACTGGCCTTGAACACTTCTCTGGTCTCTTTTAGACTACCTTCTCATGTTCAACCAAGTCAAATATTATTGTGCAAATATTTAAAGATTGTTTGATCCCAAGAAAAACCATCACATTGAAGAGCAACATGTTCAAAGGCTCTCAGAGCAACCCAGCTCCAAAACACCTGATGGGTTTGTAACAGACTGTGTCACTACAATCCAAAAGCTGCAAACAGGAACATCTTGTTGATTTTATTTGCAATAGACTTATTGATGGATCTTGAGGGCTGATTGAAGGAGATGATTGTTATTTTGTAAGCACAATTTGTACTGGTGTGTGGAGTAGCAATGACCGTCTTGACTAAAGCCCAGAGAGTCTGAACTAGGATCCTGTAGCTCCTTGCACGCCATAGGCCAGTGTCAACCTGGAAGAACCCAGTGGCCTTTGGGAGATGCTGTTTTCTGTAGCATCCTTTCATAACAGGACCATCAGTTTTGAAGATTAATGATAAATCCCATCAGCCCACCTAGACTGCTGAATATGACTGCAGAAAAATTGTGCCTGTTAAATGTTGCAGTGATAGGTTGCACAGGAATGGCTCAAAGCTGCACCAGGTGAGGTTTAGACTGGGCATTGGGAAGCATTTCTCTGCTGAGAGGTGGTCCAATAGTGGAACAGGCTTTCTCAAGATGTCGTCAGAGTTTCAGAGGCATTTGGACAATGTTTTAACTGAAATATTCTACTCTATTCTATTCTATTCTATTCTATTCTATTCTATTCTATTCTATTCTATTCCATTCTATTCTACAGACCCAGATTTTTAATTGCAAAACACATCTACATTTAAAAAAATTCCACATTACCCCCCAAATAGGTTTCAAACTCTGAAATGAGTCAGGCAGTATCAGATGGGGGGTGGGGTGTGCCTAAGCCTTCATTAAGGAGAAAAGAGCCTGGTACAATGTTTTTTATGCTGAAGCACAACCTAAAGTGTATATGGAAAGTGTGTTGCCATAGGAACTACTTTGCTGAAATGAGTAGGAGAAGTGGAGTGCAGGGAGGGAGAGAAGCATTTAATGAAAGGGGGAAAGTATTGAATACTACCGTGTATGAGAAGCCGCTGAATTTGTAAGATATTAGCCAGATGTTAATAAGGGGATTAAATTAAAAGAAACGTAGCAGAAAACGTAAACATAATCCACTGACTAAATGGGAGGAAAAGAGCTAATTGTAACAGAATAAAATAAAACAAACCAAAAGTGTAGTCAGCTTTTTGCCCATACAGCTACTTGAGCACCAACTAAAAAGTGGGCCACAAATTTTATGAAATTGGATCAAAAAATTGGCAAAAAAAACCCCCAAACCCCAAAAAACACTATTAGTTTTGATTTTCTCGCAATAACTGTTAAAAAAAAATCATAAAACAATTTCTAAATAAGGTAATTTCTATAATTCAGTCACTTAGTCTGCATAGTGGGTAGTACAGTTGAATAATAAAGAGTTGCTGGAGAACATGAAACCAGGGATATATTCCCTTGGTGTGTATCCCTTTGGACTCTGAAAGCTGAAGAGTGTTGCCATCTACTTCAGTTGCAGTAGTAAGGAAAATAGCACCTCTAAACCAGTGTTATCATAGATAACCACATTACTAATGGTTAATAGCTCTTGGCTGACTGAAAGTAGAGCCCTGCTGTGCTACGAATTATATACCCAGAGAATAGCTGTCTCCTCCTTAGAGATAAATAGATGAAAAAGGCACAGGCTATGGAGAGAGCATAACGTGCAGAAAGAAATATCAATTATCTTGGTATCTCGGTGCGGAGAGTTAATTAATGGGCAGAGAAGTACACGGGGCCTTTGAAGGGATAATGAGGGATGAGGTGAGGATTAATGAGGAAGGTGAACAATCTTGGAGCAAAGAAGAAGCACAATGACCAGGTGAGGGGAGAGGGTAGGAGATGAGAAGATCCACTTGGAACCACAAGACCTGCAAGGGGCTGAGATGTCCATGTGGTGCTCAGGGTTGCTGGTGAGATGGAGACCCCCAGCTCACTCCTTAGTGCTACGGCTGTCTCCTCTGGAGCAGAAGAGAAGAGATGCGAAGCAGAACTTGTCCACTGGCAGCGTGAGGAAGTGGGATTCAGGCCACAGAGTGGAGGAGGCTCAGCAACCCTGCTCTGCTCTGCTGCAGCAGTCAGGTCAGGACAAGCCCCAGTAGCAAGTGTACCTGGAGTTTCCAAATTAAAACATACAGGGCTCTGCCCTAATACGATACAAGATTAATGACCATGCAGAAAGAATCCTTTATTCTTCACTTTCAGTAAAGGAAACAGCCAGAGATAGAATATTGGGTGATGTATTTGTAATACTATAAGGATTGGTTACATAGTTTTGACTCATTCCTTATATAATAAAGGAAATACTAGAACAACGGCTACAAAATGCACTGCAATAACATAAATTTTAGGTGTTGGTTTGTTATTTTTATAGTAATAGTTATATCAATAAAACTGTTAAGATTAAATCAGATTTTATTAGCTCATTTTAAAAATGAGCTCTGTTCTAAAACTGTAACCTGCAAACTAAATCTGGAATTCTTTATATAATTACCAGGCAAAACTTTTATTTTAGATCACAATTTATGAAATGCTAAATGAAACCTTAAGTTATGCAGTCTATTTCTACTATAATTTTATGTTCACTGTAGAATATGTTGCCTGAATCACAGAATTTAAATATATAGATTAAAATGATACCAAATATGCTGATATATTTGAAAATCTATTAAAAATACGTATTTATTTAAATATACGTATAAAGCAAAGAATCTGAATAATTTCTTGAACTATACATTGTCATTAAACTATGTTAGCTGTAAATAAAAAGGTTCTGTACATTTTAAGAAGTGTATAGAGGAGATTCAATCTTCATTTTATACAGGAAAGTAAGGGAGGAGAAAAGGATTGTACATGCCTTAAATAGCTTTGTTAGCTGCTCACATTTTCAAAGCAACTAACCATCTGAAGTCACGAGGCTTTGGCAATTTACAAACACTAACCATCTGCTCTTCAGTTTCCAGAAATCAACTGCACAGAAAAGACACCCAAACCCCATACAAAACAATGCGAAACAAAAGGCAGGAGTGACAGCCAGGAACATCAGGAAGGAAAGAAGGTCATAGCAAGGACCAATGTTGGTTTCTCACATTTTGAAGAACTCTTTTAGTTTCCTACAGTGTCATGAGAAGCTTTATTACTGGGGAGCATGTGTATTTTCTCATTCATTTCCACACTTTTAATGGTCTGGAACGGGATCTCAACACCAAAACCTCATCAGTTCATCTGCATCTTACATTGGAGATGTTTTCCCACCTGATTTATTTTTCTTTTTAACTGTCCATTTCAAAGTATTGTTAGCATTTCCCTTCCAAAACCTGGGATAGAATTTAAAATAGTAATGAAATAACTGAGTCTTGGAAAACTATAATTCCCATAGCCTTATTAAATTAGTATTATCAGTTGATGTTTCCAACAAGAACTGAAACTAGAAATAATGGTATTAGCAGCCCTTCATTTCAGAAAGGTACTCCATTATGAAAGTTTCTCCTGGACAAGCATCTGAAACTGGGCAGAATAAATTGCTTTAGGGTGCCTCTAAGCTACATCTTTATCTATTATCAACTATCCATCCAACCTAACTGGGGATTATTTTTTTCCCCTGTAGTTCTGTGTGAAGAAGTTACATTTGCTGTGATTGCAATAAAAGATCACTGACCCGCATGTAAAAGAAACAGCCACTCTAGGGCAGAAAAAACAGCTGTAGAAAAATGACTGCCACATACATAACCAAATAATTCATTGTGATTAATGCCATTATCATAAATCCCACAGAAAGGAATAATGATTTGACACTTTGCCCTCAGCAGAAATTTTAACAGTGAAGTTAATACAGGGCACATTACTGTACTCCACAAATCCCTCATCTAAGTCCATTCCCCACTAGAAAATGCAAATTACAGACAACAGTCCAGGGATTTTAGGAAGAAGAAAGTCCCTCAGAGCCAAAATCAACCACAGGAGGAATTTGCAATAAAACTCAAGTATTAAGTAAGACTACAGTAGTTAATTGAGACTACAGTGTAGTATAACTGGAACTGATTTCTTACCGCAACTAAACATCTGTACTAATGTACAGATGTAAGCAGAGACTGGCATCTCTCCAGGAGAGCAGACCCATGCAACACCCTTGCTGTGCCAGCACCGCCACTAAAATAGCCAAAAGTTTCCCTAGTGGAGGTTTAGCACAGCAACCCATCACATTGAAACACCCCTGGTCAAGTGGAAATCACAGAAATATCATCTCTTTGGCGCCTCCGGCTTCAGTTAGAATGAGCTCATCCCATTGGGAAACTCATATAAAAGTCCTGTCTTTAAATGACCTTTTACATGCAGGAGCTGCACCACAACCCATGACTGGACAGATAACAAACTGTGCTGACCTTTCCCAGCCTCTTTATCTGTCTAGATAGGATTTCTGCTCCTCAGGACAGGGCTTGTCTAGACAGATCACAGAATCACAGAATGTTTTTATTCAACTTACTTTAGTGCATTTTGAAAAAAAAAAAAAAAAAAAAAAAAGCACAGTATGACAATAGCTGAGCTTCTTTATCCCAGCCCTTCCAGTCACTGCCCTTCCTCCCTATGTATTTGTTACTTGTGTGTTCAGCCGTCACCTCTGTTTCATAGGTCCATAAAGCATCATGAATGCTCCTGGCATGGCTTGAGCACTCAGAAACAATTATGCTGTTTGTTATCTTCTACCACCATAGCCTTATTTCATTAGCTACTAACTTGAAAACTGCTAAAAGCCACAATCAATGCTGAATATCCTTGGAAAAATCATTACAGTGGCTTTCCACCAGCACAAAGCATTGCAAGCACAAAGCTTTCTACTCTGAGAGTACCACTCGCAAAGTCACTGTAAAGAGGAAAGATGAAGACATCTATAGGACCTATTTTTATTAAAACCAAGGAGAAAGCAGGGAGAAAAGTTAGGTGCAAAATTACCAGCTAAAACTTTGCGAATTTTAAGATCATCCTAGAGCGTTCATGCACAAATCAAGACCTTTGGAAGCAGAGAGACAAACCATTTCAGGCTTATCTCAGCAGCCTCTCTGACCACCAAGCTCTTTTCTGTTTTGCAGAGTGGAAGAGCTGCTGAGGGAGCTGGGGCTGTTCAATCTGAAGAAAAGGAGGCTGAGGGCAGACCTTATTGCTCTCTACAACTACCTGAAAGGAGGTTATAGAGAGGTGCGTGATCAGTTTCTACTCCAAGTAACAAGCAATAGGACAAGAGGAAATGGCCTCAAGTTGTGCTGGGGAGTGTTTAAATTGAATATTGGGGAAAAGGTTTTACACAGAAAGGTTTATTAGGCATTGGAACAGGCTGCCCAGGGAAGTGGTGGAATTGTCATTCCTGGAGGTATTTAAAAGATAGGTAGACGTGGTGCTGAGGGACATGGTTTAGCAGTGGTTTTGTCAGTGTTAGGTTGATGGTTGGACTCATGATCTTAAAGGTCTCTTCCAACATAGACGATTCTGTGATTCTATGACAGATCCCTATTTGCTCTGATACTCTGTGAGCCAGCCAGATATGAACCAGCTCTGAAGTAACTGCTACTGGTAGTCCTACTGCACCTCGGCATCTACTAATGTTTCAAAGAGGAAAGGTTATTTGCCTGTCCACAGTGCTCTTATAATGATCCTGTGCAGCTTTTGAGGTGGCGTTTGCTGCTACTCCATTCCTTTGGGATGGCCAGTGCAGCCAGTGTGACCTTGGCCTCTGTCCTGGCATGTTCCCACACCCCAAGGTATAATAGCGCTGCTCCTCCACTCTAGGAGGCCAGCTCCAAGAGATAATCCATGGAAAACAACGAAACAATTCTTCCTATTTTTTTCTCTTTCTTTTCTTTTTCTAAAGAAGTTCAGTTTTCTGTTAGATTTGCTTCTTGGGCTCGTTCCACATGGCATCGCTCAGCCCTAAACTAGTTGTTCTGGCATCGTAGGGGCCATTTGTCAAATAAGCCTTGGACGTGTTTCAGAATCAGTAGAAACGCACTATGTAGTTGCTTATCTCTCTGTTGTCCACAAAAGAAAATTAAATAAGTTACCTTTATTTTATACTGCTAAAATTAGGCGAGATTAATATCATTATCTGAGTTCCTTTCTTACTGCTGCTCTTGGTATTACGTCACTTATCAGAGAAATTTCTGGAAGTATTCATGTTGAAAGCAGTACATTTTCCCCAAAAGACTCAATTTCAGTTGATTAGGATAATCTCATTTTTTAAATCCTTAAAAATCCTTATTTGTTTTACTTGGGAATTATTCTTCTTTATTAAGATTTTTCAATATTTTGATCTTCAGCTGCAATTATTAGTGGCTTCTCATTAGCTTTGCTTTCTAGTTGTTTGATCTCAACAGTATGCAAAAGAAAACTTATTTCCCAGAAGGATCTAGTAACTACTAAATAGTATGGTTGATATAATCAGGAGAGTTTCTAAGGAAAAGGCAATCCTGTTTATGCAATTAATAGCAATTTTGTGAATTTGAAAACATTGTTTCTGAAGGCTGGTTTTCTTCCAGGAAAGAAAATTAATGAGAAACACAGCAATTAGCAGTCATGAAAAGATTAATTTAATGAAATGACAAAATATGAATGTAGGTGAACAATAAAGGCTGCCTCACAGTGCCAACATCTGCACAGTGTAAAGTAGCGGGGAGGACTCCCATTGAACATTCTATAACTTTGATCCAATAAAGGGTTTTGTTGGAAGGTACCAACTCTAGGTAAACTTAGTGAAGAGAAAGGAAAGAGGAAAATTATCATTACTAATGAACAGAAACAGGAAGTGAGAAATCGATTGCAGTGATTGTAGCAGTGGATTGAAGCCTCCACCGGCAATACAGGACCAGTCCTCAGCTGGCCTCTGCCTGCTCCTTCTCTTTGCTTCCTACCAGCTTGTAGGAAGGTGTTTTTAGTCAAAAAGTTCAGGTTGCTTGCTGGGGTGGGAAGGGCCATGACCCACATGGGATTTGTGCGTCCAGTAAAGATACACAGAAAGGTTCAGGATCTGCGTCTCTGACCTCTGCTTGGAGAGGAGCTGCATCCACCATGTGCCTTCTCTCCTCTCCCTTTCCCTCCTCTCTATCTCCATTGCCACATCATGACTTAATACTCTGATTATTCCCTTATTTCCGTATTTTATTCCTCCTTGTATTCTTTCTTTAGGATATAGTATTGCTTCATTCCCCTTTCTTACAAAGAAGCACACAGAGCTTTTCTACAACTACCTCTCCATAACACCCAACTGAGACAGACTGCTTGATTTCACATGACATCCAAATGTCTTTAATCTCAAGTCACCCCCTAAAATTACTATTCCTCGTAGCATGCACAAATATGTCTGCTTAGCCTGTATCTCACTCAAAACAAGGGCCAACTACATTTTAACCAAAACAAAGTATTCAAAAACAGTAATTCAATCAATTATATCCTCATTAAAGTTTTTACTATTTCCTCATTTTCTTAATGTTAGAGGCAATGTCTTTTTATGTGATTGAGTTGACAAATGATTTTGGTTTGCTAAACCATTACAGCTAGATTTTCCTGTCGTCTGTAAACTTGTTAAGACTGATACAGAAACATAACAGATGCATGGAAACCTATGGTCTGATTCAGATCTTGAATCAGAAACTTCTGCCTTCTTGACTGAATCATACATAAAGAACAATGTGCACTTTCTGATTTACAAAAATAAATATTTCTATGCTTTTTTTTCCCCCTAGACTTTATTCATAACTCATAATCATTGCCTAATTGCAGTAAACAAACAAACCCCAAACTCACTGAGACTAAGAGCACAGAACCAGTAACAGGGATACTTCAAAAGGGCTTGCTAGTGATACAAAAATAAGATTTAGAAGTGGAATAGATAGTGATGATTCAGTGCCTTTCAAAGAGTCAGTCTGCAATTACAATCTCTGCGTTTGGAATGAATGGGGACAAAAAAATAAAAAGGCTGGCAATAGTCCAGACTGTCAATCTAATTTTGTGTCAGCCCTGTTTAGCTGGGCTTGATGGCCATGTCAGGTGGTGGAAAATACAACACTTTCTCCCACAAGTGCACTTGAAAACATTTCTCTGCGTCTTAGAAGACAGCCACTGATGTCTCCACCAAAAAAACATGACCAAGCCTTAAGAGAGGTTAGGCTATGAAAATCTCTCTGTTGAGAATCATATAGATATCAATTTAATGGTATAATAAATATATTATAGCTATTATCCAAAATAAGATTCTGTGAGTTTGCAAAACCTTCCATTTCCCCCAGTTTTCTATGCAATGTTATGTTGTCTTTAACTGATGCTCTGATTAGTCATTCCATTGTCTCAGACTGTAACTGTGAATCTCTCTGCTTATTACTAGAGTCTCTGTGAGATTTGCAAGCAGAATCAACAGGAAACTTTAAATTAGTCATTATAAACAGAATGGCAGCTAATTTGAGATCTTGAGATCAAACAAATGAAATCTTATTTTCAGCGTTAGTTGAAGTCTGATGTCTACCAAAATTTTAGCTACAGATTTAGGAGTTGCACTAGCTACATATTTAGGAGACAATTATTTTCAAGGTGACTGAACAGTCTTTCTATAGTAACAGTCAAAAAAGCTTAAATCTGTTCTGTTGAGGAGTGGGGAGTCTGCTTTTCTTAGTTCTCTGTTTCTGAATCTAGTCAGGCAAATCTAGAGGACAGGGAGTAAAAAGAAGAGAGAAATGGAAGACTTCTCACTTTTGTTCTCCATGACTTTATGTGGCAAGATGGCTGAGCCAAAAAACCCATTTCTCCATACTTTGCCTTTGCAAAGCTGTAGAAAAGGAATCCAGTACCTGTAGCCATGCAGCTGAGAGGAAGCCACCTGCTGACAGGTATCGGCTTGGTCACCACCTTCACACAGTTTTCAGATTTCAGTTTTCTTTTTCTACTTATTAGGGGACAATAAAACTAAAAAACTGGTTTGAGCATGAAGCCATATCAAAGACAGACGTCAAATCACATCAATATATTGACAGGCAACAAGGCAAGGCTTCTAGGAATTTGGACTTTTGGTCACAATAAATGCCATCTTTGTATTCTGGTTTGTGATTGCATTATGGAGCAGTGCTATTTGCACTTATCAAATGTTGTGATCACCATGGCAACTCCCCACTCACTTTTTCTACTATTTTCCTTGTCAATCTGTTAGAGGTATGGAGTTTCAAGGCAAAACCCTGCAAAAGGCTGAGCAATTTTGACATCCTTCTTGTGCTCAGAAAGGGTGTTCTCAGCACCTCAGCAGAGCAGCTCAGCCCCTTACAATGGATGTCAACCTGTACTACTTTGTAGTCAGAAAGAGTCTGTCTCAAGTTCAGCCAGTGTGAGATACCAGTTGTCATTTATGCACATATATAATTTAATTATCTATGTTACAGTAGCCCCAGATGCCCCCATCAGCATGGCATTAAGACTTCACTTAGAATTGGTAATTAATTAATTAATGTATTTTTAAAAACAAGGCTGCTAGATTGTTTTACATTTCTGTCATTTGTTCCTGTAGCGTGAAGGATGTCATCCTTCCTTCTGCCCATCACCCAGACATGGGAAGCGCAGCAGAGAAGTTGTAGGAGTATTTTGCTTTGACTGTATACTACTTTCTTGTTTGCAGCAATTCACACTCAGAGCACTCTAAACCTGCACTGACCTCTCACAATTTATCTTCTCTGATTTCCTACTTGTGATAGGAAAAGGGCAAAGAGAAGAACATAATGAATGAAATGAAATGAAGCCCTCAATCCAAACCTGTCCAGTCCAACTACCACTTCTTCCAGGGAGATAAGCTTCACAAAAGGATGCCCTGAATTCCACATCTCTGCCAACACTCCTCCAGGATCTGTCTGCAGAGCAAATAGAGATGTGTGGGCCACCCACACAGCCTCATGCAACTTGTTCACGCACCACTAACAGAGGTACCATGTGCTTTAGTGCAGGCTCAGCAAGCTGACCTGACAAATCGTAGGAACAAAATGTGAAGCTCAGGTGAGTAGTCGGTAGCAGAGTTTACAGCTTGGAGGCTTCCCAGTACTTCCTTTGGATCAGGTGTTATCTGAGTGGTTATTGTTGTTTCTACCCTGCTGTGTTGTATGACTGGGAACTAAGGAGCAGGAACTTCTACACTGGAGAGTTGTCCACCTAGCACTTGGTAGGATAGGACCTCCATTATCTAAACGTAAATGTAAATACAGCTCAACCAGTATGTAATTACGTTTTACTTATTTGTTTCACACAATGGGGATGCTGAACTCTCTCCTGAATTATGGTTGTTTCTAAGCCTACAGGACATTTTAAGATGAGATAATGTGGGAGCCCATTTTGTTTTAATGTGACTAACCACAAATAACTCCAAAACGCTGAGGAAGTCTTCTTCAAAACTCAAGTTTAGATGTTGTCAGCCAGTCGTCACTGAAGATTATAACATCATTTGTTTGGGAATTTAATGAAATATAATGTTTGGAGCCTGAACAAGTATGAAAGAAAGATGCAGTTTTTCAAAATTGAAAAAGTGATGAGAAATTGCTGGATTTAACTTTTCTACCAATCTTTCTGAAAAACACGATCTTATATATTTAACAAAAATGGTGTACTTTGGTCCAGAAGGATTTTGTTAGGAAAACTGATAGAAGTTAAAACAGATGCTAGAATTCAACAGCAACCAGAACATTAGATGTGTTGACATGATAGAATAATGAGCTGATGTTTTATAATACAGATGAATAATTAAGAAGACAGAATTTGTGATATCAAGCTAGAATACTGATTTAGGTTTAATGGTAAACCTTTGAAAATACCAGGTGGGATATTCATATCTAAAGCGTACTTGCCCAGTTCCTAGCAAACAAGCATCAAAATGCTGCTTGCAACTCAGTAATGCTACATATCAAAAGAAAAGCTCTGGATACCTTGCCAAGTATCTAAATGTTTGAAATGGGAAATTTCCACTCTGTGTTACAAGCTGATTGGTAACCTTACTGCAAAGTCATACTTGAAACACCTGAAAAACAGCAATTTGCACTATTCTCTAAAAACCCGAACAATGTCATTGCCATCACCTGTATTTCACCAATCTGCTAAAACAGACTACCATCATTCTCAACTTCTGGTAATGGAAAGCACAAAAGACAATTAAATGGTGCGGTTAGGGCTCAAAATTAGCCCTTCCAGTGATGAAGGGTCACTACATACAGGGCTGTACTACTGAGAAGGGAGCAAGTGGGTTAAGGAAAGGGATTAATCTTTGCTGAGGTTTCATGAGGAATCTGGAATATTGTCCAATGCAGAAGGACATAAATAACCAGGAGAGCACCTGGCTGAGGGCAGGAGAACAGCGTCTGAGGGATCTGGGTTGGTTTGACCTGGAAAAGAGATCTAATTGCTTTCTTCAGCTACCTAATAAGTGGAAACAAAGAAGTCAGAGACTACTGGAGCTACTCAGTGACAGGACAAGAGGCAATGGACACAAGGTGTAGCAAGGAGAATTCTAGTTGCATATAAGGAAAAAATGCAGTTAGTGTTGTCAAAAAATGGATCAGGTTGTATACCCCCTGTCCTTGGAGATGTCTCAGACCACTCAGATAAGGCCCCGAGCAACTTCATCTTCATTGAGAAGGTAAGGGCTTTGAGCAGGAAGATGACTAGATGATTTTCAGAGGTCCTTTCCAATGTAAATTATTCTGTGATTCTACAAAAGCAATGCTTCAACTGAAATGAATTTATCGACTATTACTAAAATGTCTCTGAACGGAATGATTTTCAAAGTGTAAAAATAACTGAATCCCCCATTAGGATATGACTAGATATGGAATGCGACATATGTACCTCATGTACTTAATGGCAGGTAACAGATGTGATACTGTTACACAAAATAGTTGAGTGTCCAGTACAGCACGAGAATCCTGCCGAGGTACTGCACATTTGGTACGTGCAGTACTTCTTCTGCAGTAACCAGTCACTGGGAATTCAATTTCTAGACTTTACGTTTAACTTTTGAAAATGCCTTTATCGATGAGAGCTAAGATCTTATTCTATGCATATAGAAGAGATAGCAGAAACTGAGGAGAGACAGGAAAGCAGCAGAAAATATGAAATAATTTTTACTTATTTAGGGGAACTGGAGACAGAAATATAAGACAGATTTCACCCAAAAAGGTAATATTTGCAGGAACTGAAAGAATAATAAGGAAGTGGTTAGAAGGAAGATGACAGTGGATTGGTCTGCAAAGAAAATTGTCATGTTGGAGTCTTCTAAGGCCAGGCTGTGGGACCTGTCTTTGAGCACAAAGAGAGAGAGGTGCTTTCATGAAACTTGCTCAAGACACTTCACCACAGGAAAGCTGAGAAATGCTGCATGGAGACCAGTGGGAACTTCACACAGTGCACCCCACTGACCACTAACAAACTCCCTGAAGTTCAGAAGACCTTGAAGCAGACACTGCAGTTGTTGGAGGGGATATCGCCTGGTTTCAAAATCCTGTTCTAAATATTGTCCTCAACTCAGAGGATATTACATCCTAAAGGCATTAGTTTTAAGATCAGATGCAGAGGCTGATATTTCAGATCTCTAAGGTTTTCTACACCTAGTTACTTCAGTTTGGAAGAACTGTGACAGGTAATATGAGCTGGTATTCTTGTTTCTCTTGCAAAACCATACCACAGCTGGCTGCAACTGCACTCTTCCACACAATGGGTTACACCTTTTGTTAACTGAGCTGATTTTTTACTCCTGTGTTCTGGTGGAGAAAGATTGACTGCGCACTTAGCACTCGGCAAAGGCAATCCCAAATGTGAGTAATGTTATAAAGAACATGGTCTGACTTGAATGTTTGCCTGGATGATAAATGCAGTGCATGCTGCTTTGATGGGGATCAGGTAGATATTAGAATTTGCAGGTTGCTCTAAAAGCAAAGTGTATTTTTGCAGCAATCAAATTCTAGTTTTGATTATGCCTTCAGTATGGTTCCAGCAGGGGGGCAAATTTACAGTATTTTTGAAAATACATATCTATTTGTTCAGGGAATAAGAACAAGAAAAAAAGATAACTAAAAATGTCTAGATTATTATGTTCAGAAGAACAATACTTTATTACAGTACACTACACCTAACTTAATAAGCAATACAATAAGACTTTCTTGTGAAGAATTTTTTTTTTCAAAATGGTATTTACTATGTTTTCTCTTATGAGCGTTATTTGAGGGTCTAAAATAGCGTTGTGGAACAGGATGCCTGAATTTTCTTTCTACTACTTTTGCTGAGTTTGGGCAAATCACAGTTCTTTTATCCCCTGTCTTGCTAAAATAACAATTTTGAGGGCTTCTTACAAAATTTCATTGCTCAGTGGTTGCTAGAAGCCTTTGAAATGTTCAGATAAAAATTGTTAGGGAAATTTTAAGAATTATGGTTATTATGGTAAACACTACCCATTTACTTTTTAGAAATATATTTATCAGATATTTACTGTACTTGCATAATTTTCAAATGCTTACTCCATGTGAAAACACAACATATCCATTACACATGCATATGAATGTATGAAGTCTTTGAAGAATTACTGGATACTTAAGAGGTCTGGGCACTTGCTGGTTCTTGCTACTCAAAATGGGATCAATTTCTTTGTCAGCTTAAACCAAGAAATATTTTAAATTTAAGACCCAACTATATTCAGTGACAGAACCTCCACCCCCATAATTCAGAGAAATTAAAACAGTTTCAAACTGAATCAGAATACAATACATTAAATCCAAATTCAAACCTTCTTCCAGCTAATTATACTGCTACAGATGGAGGTATGCAATTTACTGAGCATCTGTGCATAGCAAAATTTTGGACAACGTGGGTGGTGCAACTTTTAAATCATACACATGCTGTGACTGAAGCAAAGCAAAAAGACTCATTGATGAGAGTTATTTTATGATTTCAAACAAATCCAAGGTATTGAATTTCATAGTGCAATTAAATGCATAAAAGCACAGTGGAAAGTCAAGTGCAAACCTGGTTTCATGTTGGGAATTAGAAAAAAAAAGTGTCTTTTATGCATAATTCTGCTCCTTTTGGGTAAGTCAAAGACAGATTAAAAAGAAACATCTAGATAAAAACCGGGTGAGAAGCAGAGGTGGTCAAAGAGCAGAAAATCCTGTTCACAAACAGCATGCTTTCATTAGAAAATGGACTGTTCTTGGCATCTTTGCTCTCTTCTAGTATTTACTGGTTGCAGATTTCTTACAGTTGCAGTTTTTTTCAGTTTAACTTTTCAGCTGGGGAGCTGCCACCAAAAGATTATGATCAGATATGTATTCCTTCAGTTAACCCCTGTTGTCTGGACCTGCTGTAGCTCAGACATCTCAATAAAACTTGAGAGGCAAGGAAAGAAAGAAATACATAATCAAATATGCCCAAGCAGTTATTTGGTATTTGAGTTCTACGAACCAACTATATGCTACGATGTCACTGCACCTGATACAATGAGCTCAGAGGATGTTTTGTATCTGTGGTATTTTGAGTAATAGTTAATGTGACTGCATGTATACCTCCCCTATAAATTTACTTCAATGATCTAATACACCTGATAGGGCCATCAAGCATACATTGTCTGTATGATGAAACCTAAACCCAAGAAGGAAAAAAAAAAAAAAGCCAGAAAATTCACAATCCCATAATGTCTGCCCTATCACCAAGTGGATTTGATTATGGAGCAAGAGAGGGTAAACATTTACCTTTCCAACCAACCAGTTAGTGCTTGTGCTACAGACTTTTTGCTGCCATTACAGGTGGTTGCTGGCTTCATGCATGCTCTGGGAGGACAGATGATATTTGATCTGGTATCATGGTAGGACTCAGGCACAGAGGGGACTATACCAACACAAAACTGGTTACATTTTCTGAATACGACGGAATCAGCAGCCTAGGTTTACAGGGCATCGGCATTTTACATCATCTTCCAGCAGGGAGTTTGGTCCAGTGCTCAGAGCCCTAAAAACGCGCTCTCTGCAACATCAAGCCACAAGGTGTGAGACTTTATGATGCCACAAGCGCAGCACCCTCTTTGCTCAGGGTAGACCCTGAAACTTTCCAAATTCCCATACGAGTTACTATTTTCCTCGAGTACTCTTAGGAAATAGGACTTTCACACGTACTATGTCTGTGCAGAAAATGAGGACAACTTAGCTGCAAGGGGGAAGGGTTACATCATTCATTTGCTTGTAACAACAGTAGGACACTAACAATATATTTATGCACAATAAGTCATGATGAGCCTGTTTCCCATCTGCTCCCATGACAAATGTGTTTCCACATGGCAGTTCTGCCTGTCTTCATTTATGCAGCCCTCACTGAAGCTTTGGTAAAAGGTTAGTGAATCCCAGGGCAAGGAGTCTGTACCAACACGCACATCTTTTGTCCCTAGTACTAAGTGATTGTTGGAGATTTTGTTGGAGAGATGAGTTCTCATTTTCCCTGCTCTTGAGGCCCACCTTTGCTACAGTGCCAGTTTTTTCCTCTTCATATGCCTCATCCTTCACCGTAGTTCAGTCTCCACATCTGTGGATCTCACCCTACTTGGTGCTAAGACAGAGAAGGATCAAGACCTGAAGCACAGGAATTACAGGTGTAAGGAGTAGTACCTATGGTTCTTCTCCCTCACACAGATGCTATTTACCTCACTTACTAAAACGGCAAATGCAATTTTGCAAGGTTTTCCTCACTGGCCTTTTATCCTGGTCCCATTTCTATCACCAGCTTTTTTCCCATCCCACGACCGGAGCAGCTTGGATGTTCCCTGGTTCCATCCCCTTCTCTGAGGAGCAGCAGAACTGAATTTTGCTATCCTTCTGAGAAGCCCTTAGCTGCCTCTGGAGATGGATGCAAGCTAAACAAGCTAGGTACTTAATGAGCTTAGTGAGGAAAAAGCAACAATACCAGGATACACAGATGACCTGCCATAACAATCAAACAGTGAATTTCATATAATTGTCTGAACACCTCCTGTCATTAGCTGGCAAACAATTCAGAGCTACACAGTGATCACAAAAATCTGTTCACCGAACCATATCAAGTATGAGAAAACTCATAAACACTGTCATCTGACTGCAAACATTTCACGAAGAGAAGCAAGCCACATTTTTTTTTCCCCAATAAATTGTTTGCCAGTAGAAATCTGTGATAATGCAGCTACAGAAGTAATATACAATATCATCTTTTATGTGAAGAAAATGACCTGAGCCCATCAATTATTATTAATTAATTAAGATAAATAACTTAAAGGTTTATCCAAGAGTATCAGTTTCAGTGCAAAGATCAATTAAGGTACAAAGCTTCAAGCACTGTGTATACATCCATGCTTACAACCTGAAAAGATGAAATTACTCCATATCTGGCCAGAGTGCAATCTTTATGAAAGAAAATTTTGCTGTGAAACACCCTTAATATCTATTTTCATGGTGGCCAGTTTTCTCTATATAACATTTAATTAAGAGCACCTACTTTTTATCCCTCCTTGTAGTCCACAAATTAAAGTAGCGTAATGATAATCCACATGAAATGGAGACTGTGCAGCAGAGCAGTTGTCTTTAAGTATGACAATACTTCCAAGAACTTTCTGGTAGTTTTATATATTCTAAAGGGGGGAAGAGGAGTTTTGCATTTTGGATCATTGTACTACCAAACTGTGATGCCTATAATAAGCATTTTCTTGAAGGGGTATTTAAGCACCAATTTTGACAGGGATTCAGCACTCATATTTAGAAGAAAATATTTTTGAAGACCTCAGTCTACTGAGGTAAGATATTGCTAGGTACATCACTACAGATCCTGACATTTGAAATCTGGCCCTGATATTAGTATGTTTATGAATAGTGTGTGTCTTTGAAAAATTAAGACTTTCTCATGACAGTGGCTAATAGGCACTTTGTCTTTTAAAATGCCACTTTTATTGTTTTAATGTGTTAATTTAAAAAACAACCATAAAATAAAATACAAAACAACTCAAGACCTAATATGTAATAAACAAATCTTGGAAATGTTCTGTAACCTACCTGTGAAAAAGGCAAGAAATGGCTTGAAATAGCCAAGATTTTTTTACTGTACTTAAAGATGCTTAGGAGTTTGCAACACCTTGCATCCAGTGTGAACATGTGGGCTATAAAGAGAGTATTTAGGACCCTATATCTTTTATGAGTGTATATGGTTCCTTTTAGCATCTTGTATTGGCTCATGTGGTCTCACCATGTCATGGGATGGTCTGCAAGCTCCACCTTGCCCAGCTCAGGGCTGTCAGGCGTCAGCAGGGAATTTGGAAGAAACTGAAGGAGGTGGGAGAGAAAGCAGGAGGACACAGAAGAGGTTGGAAAGTTGGGAAAGGCTACTGAAGGTTGATTTTCCTTCCTTGACTCCCAGTCTGATCGCTCTGCCTATGAGGGCTTCATTGCAGGGTGGGTTGAGTCCTGAACTGCAGGGTGGACCTAGAATCCACAGGAGGACAGGTTATAAGGTTATAAGGAAGAGACCACAGCTTTGTGTTGTCCTTCAGAGCACTGTATATCTAGGAAAAGATCAGATAAATCAGATTAAATGCTAGAACTATTCCTCTTTTTCATTCGAAATCATACTCTCCCACTACTTCAGCTTTCTTAGTTGTCACACAAGTTGTTGCCCATCTATCTCATGTGCATGGACGAGAAACATCTTGCTGGGGTTTTGTAAAATGCTTAAGGCCCCTGGCTGAAGGGTTGTGCAGAAATGCAAATAATTTTTACTTTCCTCTGAAACATTGCAACATAATTAGTGGACAAATGCAGAGAAACTGAAGGGCTTATATCAACCAATTAATCCTTTCTTAAAACAACCCCTACATTGGCATCTGAAATGTAAGTAAAAACATAAAACTGTCGGTCAAGGAATGCTCATGGAAATAAGTGGTAACCAACAGGATGAATGGATCTGAATGACTCTATCACGTACTTTGAAAATAAAACCAATGAAACCCAGCCAACACACATAAATATAGCAGTTCTAGTCATATATCTGTTTAAAAATAAAGGAAAAACATGCAGTCCAATAAATTTTAGTAAGAAACCAGCTTCCAGCATTAGTTTTCTGAAAGACCTGCTTCTGCTGAATTGGTTTTGATTGGGATACAACTATATCACCTCTACTCTGCACTTTATAGGCCACACCTGTAACACCACATCCAGATTTATCCCCACTCTAGACCAAAAGAGACATTTAGAAATGGCCATGTTTTAGCCACAGAGTTGGACCAGATGACGTCCCTTCCAGCGTGACCTTTTCTGTGATTCTCTGACTTATAGCCTTGTAATTATTGCTAAACAGAAGAAAGATATGATGGTGTAATAAGGGAAAACCATTCTTTAATGATTTGGAGAATACTTTCTGAGGGCTGGCTGTGCTCTGTACATTTCAAAAACAGTGTATTAGTTATCAAATATTTGATGATATTTCAATACAAGAGCCAGCTTGAATAATTTAAAAGGAATTTCAGGAGAAATTTGTTAAGAAAATGCCCATTCATTTGTCACCAAAACCAACCTTTTCTTTTTCTTCTCTTGAGAGTCATTGTAATCCAGATTCTATTTCTCTAACTTTCTCTATGCATTGTACAGTTTAAGAAGGATTGGAAATTTTATTGCCACTGTCACTGTAAGTAAAAAGAAATACCCAAGACTGATCTTTGGAGAATACAAAACCAGATGTTAATACATTAAAATAAAGATTTACAGGGCATAATGACACAACAAAGAGCACCAAAGTCATCTGCACTGTTTGCAATTCTCTGTGCTTTTAATTTTGCGACTAATGATTTTAGACAATCAAGTCAAATACCTTTGAGATGTATGAAGAAACAACATTAACTTATTTAAATTCATCAAGGGTAAAAGAAAAAAATATGATTCATGGGAGTGTTCCCAGACTTAATGTGTGGATAATGAACAAATTACTCTCCTCTCTATAAGCCAGTTTTTATAGAGGGAAAATATGTTCTCAGCATGTTAAACTGCAACTGTGTCACCAGAATCAGCCTATAGTGATACAATAACCATCTTTATACATGGTAAATGTTTTCATTTTTTCCGTTAAGTCAGTGAAAAAGTTAAAAGGAGACCCAGCATTGTCGCAAACAGAAGTCTGTGGGGAAAGGACAGTTCCTGCAGGTTTCTTTTTTCAAAGCCTGAATCAGTGACAATTCCTGTTCCTGAGATGCATATAGGAATCCTCTTTTTACACTCGTCAGCAGTGTTGATGCTGTCAAGTTATATCAGACAGCAGTATGTGGGAAAGATATAATGCATCTTCTGGGAGCCACCACTTATCAAGCCCTCAAGCCCTTCATTTCCCTGAAAGCTGTGGTCTAAAGAAACACAACTGAAATCACAAGTCCCAAAATTCACTTTCACTAATGTTGCTCATAGTTTTGGCAGTTCAAAGAGACTTGATGCTGCTCCCTTGTGAGTGTAGGTATAAATTTAATTCATATATTTGAGAAGATAGTACAGAAATAATTTAATACATTATGAGATGTGCCCATTTTTTACTTAATAGTAATATGAAGGCAGGCTGGGTTTTGTGAATTATTCAATTGTCTTCTATGCAGTAGGAAAATATCCTATTAAATTTAAATAATAAACTGAGTAACAGATCAGAGATTGGTATTTACATTTAGAATGTTGCAAAGACCCTTTCCACCATCATCTGTTAAAATGCACTGTGAAAGATTAATAACAGACAATTGCTACCCATGGAAAGGATCCATCTAGAATAAGATTTAAACATGAAAATTCACATAAATTCTAAACTGGCATAAATCTCAAATCAGCAATGATGTCATCTTACTTCTTGGGACTGCTCTGCCATATAAACACCTTAGCTCATTAAAGGCTTCCCTAGTTGGCCAGAAGGTCCTCTGTGGTCATCTACACCACTTTAGCAAGACAACTGAGGACCCTGAAAAGATAAAGTGTTTCATCCACCCTCTTAACTCCTTGTGTTTTGAATTACCACATGCATACCTAACCAAAGCAGGCTGGAAAGAATAGAGCTCCCTCTGAACCCAGTGGGCTATATAAGGCATGAAAGAACATTCTGGATTTACTTACCCAAAGGCACATGCCTTAACCTGGATTCCACCCTAGAATAGTAGTACTTCCCAATTGTCATTATTATCTAAAATATTTTATCTCATCTATTCTGTCAAATTCTTAATATAATTCCAAAGTTATTAGGGCAAACCAGTTAGTAATAATAAACATTATTGAGCAAAAGCTGGTATGGAAAAATTTAGTTACTTGTTATGCAGTGTAACAGAACACAGAGCCTTTTAAAAAAAAAATGATTTCTGATTTATGTAATGATGACTAAGTCTCCATTTAGAAGATTTCCTATTGTTTAACCTAAATATTATAGAGTCAGTAATAGAACCTGGCTATGCATTAAAAATTAAAAGTCCTGTATTTGCCAAAAATTCTGAAATAACTAACCCAGATGTCAAACTCTCTTAGATTCTCAGCATTTGAATATAAAATTTTTATATTATCAGTGATTCACACACAACTACATCAAAGCAGCAGCTTAGTTTCATATTAAATAATATGAACACAGGAACAGCTGTGCTGAATCAGAGGTAGTCCTTCATGAAACTGCTTTAACACAGTGAGAGAGAGACATCCCAAAGGGAATGCACTTGCTGTCTCTCCCAAATCTCCCCTGAGTTTCGCAGTATTTGAGCGGTTCCTAAAGCTTCAGCACCATATTCTCTGATTACATGAAAATGTCAATTTTAATAAAATCTTTGTACATTTTTAGCCTCATCACAATGAGATTCCTGGCTTTTTGATAAACGGGAGCTGCATTTCTGTCTCTCCATGTACCATCTTTCAATGCTACTATCTGTTGATCCTGGTATTGCTACCAGGATATGCTCTATCCTCAGTGTACAGATCCCTGCTGTCTCTGCAGCTACATCAGGGGTCTCTCTTCGCAGAACCTCCCACTTTCTCCTCCACTTTCAGATACCCACTAAGTCTTCTAACAGTCGCTGGTCCTCCTTCAGATACACACACAGGGTGGGCAGGCACTAACATCACCCTACAACAGAGGTGTAGGAGTTCTTGGGTTTTTAATAATATTATGAATTTTTGGCTCTTGGCTAGTGTTTTTACTTTGGTAAATAACTTATTTACTCCTGTAATAAAAGGAACAAATAGAGCAGGAAATTATTAGGCATGGCCTACATTTCCCCACTGTAGGGTTGTACACTTGCTGTACCATCACTGTTAATGTTGCGTGGTATCTACAGGAAAAACTATACATCTTCCATAAAATACAGAGGATGATATAAGCAATTTAAAATTCAAACTCATTACCTTAAATTCCATTCTATCATGGATTGATTTGTGTTTACTGACAATCATGTGTCAGTCTCTGAAGACAAACTCACAGCATTGGAAAAACCTGATTTGAAATTGCAAGTCGTGCAAAGAGTGCGGAAAGTAGACCCAGATTTGGGTTATCCTCTGACACTTCACCTTCAGAACTCTGAAGCATTCTCAAAACAAGTAGTTAATCTGCATTACAATTACTTTGCACTGCTAAAAAGGTGTTAGCTAAACCCGGAATATCTAAAAGTAAACATAATTTTTTTCTAAACGTGGCTTATATTATCTCCTTGTGACATAGGTAGGTCCTGAAAATACAGGACCTTAACAGCACTCACTGGGAACTTAGTCATGTTGGTTTTAAAGTAGTTGAATTTGATGGTATTTCTCTTGGTGCAGGAGTGGAAACGGAACTGTAAAGAGAGCACACAGTCCCACTGGTATGGAGGAATAACCAGTATTTGCAGACTTTTATGAATTTGTAAGCATGCTTGTGTGGGGTTATGGGTATCAGGAGAAAATCTCCCAAACGAGCATTATTTTTCCACTAATGGTTCCATGATGGAAGGAAAAATAAAAAAGGTGGTGACTGTGGACAACTCTTCCCAGCACCACTAAGAAATACCACTGGACAACAGTGAAAACAATTGAATAAAAAAACCCAAAAAACATTTGTAATATAGATCCACAATTTCCTGTTTGCTACAAGCAGAATTAGACAGAATTAGAAACCAGTAATGTATTTCATTGGAATTCAATGCTAGTGAAAACTGAAAAAAAAAAGAGTTGCTGTGGTCAGCATCAAACAGGAAAAAAAAAAATAATAGTCCCCTTATTGCTCACTTTGCCCATTTCCCAAAAATTTTTGGTACTAATACATCAAGACACTCATTCACAGAAAGACATGTCCCTTGCTCAAAATTCACTAGTAAAGCTCCTTCCTGACTCACTCACCTTCTTCTTGATGCTCTTTATGTCCTTTCAAACTTGCCTGTTGTTCCATAGGAACAATGCACAGATTTAATCTACAACCTAACATTTATAGTATAAAAAAACCACGTTTGGGTAAACTTCACTTGGACAGAAAAACAGAAAACAAAGCCCCCAATATCTGATAAGCCAGCCTAATTTCTGCTTTCACTTGCTATTTCCTCACAGTGCAAAGAAAAGGAAGGTAGGAAAAGAGTGAACAAAAGAAATTCTTTCACATGTCCCCTTTTTAAAACAACTGCCTTCACACCAAATAATAATAACTCTCCTTCTTATCTGCAATTCACCCTTTCTGGCAGGTGTATTACAAGTTAATGAAACAGAGGAATACTGATGCTACATTACATTATTTATTACTGTAAAGGTGCTAGAATAAATTCTAGTAGCCCTGAATATGGTAATTTATTTTTTTCTTCAGAGCATAAACACTAACATATTCTGGTTTCCCACTTCTCATTTACTCTCCAAGTATATTTATCTACACATAAAAAATTCACAAATAGGTAATTTGATATAAAGCATACTAGAAGGAACTCCTGCTCAAGGAAAACTCTTACCAGTAGACAGAAATCCTCATCGTGTTTCTGGAAGATCATCTCAATTATTAACAGACTCACAACTGATGGATAACTCCCAATTGTTGCCACCTCTACTGGAGGTGAAGAGGTAGGTAATTTACCTACTGCTTTCTAGAATTTATCACTATATGGTTTTCGTTTTAAGTAGATCACAGCTAAAATATTTAACATTAAAACTAAGGATTTTTAAACAATAAACTATTTCATAACTAAGCTGCACTAGAAAAACTTTAAGCATAATTCATAGCTTTCTTTTCTTGTCTATAAACGTATTTCCTTGTTAGGGGTCATAGCATGATTACGATAGCTGACTGAAAGTTGCACTCTCAGTGGATCTTAAATATTAGTTAAAAATGGACTTGAGTTTATTGGCACCCCATGTTGTTTAAGCCATATAAGCTGAGAATGTAATATCTGATAGTAGCAATTCCCAGGTGAATGAATATTATTGTCCCATCTGACATGTCTGACACAGAGGCTTTAATGCGCTTGTTCTTTCCAGCACACAAACATAAAAGATGTCATTTTTACCTATAGGAGTAAGAGCTGGACCTAACTGAAGGTCCTGTTGCAACTCTGGTAGAGCCAGGAGGAACTTGGAGCTCCTGGCTTTAAGATTTGCCTACTGATTGTACCATTTAATTGAGAGCAGTTAAATACAGGCACAGTAAATATTCACCCATATGGTATTGGCAATGTTTTATAAAATGAGATGTGAAGCACAAACATAGTATTGTAAAGGGTAAAAAGGCTTGCTTTATAATATTTATTTCTTAGAAATACGATAAAACAATATTGAAGAGAAAATGCATGGTTTCAAATAACAATGAGCTGCTGGTATTCCTACAGGACTTTTCTTCCTAAAAGTACCAACTAGTGTGGTGTCTCTAAGTGAACTTTCAAAACCACTCACAGTTATTCTAGTCTTACTAGGATGAGTGAGAGCAAGGGTGAGCAATGCAGAAATCTTTAAGAATCCCACCAGGAATGCTTCAAATGACTCTTGTTCATTGTATTTATAAATCGTTCAGAAATGCACAGAAACCCCAGCCAAGAGATATATATGGGCACAGGACTACAGAAAGTGGCACACTCCTGCGAGAAGGAAACACACAGACTAGGAAACCCGCCGAACACTGCAGACACAATGTACCAGGCTTTTCTTGAGAAAGCAAATTTTAGATTGCTCCTCTAATGACAAGTGTTACATAAAGACTGTCTTCGGTGTCCTGACAGGCATTTGTTTGGGAAGGCACGCTGTGTGTTGACTCATGCAGCTGGGACAACCCCAGAGCTTTAGTGAGTCCCGGCGGTGTGTATATAGCACAACGATTTACAGCGAGGGAGGGGATGGATGGGTACATTAGCAAGGAAGGTAGGAGGGAAGACAACTAGAGGCATAGTATGCCGAGATACAAATTTCATCCTAAAGCACTTTCTCAGTCAAGCTCATCATTGCTCTTTAGCAATATCAGGGCAACATAGGAATTTGTTGACAAAATGAAGAATTAAAAGCAGGTGCCCAGAGCGCTGGGATGGTGTTGCACTACTACATCCTTGTGCTGGTGCCTAAATGCACCCAGAGAAGAGCAACAAAGTTGTTGACAGGGCTGGAAGGCATGCCCTATGCAAAATGGCTGAGGACTTTTGGTTTGTCTAGTTTGGAGAAATGGAGGCTGAGTGGTGATCTCATTGCTCCCTACAGCTCCCTGAGGATGAGATGTGGAGAGGGAGGTGCTGAGCTCTTCTCCCTAGGATCCAGTAACAGGACAAAGCTGCATCGGGGTGGTTTATACTGGACATTAGGAAGCATTTCTCTACTGAGAGGGTGGTCAAACACTGGAACAGGCTTCCTAGAGAGGTTGTCAGTGCTTCAAGCCTGTCAGTGTTTAACAGGCATAATGCCCTTAACAACGTGCTTTAACTTTTGGTCAGCCCTGAATTGGTCAGGCAGTTGGACTAGATGATCCTTGTAGGTCCCTTCCAACTATCCTATCCTATCCTATCCTATCCTATCCTATCCTATCCTACCCTACCCTACCCTACCCTACCCTAAATAGGCTCTTGAGGAAGAGAGAGGAAGTGCTTTGCAAGGTGAGGACTTGAGGGTATGGATGAGACTGCTCAAGGTGAAAAGCTCTATCCAAAACAAGAACAGAATCCAGACCAGCTGCTAGTTAAAACTAGAGAAAGCGGGAGTGAGCTATGTTTTCTAGCTAGGGTGGCTAAAATTTTCTAAAGCAAATTTTGCAAAGTGTCAATGAATACAAAGATCTCCCAAAGCACAGATTTTCAAAGGAAAAATGCACTGACTATCCTCTGCAAGAATCAAGGGCCCACAATCTTCCAAGGGGTAGATATGTAGATGTTTTTATATTTCATATCATACTGAACAAATGCCAGCCCTCTTTGCAATGCAGCTATTTTTGAGTCTTAATGAATTGAGTGATAACCAGCAGCTATATTTTTTGAGAAATGAACACGTTTAAGTGATATGATTCTGTTTTAATATTTATGAATTTTAAGATTCACAGAAACATTGAAATGTGATAAATATCAGCAAAAGTTTTTTTCTAGTTGTTGAAGCTGAGATTAGAATAATGTTTTGGACTGTGATTTATTCATTAAATTTCAAAGAAAAAGACAACAAAAAGAAAAGTCTGCGCTGTTCTCCCTCCTCTCAGGCCTACAGCAGTAATGAATGATTTAAGAGAAAATTTCACAAGTTGAGAATGACCAAACTCTTATTTTTTAAAACTTATTTCTGTTTTCCTCTAGTCATCTATGGAAGAGAATTACAAGCAGAATTTATAGGGCTGCCCTAGCTAACCTTGTGCCCATATCATGGTGTCTCCAGCAGCAAATCCAACTGTCTCCCTGCCTCTCCAATTAGGCTTATTAAATGAACTAGTTAAAATGGAAGAAAAAAATAATTTAGTTTTAATTGCATTCTCACTTTGCCTTTTTTTAGAGATGGCTCATGAGCCAACAGTGTGCAAATATATCACTCCACACAGGGCTTGTGGGTGTCCCACCTCTCATAGCAGCAGAATACTAATGCTTCCCAAAAGCAGTTATTGTATATTTATGGAAAAGACAGATAATGGAATGAATCAAATTGTTCGACTGCATTGTCTTCAAAACAGCCATCTTAAGCTTGAGTTTTGCAGTGTAATTCTTCTGATCAGGTCAGTTTGATCAGTGTCTCTTGAGAGAGGCAGAGACTGAGCCCAGGTGCCTCTGAGAAGGTACATGAAATAGTCAAAACAGGTTGGCCATAAACTGCCTGTAGGTGGTCTGGAACCTGCCTGAATTTCCATGTTGTGAATCATCATCTTTCCCTCACAAAAGAATTTATGAGAGCAGGAACTCCAGCCGGCTTAGCTTCACCAACAAAAATTTGAGGTCAATAATACAGAAAAAAAGACGGTTGCAGGGATGGAAGTAATATTTGAACAAATGGAGCTGTATTTTTTTCCACTGCTGCTGAGGACACATTTAGCTGACTGAAGAAAACAGGACTGGATTTAAGGTCTGATGTACTCAGTGAAGTAAATAATAAGACCTTCTGCTTTTGCCTTGCAAAAATCGATTTTCAATCATTTTGTAAATATTGTTAGAAATATGCTTTTATAAACAGAATATTTCATAGAGAACAGAGGTTCATGAAGACTCATTGTAATATTCTGTTTATCAGTTTTTATACTGAAGCTAACTGGTATAACATTAACCCAAGGGCAATATTTTATACTTCTATGAGATTTTTTCCCAGTGTTTTATTTAAAGTTCAGTTTCCCAAATAAAGCATATGGTATTGATTAAGTAAATTTTAAATCCAACAAGGCAACTTCAGCAGTCTCTTACAAGAATTCACTATATACAAACTATTAATGCTAATGACAAATCTTAGCATTTCTATAGAACTGTCATTGCTGGAAATATTGTGGTTTTGTTACATCAAGACCTTTTTTCTTTTTAAAAAAGCACTTGCCTTTAATACTTTAATATTTTATTTTAGACAGCTTATTATATAGCTGTTATCTTAAATTTCTGTCATCTGAGCACCCGTTCTACTGTCCCAGCACATCCTGCTAAGTAGAGCTGGTTAATTTTGACAGCAAAATTAATAAAAATGAGTAAAACTTCTGAGTCTTCTTGTTCATTTAAAACTATAATCAGGACCAAACCAAGGCACTGATGTAATAACACCCACAAATGACTACACTTTGAATATTTTCCTTTCAAAATATTATTTTCTTTGTATTAAATATTAACTCACAAGGAAAAAATGCAATAGCAACTAGAAATATGGAAAAGCCTTTCAGACTGAAAAACTAGTATTTATCCAATGAATAACCTTTCTTGGGCAAGAGAATCACAGTATGACTGAAAAAGGAAAAGAAAAAAGGCGAATGGTTAAATGATTTAGATCACAGTAATCTATAATCTCATTTCTATTCAATTTCTCTTGCACAGGCTACAATCTTTCTTATTGCCATAGCTCAAGAAAGGCTATCCTTCTTTGAAAAATACATGTAATTATGCTTATAAAATATTTTTTCATGCAGAAATTCACTGGGCTAGTCATTGCTGAGCACATTTTCACATTTGTTATATGTATATATACAGTAAGACAGCCAGTTAAAGCCCATTAATTGGTAGGTTATAATGCAATCTAATTTATTGTTGAAATATTATGGACTGCTTAAATATTTCTATTTTACTGCTACATCTAAAAATTATAACTAGTTTATCAATTTATATTGCAGTATTGAATCGTTAATCCAATTCTGTTTAACTTTCAACAGAGCTTACTGTTAAGAATGGTATGTTAATGCTGTAACATCTCTAAAAATTAGAGGAAATTAGACAAATCTAATATTATGCTATTTTTTCCCATGAACAGAGACAGTTTCCCAACACCACAGAAAATCCCGAAGGAATATTTCCCAGCTTTCCATACACTTGCCCACTCCCTCCTCCACCTCTTGCAGGCACACAGTTACTGTTTGCTCTGAAGACAAGAAGGTTTCCCTTGGCAGTAGTGAATTCAGAGCAAATATACATAGATAGGTGGTTTGAAAAGAAAAATTTTAGCCAAAGGGACATTCTGAAGTGAAGGTCCCAGGTGGAAGAAGAAACTTTGTTGACCTTCAGAAATACATTACTAAAAGAGCAAGTTTGGTGCTTTCTGCCATATGACTCAACTGTTGGCCAACAAATCCCTTCATCTCCTCCCATCCAAAGTCTGGCTTTCAGATCTGGATTTTTGCCTGGCTCCCAGTGAATAAAAGCCAGTGCATTTGTTTTCTTTAATTCCTGTATGCTTCCATAGTCATGCACAAATTTTGCTGCCCATGAGCTGCTGGAGCATATAAGTCAAGCTTCAACCAGCTGGAGTCTCCTGCTTCAGCTGATGTTTCAGTTAAGTGCTCTGCTCACTGCAGCTGAGGCAGGATTTGCAGGCCCATATGGAGGGAAACAACACCTACATATGGGATATAGTGTAGGGGAAAAATTGTTGATGCAAAATATAATTTATGATGACATTTAACTCTCTTTAGTATTGATTTGTGAATGCCAGAGGCTGGGCATTTTCAGAAAATGATCTCCAGTCAGGGACTGCATTTCTTGCTCTGGCCCAAATTTGACAATTCTGCGTCACTCTGTCAGACCTTGTCTGCCTGTCTTCGTGACTGGTAGGTGCAGATGAAGACATGTCTGGGTCATGCAAGTTTCAGTTTCTAAGTGGCTTTTTTTTTGCACTTATTGTATGGCTTTTTCTCCAAGAACTCTGTTGTCTCACAGTTTATGGAATTTTTAAAGGTAACACTGAAGCAGCCTGTTAGAGGAGAAAGGTGCCTCCACACCACCAGCAGCTATATTCATCTGGTTTTCTTGCTTTACTGTACAGCTAAAACAGAGCTTTCTAATTGACTTTCTCAAGGCTGAATTTGGTGATTCCCAATTGTAAGGATGTCTTGGTGACACCATACTCCTGCTCACTCAGACCCACAATATCTCCAGTATAAGGCAGCCCTGCAGCCGGCCCACTACTACAGGCCTGCTTGTGACCCTTGAAGGACCGAGCAGCTACTGTCCAAGACGCTTACTGAAACCAGTGGGATTAGTGGGATTCATAGTGTCAATATATGTTGGATCATGCCGTGTTTTAGATCAAAGGACTTCTGTCATAACAAAAGGTTTCTACACTTTTTTTTTTTTTAATCAATTGAAATAACACAAAGTATTTCATATATCATAACACTTGGAAAGAGTTCTTATAATGGATATCCTGCACACCTTGCAAGCAGCTTCCTAATTCCCCAGGAAAGCTAACCAGGGCAAACAGTGATTTACCACCACACCTCCATCCTGGATCAAGGTACTGATGTGTAACCAGCTGAGAAATCACTGCTGAACAACTCAGAATTCAGGCTCCCTTCCTCAGGATGCACCTCAGGGTGACCACAGGATCTTTACTGCAGTCCTATTACTGTTTTGAGCACAAGGATACAAACGTAAAGAATCAAATACAAGGTCCATTGAATTCACTTGCTCAGTGCAAGGACTTCAGTGTTTTAAACTCACCACCAATTCTGGTGAACAGCATATTGAAGACCAATATCGAATTCCAGCTCTGTTCTGGCAGGACAGATGAGTACTATAACACAATCTGGGGCACAAAGAAGTTATGACATTGGAGATGGGCAATGTGAGCAACAAGAGTGAATTGGAAGGCTTCGTTGCTTTTTTTTTTGCGGAAAAATTACAGATGCCAGATAGTGTAGACTGTTTGCCTATATGAAATCCAAGCATGGTCACAATAACCATCATTGCAGCCTGATTTGAAAATGGACAACAAGAGAGAATAAAATTTGAATAAATAATATGAAGGAAACACAGAGTAAATTGTTTTGTGGGATCTTTCATAGAGTAACATTTCTAAAGGGAACTACATGGTAACCCTCTGTCTGGGACACGGCTATCCTCAGGGTAGAAATGCACAGCAAATAAAATATATTCGATCAAATTTTAGTGGTAGGACGACGAGCTACATGGGATGCCCTTTCTATTTTTAAGTTTCTGAGCTTCTGCACTTCCTGACAATGCATCCCAGCATCTCAGGAAAGCGTTTCAAGGCTTTAGAGAGACAGCATAACTCTCCTGGCTCTCACAGCTTATCCTCCAGCAATGTTGCAGAGTACAATTCCACCTCCGAATTTCCTTACAGCAGCATAGGAGTTTTCTGCCTTTCCCTTCACCATCCTCTCACATGTCATTACTCCTTCGGTGATGCTGACTCAACTGTTTTTGCACTAATTTTGTGAAATCTTTTGAGTTACATAAACACTCCACCACCCACTCCCACTTTTAAAAAACAAACAAACAACAAAAAAGAAACCCCAACAAAACACCCTGTGATCGTTTCACTGGTCTGATGAATCAGTAATTGGACAGGGTAATAAACTGTGGCGTATGTGGGGGGCGAAAGGGATAGTAGTGGCTGAGGACAGTAAAGAATGAGAAACTCCAACCTTCTTTACCATCATGTTGCTATTGTGAAGTCGTGTTTTCCCCTTGAAGTGCATCTTTCTCTGAGCAAACGAGAGAAGCAGAATATATTCACTTTGGTTTTGAGCAGCCTGAGCACGCAGATGGCACAAGAAGAAGCTGCAGGCACCTGCCAGATGAAACACTGGGAGGGACTGAGACAGCCCCTGAGCTTTTCAACCCTGCAGAGAGATTCCTGCCTGCTTTAGTGAGCTCGTTTCAGCTACCTCAGTAACAAAGAAAATCATTACAATAAAGGAATTTTAAGTAAAGTCAGCCCATTACTTTCAGTTTCAAAACATACAGCTCCTATTCCATCAAAATTTGGCGTGGTGAGAAGGTGGAGGCAGAGCTGCTATGCTACAAGTGAATCCCAGAAATGATTTGGCTATTTAGAGAATATCTACCGTAGAGAGCGACAAAAGTGAATAAGGTGGGATAATTAACTGGTAAAATACAATGCTATGAACTGAATCAGTCAGGCACAGACAATTTAATGCGATATTTGCATTCTTTTAAGATTGTATTGGCATTATGAGAGACACAATGTTATGTTATGACTGGATAAGGTTATGTGTTGTATGACCACTGAAAAGAACACCAATCCTGAGTTTACAGGAGGAGAATAAAGCAATGGCTGGGTACAGGTAGTTGTGGTGAACTGAAGGAAACAGGACCTCTAGTCAGTTGGACAGCCTGTGGTCTTTGCCCACCTAATACATTCTATTGTGTTCTATTTTCAGCAAAAGGGTGGTTTTTTGTGAGACTTAAGGAGGATTAATAAGACATCACAATAATGGGTACAGCAGAATCAGCAGAACACAACCACATCTAACTCAATTAGGCCAATTAGACCTGCTCTGTAAGATGTTTCAAACTACAGATGTTGCTTTGCCTTTTCACTCCTGTACATGTAGTTGATCACTACCAAAGACAGGATATCAGTCTAGAGAAATCTTTAGTCTTTCCTGTTACAGACATTCTTTTGATTGAATGAGATGTATCAGAAATGTATGAATTAAGGAAACTAAAACACTCCATTTTCATACTGAAGATAAACTACAGCACCTTTATAACAGTTTGTATCTACTGCCTGTAAGTTAGCCTGGAAAGAAAAGTGTTGATTTTCTTTGCTGCTCTTAGGCCTTTACAATATTCCTGAAGGAAACCCCCAAGGCACTTCCACATTCAGTACCCAACATCCTTCTTTCATAAAGTCCTTTGACCAGGCTGCAAAGTGAGCAGAAAAAGAAGATAAATTTCCACATCCTCTAAATGAGCAGCTGGCAAAAACAATTATTAAGTTTGTAACTGTTTATCATAAACAATTAACTTAGTGAACTATTATGGAAATATAATATGAAAGTATACTTGAAAGCAAGTATTGTCAACAGGTATCATCTCCTGCATACCATGCTGGTACTTACTAGTTGGGAATACAGGTCCCATGTGAGGTGATAATTTCTGTTGCTGTTTTATGCGTAGCTGAGACTCTAAATTAGAACTCCCCCTCCTTCTTTCTGCTACATTTGAAAATAAATCAAATAAATATACAGGGAAAATGATTAAGCCACTTTTCTTTCACAGTGTTTGTTGAATGACTGACACTCATTCCATATTGCTCTCCTTGCAAATGTCATCTTTCCTGTTTTGAAGTATTCCTCAGTTGATTTCTCTTCCTGTACCATATCTGAATACATCCATATATTTGTTTTTCATTTTTTCACTAATGCACCAAATGTTTTGCTCACTGTTTACTTTCTTCTATCTCTTATGTCCAGGCACTTCATCCTTCACCCTGCATGTATATATAATGTGTTGATTTTGTACTTGATCCAGAGACTACCCTATTCCCAATGTCACCATCCAGTCATACTGCTACTACTTACATAAAATTGTTCTATTCCGCAAAATCTCCATTTTGTGAATAAGTCTTTTCCATTAAAGAGAATGTAGTCTCTAATTAGCATTTCACTTATGAAGTTACTTTGCCTTTTGCATCACTGCGTTTTTACCTTTCCCTTTCTTACTTATTATTCAGGTATTTACAAGCTGAAGATGTTACATGTTTCTCAAAATTTGGTGTCCAAGATTTTAGTTGGGGCACTGAGAAATCTCGTTCCAAAAGGTTTCTTTCTGATTAAAAAAATATATCTAATTGGTCTTTTTCCTTAGATTTGTAAGGATAAATTTTGTTTAGTTTTGGAGTTGAATAACCTTTTACCACTCTCCTATTTCTTATTGATTCTGCTTGGATGTTAATTTCCTTCTGTCTTTTCACACATGGAGTATGCACATTGGGTTCTACTGTTCCTTCTTTTTATTAAATATTATAGGAAAAAGCAGTTCAATGCCATATTCCTTCCTGTTTATAAACAAATTGTCATTACCATCTCTAGAAGCTTTTCTAGGTTGTTGGGTTTTTTTTAATAATACACAATTTTGGGTTTTAACCAACTTTAATTTCATTTTTCAGATTTATGTTTCTCTTCCATATTGTTAAATTTATTCTGTCACACTTCCAGAATCAATCTCCATCTGTTTTTCTTCAAATTATTTTATTTGAATTTAGCTCTTTACTCTCTCTACAAAGACAACATGCTGTATTGCTGCTGTAGATGAGTTGCATAATTCGGGAGTGTTTTTAATCATAAAACAACTAGTTATTTGATTTTTTTCCCACTGTTACCTTCAAATATTCATCAAAATAACACCTTTTTCCAAAATATGTCCTGATGAACTATAGTAACTATGATCTGAAAAGGAACAAGACCCCTCATCAATTGGTCTCTGAGATTCACAATCTTCTGTCATAACTGTGCATTACATTCCTGAAACAATTGGATTTTGAAATATTTGTTATGAAATTTCAGCTGCCTTTTCTGTACTTTTGATGAATCTCCCTTTTCTTTCCTAAGAGAAGTGCTTTTTCTTAACAGGTTTCTCTTCTATTAGTAGTGGAGATGTTGAGATGTTGAGGGGGAGTTGTATTACGGCCCAGTGAACATACTGAAACAGAAAGGACAAATATGGGGGTAACATCTCCTTTCTTCTTATCTCTGCCTTTGGAAATGTGCCCACTTGACAAAACCACAAACTGAGAACTTCTTTGAGGGCCATTAGTGCACATTGGAGTTATTTTTTTCCCTAGTAATGCTGCTGCTACTTATGAAGTTATGATGCTGTTTGTTTTTACCATTATATGTGTGATACTTATTTCAATTAATTTAGGAGTGTTATTTTTCTTCTTACTAGTGAGGATTGCTTAAGATCCCAAATATTGGATAGAATATGAAATTGCCTCTTAACCTCCTTTTTTGAGTTGTCAACCAAAATCTCAAGAGCATACACATCCAATACTAGCATTGAGAATAGATGAGAGGCCAAATATAAACAACCTGACTATGACAAGAAAATATTTGCTTGCTTATCTAAATATGGATTTAATTTTGGCCACATATTTTCCTCATATTGTACAGCTTTGTTTCCAGTTAGGTTCAATAGAGGGCACAGAAACAATGAGAAAAACCAACTGAAGACAAAGATATCGAGCACACATTAATCAAGTCATAGTTAAGCCTCAACAAAATAAAAAATTAGGAAAATACAGCACAGCAAGTAAATTTCTAGACAAAGAACAGTTGGTGCTCTGTTGAAAGCCTAAGTATATCAATAATTTTGAAAGCCAGTGTGGAAAATATTTCCTATTGTGAATTGCAATATGGCAAGAAAATAATTTCTGATTCTACTTATTTTATGTCAGGACATTTACTTTAAATTGTTGATGGAATTAGGCAAGCTTATTTCTGATATCATGTATTGCATAATTTGAATTCCTTCAGTTCATTGGGCACATCAAGAAAGGCAAAGAAAAGTACAGTGATAGAGAAGAAAATCAAGGTATTTTTTGAGACTCTGATCAGAGTGTCACTTAATGCCTTCATTGCTCAGATAATTTTCTGAATTCACATGGGCAGCAAAAGTGGTATGAAAAGAACTTCCATAATCTAGGAGCTGGGGTAAAAACAATACATGGTTGCTAAAATTAGGTCTTGAAGAGATAAGTCTTGTGAGAATTTAGTAAAATTGGCATATTAATAAATTATTAAGTCTAATGGAAACCTTTATTAGAAGACTTCATGAAGCTTAGGAAAGATTTCATCTGGCTGTTTAGTTTCTAAAATATATGGAAACTTTGCTTATGGCTGCCAGATCATTATTGTTTCGTCTTTACTGAAATGGAATAACTATCAAAAAATTGACCACAATCGTCCAGTCTTAAAGATCTCTTTCAACCTTCTTATCTCCTGGACTCTGACTAAACATAATCCATATGCAATCCTCTACAACGTCTTCCAAATTTTACAACCTTATTCCCTTTGTATCTCACACCCTAATCTTAGCTTACACACACCCCTCCAATAGGCACCCAAAAGGGAGTACTTCCCTTGCAAGGGGGTCATGCAAGTTCAGAAACAATAAAATGTGTCATCAGAGAATCAGAAAGAGCTTTCTATCAGAAAAAACGCTAACAGTCCCAGAGGTCTCTGCACATTAGCTGAGAACCAAACAAAACACAACTAAACAAGCATGTAAATACAGCCTGATCTTACACATATCACAGATCCCCGCACTGCTCTTTTTCATGTCTGCCCCACACTGAAGGACAAGGACTGCAAACTTAAAAATCCTGTACACAGCTGCAGCAGAAGTGGAGAGAGATGGATCCATGTCCCACTCCTGGAATAAAACATACATAAGACAGACACTACATGTGTTAAGGAGATCTTCTTGCGCTCTCTGCTTTGTCAAGTGCTTGCTGTATATTAAAAGCAGCAAAGAAAATTACACAATACTTCCCCAAAAACCTCTTCCACACCAATTTTTTGAGTCCTTGTCTTGACTGGTACATGGGATCAGTACCCTGGGGTCCTTTTCTGTCTAGAAGAGTCTTTATTAAGTTCAGCTAAACAAAAAGTATGCACAGATGCACAGAAAATGTATGACATAACATCTGCCAGCCATGACCTTGTGCAACCTTCAGAAGATTTTTCTTTTATGTTTTGTTTTCTGTTTGCATTATTTTTCACTGCACCCTTCTTGGTAGAAGACATCGATATTATAAACTATATTAATTAGCCATAACACAATACTGTTCAGACATTTCATAGGTATATATGTATTTTCTTTGCATGTAAACAATATTAAACTGTGTTGCAACCAAGTGTTCTTCAGCACACTGTTGCTGTGCTTTTTTACTGTGTGGACAGCAGTACTTCATGCAGGATGATTTTGCCTCAGTTTGAAATGCCAGCTATAATAGTGACCAAAAGGCAGTTATATCACAGAATCACAGAATATCAGGGACTGGAAGGGACCTTGAAAGATCATCTAGTCCAATCCCCCTGCCAGAGCAGGAACACCTAGATCAGGTCACACAGGAGGGTTTTGAATATCTCCAGAGGGGAGACTCCACAACCTCTCTGGGCAGCCCCTTCCAGTGTTCCGTCACCCTCACTGTGAGAAGTTTTTTCTCATTTTTAAGTGGAACCTCCTATGTTCCAGCTTGCACCCATTGCCCCTTGTCCTATCACTGGCCGTCACTGAGAAGAGCCTGGCTCCATCCTCCTGATGCTCACCCTTTACATATTTATAACCATTAATGAGGTCACCCCTCAATTTCCTCTTTTTTAAAAAACAGAAACCCAGCTCCCTCAGCCTCTCCTCGTATGGGAGATGCTCCACTCCCTTAATCATCTTTGTAGCCCTGCCCTGGACTCTCTCAAGCACTTCCATGTCCTTCTTGAACTGAGCGGACAAGAGCTGAACACAATATTCCAGATGTGGTCTCACTAGGGCAGAAGACATCTATTCAAGCCATCACACACTCCCTTGTAATTCCTTACTTTCTACTTCTACCAGAGCTACCATGCTGTAATATCTAGTTAGAAAGGCTTCCTGTAAATCTCTCAGCCCATCTATCTGGGTTTTCATAGTGCAAGAATAGAGCTGTGTAAGGGTAGCTCTTGACAGCCCAAGTACAAAGCCACAACTGAAATCTTTTTTGCGTCCATGGGAAAACAATAAAACTTTCTGACAGTATCTTGCACTGGTTTCCAGTTATCACTGCTCTTCACAAAGTTCTGTAAGTTTTCAGAGAGAGCTGGCTTGGGAGCTGGACTCCTTGGGGAGTTAGTAATGAGCTGTAACACTTTTTGCTTCTAAATGGCTTCTCCTGACTTAGTTAAAGTTTTATTATCATCTTGACAGTAAAGAGGCCCACCTGCAGCCCACCATCATCACTTGCCTCTGTTTCCACGGTGTCACGGAGACAGTTAAGTCAGTGTGACATCTCTGTCTTAGGACTCCTTTGCCTTGAGAATCACTCTGGCTGCCAAAGTAGCAGTTACCTCCATCCTTTCCTTACACCTTGCTGCTGTGGTGCACCCTCTATTTGCAGTTGGTGCGCTGTCTTTTGGACTGGGACTAGTCAGCTGCTCCCTGCGGGGTGGGGTAAATTCCCTCAGCTGATACGAGCCGAGCACTCTTATAGTTTGGTTACAGGAACTGCAGGCTGATTGTATAAATCACAGGCAGATTTTTAAAAGCAGAATCACGCTGTCAATGTTCAGAATTGGTTAAGAGAAAAAAAAAAAAAGTTTGCAGTTGATAAAATCTCCCCGTTGCAGAATAAAAATCCTTCCCTGCTCATACCAATTTCTTTGCTCTTTCCTGATAATTACATCTCAAGATAACAGCCTAACACAATGTCTATGCAGGCAGCCAGCGCAACCCCCCCGAGAATGGCTTATTTCCCCAAAAGAGTCAGTTCATGAATGGCGTGATTTACCACATTTCTGGATAAAACCGCTGTGCTGGCTTCACTGGGATGGGCAGCACCTGGAAACCTCATGCCAGGTGAGTAATGGGGCAAATCAACTCTGTTGCAAAGAGGAGTGGTACCACGCTCCTGGGAAAGTTGAGGGCCAAGGGGGTGGCAGGAGGGCAGGCAATTCTGCGCTCTCTGTCCCACAGCTGAAAAGATCAAAACTTTCATTGTGCAATTACTGCTCCAAAAATTGATTTAGTTATGACATTGTGTCTTGCCAAGAGAGTGTTAATCCACAGAAAGGAAAAGTCTGTAAGTTTTGAAAAAACACAAGATTCAGAGGAGGTAGTTGAGCAGAAATGAAGTCTTGGTTGTTGATAAGAAAAATCTGGCTCTTCTCAGAATCAAACCTTATATCCTCTCCTCAAAATAATTCTTGCATTTCTGAGAGCCTCCTCAGAAGACTGAAATAAGCATCAGTTGGGGATGAGATGCAGCACTGCTGTGCTCTGGAGCAACTGCCACAGAAAAGAGAGTGACCTGAATAGGACTGAGAAGAAGCAGGGAGTGCAGTCATTAAAATCTGACATGAAACCTGATTTGAATCCTGATTAATTTTCTACCTTCCTCTCCTCATTATCTCGTTTTTTTTCTGCATGCTGTAAAAGGCGAAAAATAATCAGCAAAGAGTTTCAATGTTGAAGCCAGACTTGTAGCCCACAGCAGAAGAAAGTCCATGCTGGAGAAACAATGACTAATAACACTTGTGAGACATGTTGTGTCAACACGCGTGACAGATGCCAATCAGTAGGACTACAGCTGAGCCTCAGCTACAAATTTAAGACCAGGAAAATTCAGGAGGAGGGTTGAAGACAATAATGTCTTTTCACAGAGATCGGTTTGTGCTGTTTGCATCTGCTAAACTGATAGGAGTAAATCTGTCCCGAAGCACATGCCATGTGAATCACGGAATCTGAACACAGGACATGCGTTCAGTTGCTATGCAATTTCAACTAAAGTCATCTTAATCATAAAATAATGTTTATTTTAAGACCTAGTAATTTTTTTTTTTAATGCATAGAGGGTGCAACAACCTGTGACCCACCAAAGCCAGCTCATGTTGTTACCTCTTGCCCTGTCTTCGCCTGTTCTTCCTTCATGGCTGGCAGTGTGAGGTTGTGGCCCTGCATCATTTGTCTATGAAGTGCTAAACCAAAGTGTGGTTCAACAGGCAATGCAGCGTTTAAACCTTGCCATTAAACAGCTCTAGTGGTGTGCAGGGAAAGCACTCAGGAAACCTGGTCAGTATTGGAGAGGTGTTATATTACACTATGCCTGTTATGTTCATATTCATCTTGAATTATATCAGCTTTCAATAGGCTCCTTTTCAATAGGAGTTGGTACGTTCAGAAACAGAACTGATGTCATTCTTTATGTCTGGGGCCACAGAGCTTGGACACAAACAGATGAGAGCTGGAGTGGGTAGTTCATCTGGTCCGTCCTTCTGCCAGAGCAGCACTGTTTTGAATGACTGGTTCCCAGGTTGGTGTGTTCAGGAGACATTCAGGCTTGCATGGCATTAGGAAGCCCAATGGAAACAGATGCGGTCTGTTGGGATACATCTCAACAGAAGAACCAGTAGACAGAGCATGGGAAAGAAGCTAAATTGTATGACAGCTGATGAATCACAAGCACATGGTAAAAGACTGTGCTAAGACAAGGAAAATGAGAAGAATTTGAAGCCGGCATTTTTGAATAGGAGGCCGAGAGAACAGAGCAGAAGAGAGGGGAGGGAAGTCTGTGGGTGAGCAGGGACCAAGGCACAGAGATTACATACACCAGACAGATATCCTAACAAGTAGGCGTGCAGAGATAACATGGGGCATAAATTACAAGGCCTTGATCAGAAGCGTTCTCCAGTGCAACACACATTCTTTCTCAGCAGACTGGAGACAGCAGGAATTGCTGAGCTCTGCCCCATCCATATCACAGCTGTACATAGTAGACACTGTATTCCAGGACAAGAGGAAATGGGCACAAACTGGAACATAAGAAATTCCACCTAAACATGAGGAGGAACTTTACTTTCAGGGTGGGAGAGCACTGGAACAGTCTTCCCTGAGAGAGAGGTGGTGGAGTCTGTCTCTGGAGACATTGAAAACACGCCTGGACAAGTTCCTGTGCAACCTGCTCTGGGTAGACCTGCTTTAGCAGGGGGGTTGGACTAGATGATCTCCAGAGGACCCTCCCATATCATTCTGTGATAGAGCCAGAAACAGACTCTACATCTTAAGAAAAAAAAAAAAAAAAAAGGATTTTGGAGGCAAAATTCTCTCAAATCAGAACCCCAACCCCAGAAAACCCCCTTTTCTTTTTTCCACTGTCAGACTTGATTCTGAAACTGCTGATACCACTTGAATTGGATGGTCTGGAGGAAGCGATTATTCGGAGAAGAGAGATAATATGGGAATAAGGGAATTGGGAGCCATAAACTCTGACTCCCACATGTAAAAGCAATATTCCTAATTTCCAGTTGCCATATTGAGTATTCAAAGAGCCAATTCTGTGCAATTGACATTTTCTAATAAAACCTACTCCACTAAAAAGTTATCAACCAGTTTCTACTTTCTCATTAGAAGTAATAATAAAAAGGCAAAACAGAACCCTCTTACAGGACTGTGGGGAAAACAAATAAATTAAGAGTAATGGAGGATTTGAACTAGTTAGACATAAGGATAGAGACAATAAACAGAGGCAATACATCAAGGAAGATACTTGAAAGCATAACACAAGATTGCTAATTGACACAGAAAATTGTATTGGATCGCTAGAGAGAAACCAGTTCTTGTTTAGACTACAGTATAGAACAAAGGTTGTAAAATCAAGAAGTAAAATTATGCATGGCTGAAACACCTTCCATAAAAATTTTGGTCAGGTAGTCACCAATAGGTTTAAATGACTAAAAAGAAGAACAAAAGAGACTATTTTAGAAATAATGGTAGGAATTGTAAAATGGACTCTGAACAGAATCAAAACAAACAAGACGCAGCAGTACAGGCCACAGAGCAAGCAAATGAATTTAATGTTGAACCAAAGCTTTGAATACCTGGGGTGCCTGAGCAAGACTTGTGAAGGCCACTGCAGTTCTCTGATGTGTCTCATATCTGGGCATTGTGCTCGGAACTGCACCAAAGATCTCTCAGACTAGAGCTGTCAAATTCTTGGCGTTTCTGCCATTTTCTTTGGATTCCACTCTCAATTAAACAGAGGAGAATCAAGCCTATTTTAAAAATACTGAATTAACAGAAGCTTTGTCTCAAGGACGAGCAGAGAAAAGGTGTAGTATTTATAAAAGAGCCATTGAAGAACTGGGATGATTTATTCTTGAAGGCAAAATCCTCCAGACTTAAATAACAAAAGATGGGCTTAACCCAATACAACAAGCACTATACTAAAGACATACTGTAAACCCATCCTTTTACAAATCAATATAAAATCAGGACACAATATAAAAGAGAAGGAAATGAAAACTGAAGAGAGAAGAGGAAGGAAATAAAGGCAAGACCAACCACATGGCATCTAGAAGCATAGTTCTTATAACATGCGATATTGATCTCATCTTGATACGCAGTAATAAATTTCTTTTCAAAGTAATCTGCAAGCTAACACCGTCAGAAAATGAAATCAAGTTTATATATAGAATGTCAATTGAAATACTCTTTGACTTTTAAATTGTTTCGTAAAATTATGAAAGCAAAGCTGCTAGAAATATTCACTTAAAAGGAAGTAAACATCCGCTGTAACATCCACAACCCAAACATTAGCAAATGTTGGTAAAAGTACGAGAAACAGACAGTGTATTAGTCAGCTTCTGGTCAATAAGTAAAACAATTATTCTGTACTCTGCTTACTTTGGCTAAAAGGAATCACACAGGGAAAATTAATTGGAATTTGCAAAGAACCATGGTTTGAAAAAGATCAAAGTGTTCTTTAGAGTAAAGTTATTTTTTAGGTCATGATTTTGTGATTGTTTCTTAAATGTGAGGCAGTCTAAGAAGCAACTGTTTTAAAAGAACAATAGGTCAGCGATTGAACAGAAACTCGAAAATAGCAAAAGCAAATTAGTGACAGAGGGGGACATAAAGAAAACAGAGACCAAAAGAAATGGATGTGAGATAAAAATAATCATAGAAGGCAGCTTTTTGTCCATGTCTGTGGGGTTTTTTTGTTCTTTTTTTTTTTTTCCCTGAAGTAAATATTGATTTAAATCTCAAGTACAGAACCGGAATAATAAACAATGCTATTATTCTGTTATCAGGAAAAGATTATAGCCAGGGCAAATCATATATACTCAACTAAAGATGAGTCACACAATAGCTATAGGAGAGGGTTCTGTGGCTGCATATACCCTAGATTGTGGGCCAGGAACTATCTTCTGGCTTTTAGACCATCTGATGCGTGTCCATAAGGCTAAAATAGTTTGGCTGTGCTTCAAATGTTGAATGGCAATGCCATGTGGTTTGAGCTGATGCCTACACCATGGCCAACAATTTTTTTCACAAAAGTATTTATTTGTGAAAGCCAGAAACTGTACCAGGAATTATGATACTAGTTTAAGACTTGGTATAGCTCTAAGTACTTTATTAGTGGAGATATAGATAGGATTATAGTCAAAACAGAATTTACATGGTGTTAATACCAATAAAATATTTAAAATTTACCTGGATAATCTAAAAACTGCCACAAAGAAAATGCATTTTCATTGCTTAGTGCATATAAGGACTTGACTTGTTATTACAGGCCTTACTCTCAAATTTACAATTGTGTCTTACTGCAACACAACAAGAAAGTGCATTGAGGCAATCAAGCTGTTATGGACACCAAGCATTGGACCCCATGGTCATGTAGAGCTTGAACTTGCAAGGAGCTGGGAGTCTGTTGGCATACGGCCTCGCAGCCTAAGGACTTTAATTCAGGATTCAAACTCATGGTTGATCCTGTCTAGGGAATCCCTCCCCTCTGGCCGTTGATGGGTCAAAGCTTTGCTTAAGAAATGTAGCTCTGGGTAAGGGTTTTGAAGCAGCCGTTGACATAAGTAAGCATAGATCTGCAGCTGTCAAAAGCCACTCCATTTATACTGTCTTCCCTAGGAGGCAGATTAATTAGACTCAAAAAATACTCTTTTCTGGAGTGCTAAAACAGTTAGAAAGATCTTCGTTTAATGCTAGTTATATTAATTGACAAAATGACATAAACGTTGTCTTGCTCCATCTCTACTTTGTCGTAATTAATGCTGATTTCAAAACAACTTGCTTTATCTTTGATTATTATGTTGGTTTAAAAATTCACACAAATGCATGCATTATGTAGTCATGTGTATGCACACACAGAGTTATTGGAAGTTCTGCAAGATGAAATAAGACAAGGACTTCAGATTCCATTCACTGTCTTAGAAATTCCTTGCAGCAAAAGGAGAAAAAAAATATTTTGAGAGTTAGCTAACAAATTCCTCTAAGTTCCTCTCTAAAGCTTAATGTGATGTCTGTCAGATTCATGGCACCTTTCAGAGGCACAAGCTATGGATGGCTTTAATGACAATCCTTTTATATGGGCTGTGATAGACTGATCACTTGGGCAGAAGACAAAACAACACTAAATCCTTCTGTTTATTCTTCCTACTTAGCATATTTCTATAGCATAAATGAGATGGGACGTCCAGCGGGGTAGCCTTTTTTTCATTAACCAATGTGATAAAGTAATCAAGTCACAACAATCAAGTCTGACTGGTTCAGAGAAACTTATTCAGAAATCTGAGTACTATTAAGAAAATCCATGCTTTGGTTGACACATATGCCCGTCATTATGGATGAAGTTACACAATCTCCCAGCATGTCAGATTGAATTATATCTTTTCAGCAGCAGTTTTCAGTTGTCAAAGCAACCTGTAGAAAAAGGTTTTCCTTTTGCTAAGCTTCTGAATCAATTTCTCTGGAGTCACTGGAAATTTCTGTCCATCTCTTCTGAGTTTCATCTCAGTTAGATGTCTCAGCTAGTCAGACTATAATTTGAAAGGAAAAACATAAAAGGCTATAGTATGAAACATACTCAAGGTGAAAATCTTTGTGCTATGGAACAGTAAAACTAAGAAGATCTTCAAGGAAAATGAGCCTGAAACAGAAGGACTCAGAATAAAATTATTTACTTCATTATATATTTTTTTTTTTTTTCTGAAATAATTTTTATCTCTATAGCTGTCTTTTTCTTGTTCTTGTATTCTTGAACACATCATAATTTTTCATTTACTTTTCATTTACATCCTATTGTTAGAAGCAGCATTTCAATTGTTTGGACAAATTAATTGAAATATAGTACAAATAATAGACAAGGAAATTTTCTACACAGCTTTTGTATAAATAATATGAGATATGGGAAGTCATAGTTTTCTATTTTCTTATCTGGCTCCTGTTGACTGCTAATTCTGTAGGCTTAATACAGTAAGTAAAAATACCTGTTTTGAACTTTACTCTGTATTGATTATTGTGCATTAAAATTTCACAGCCATGAGAGAAATAACTGAGAAAACATTTAACATACTAAAAATAATTTTAGACTATTTAATAGGAAAAGCTAGATTTAATTTCACTTATTAAAAGCCTACACAGTAAATGCATATCATGCATTAATATTGTTTATTTATTTATTGCCATTTTATATTCATATTTTAAAGAACCTTCCTCTACACAAAAGCATGACAAAGCCATGAATCACAACCACACTGTCAAGAGATCCTTGCAGTCTCAGGGTATATCTCCAAACTGCAGCTTGCAGAAATGATCTCGGGTCTCTACAATGATGAGATGCAAGGATGGAGTTAATGCCAGCAGTGACACTAGAACGGGGTTATGTCAGGCTAACGTAATCCATGTTCACATCCACTGACTCATTTTAAATTTGTTCTCTTCACTGTTCTTATGAAATTCAAATATGAGCCATGACAGTAAAATGTTTATATGCTGCAATGAAAACCTTTATAATTTTGATTTGAAAGGTCCAATGTTTTCATAGCGTAAAAAGAAATTGCATCAGGGAGCGTTTATAGGAAAAATCCAGTAAAAAGCAGAGAGAGAGACCAGAGATCAGAACAGGGAAGGAGCTAAGCGATTGTGTGCCCATGTCTCACTTTTAGTCACGTAACCCTTCTCGTCTGCCCATGCGCACTGTGAAAGACTCCCATTGACTCGGAGAATTTTACTTGGTGATATTTTATCTCCACACTTTCATCACATCACATTTTGTCACATTTGTCACCACATGACGTTTCCTGTGGCTTTGAAACCCTCTGCCACCTATGGTCTGGACACAAGCAATCACATCCTTCTGGACCACCTTACGAAAACAACACCAGTGTGTGGGTGGTCAGCCCAAACTCCCCTCTGTGTTCATCTCCCTGGAGTACCAGACCCCTGCCCCCCCAACTAATAATAACCCCAATTAGGGCTCTGGACAGTCTTCTGGATACTTCATGCAGTACCTGGAAGACCTCCCTACATCTGCCTGGCCCATGACATTGGGTGTCTGATATCATCCTGTCAGACATGTCCCTCACACTTTCAGGAATCCCCTAATGCTTAGAGGGATAATCTGGGAATATCTGTACACTATTTTCATTGTTCTTCAAATCTTTATCCTTTAATTATGCTATTTGCAGGAAAAGCTGGTGTAAGTTGGGCTCCCACCCTGCCATCTTGGCCAATTTTATCTCACTGCTTCTTTTGGATCCCTAGCTGTGTTTACAATGCCTTACTGCTCTCTTTAAGTGGGCCTTCCAGGGACTACTTCAGTACAAATACTAAATGCTAAATTAAATAAAATTACAGCACCATGAGAGCTACACAACCCCCAGCAACCTTTATCGCAGACACGAAGAAGCAAATCTCCCCAGTCAGTAAGAATACAAAGAATACTCTAGAAATTTATCTCACTATTTAATATCTAAATTTCTTACACAAAAATGCAATTGAGGACTTCTTGAATAGCATTGTATAATAATTCCCAGACAAAAACTGCATTAAGATAGAGTTACAATTGAACATACATATCAATAATTTAAGGTAAAATACATTACAGGGATATATATTTAGCCCCAAGCAAGATTTACAAATCTAGGAAGTTTACAGATCTGGTTATAGTGAAAAGAAAATTAAGGGTGCTTAAGAATTGGAGATGTGAAAACAGCTGCCTCAGACCAGTGAAATATGATGGCCACTATGCAAAAGGAGGCAGCATGCCTTTGGCTTCAGACCTATTGGAAACATTCCTTCCATTTTCTAAAGAAGAAAATTCTTTGTGAAATTCTTTGAGTGAAAATATTATGTGGCAACTTCTACTGAAGAAGGCACTCAAAAAATCTGACTTCAAGTACTGAATAATTTAAGAGACCTGTTAATAAAACTGTTTTATAAGTATATGTACTTAAGAATTCTCAAAAAAAATGTTTATAAAGTAAGTTATGTCACTTTGAATAATACATTGCAGTCTTGATATACAAACGAAGTGAAAGGCCAGCTTTAGGCATTAAAACTCAACTCACTATAGAACCATTAGTCGTGTGTCCAGACTTTCCTCATTTTTGCCTGGAAAACATATGAACTATACGACCCTGTAAGCTAAGGGACTTAGGACCCCAAGCCACATCAAATAAAAAGATTAGGGGTCCTATATCTTCCTCAAGACACAGAGGGATTTTTGAAAATTGCACACAATTAACCGAATACATGAACAGAATCAAAAGTCTTAAAATAATGAATTATACTTAATGCAGGACTCCTGTCCCAAAAATACATTGCTAACCATGGTGCTCACAACCATTGCTTATGCCCAAACACAAAATCAGCTCACTCATGGTAGTGCATACTAAAGCTTGAATAATAGCCTGGTTCTCCAGCAGATCTCAAAGCACTTTACAAATGAAAATGGACCGATATGACAATTGTTAGACATGCACAGCTTCCACTGAAGTCACAAAAGGTATCTCAAGATTATGCCATAGTCAAAGAGCCTGCTTTTGCACATTACTCACTAAAACTCCCCCTGGCTTCAAGACCCAGCGAACACAGCAGGGATGCTTTGGTGAATGGGAAGTGCTGAACAGGGCTCTCATGAAATTTTACAGCATTCTTATTATCATGCTCCATTACGCCTTGCTATGTCACACCTCATTTTACAAACAACACCATATAAATGACCAAAGTGGTCTGCAATATCATAACAATAGAAGAACCTAGAGGAAAAAAAAAAAGAAAAAAAAGAAAAAATCCCCAAAACCTTGATAAGCAATGCAAATGTAAGTGGTAGAGTTAAGAAGAACCCACGATGCCTGGTTGTCAATCTTATGCTTTAACCGCGAGGTCAAGAAGCCCTCTTCTGCTGGCATTGCCACAACAGACCATGAACTGAGAGTGAAAATCTGTGGGGAAACAAGGAAAATATGAGAAAGCACCTCTTTGGGCTTGTAAAAAACCCCTCACAGAACTCTTCTTTCTGATAATCACATTGCAAGATTGGGGACCAATGTCTTATACACAAAGCCAGTTCAAGACTCCTTTGACGTACAGGAAAAAGGGATCTTTTCTGCCCCAGGAATGAAGACTGGGCCATTTCTGCAATGAAAAAGAGAGGGAAAGAGAGAAGGGGCAAAGCTGGGATGGAGAGGAAAGGGAGAGCCTCAGAGAGCCAGGGTCCTACCAAGCAGGAGAGGGACACTGATCCCTCCTGAGAAGCTGGAGGCAGCTGCCTGCATGGCCTTCAGGGCTCTGGCACAGACAGAACAAGCAGAGGGATTATTTCTCAACCCTTTCCTTCTGCAGTCCCAGCCTCCTGCCTGCTCTTGCCATGCTCCAACCCTGCCTTGTTTACATGGCCCAGAGTAGAAATTGTTATTTGTATTAGCGTTTAGCTAGGGCTAACTTTACAAGTGGTTATGCTATTACTTTCCCTGGAAATAGAAAATTGGATGCTGCATTCTCTCCTATGCAGAGTTTGAAGTCTAGACTATTGAACAATCTAAATCCTTTTCTTTTTTTTTTTTTTTCTGAATAAATTTACCTAACTTTATATTTTTCAACACTATTCACCATGTTCTCAGTGCTAGCCATTAATTATTTGGAGGTTTTTTAGCTTTCTTTGAGTTCATATTTGGTTTTCCAGCCATTATATTTTTAATTTCACAGACAGAATTTTAGTACATTGCGTACTGCAGCCATAAATCACTTAATGTGTTAGAAAGCAGATTACTCAGTAATTGCCATTTTATTTACTATACCGATGCAAGCAATTTAAATATGATTGTGTTTTCAAACTTCAAAACAATGTAAAGAGACTTAGAAGAGAATGCAGTATTGTAAACAGCAATCAGCAGTCATTGTTTTCACTCGCATTTGAATTAACGTTAAAAAAAAAAAGGTACAAGGACAACTTTATGAACCACTTGTGACTCAATGGCTGCTGTTAAGGTCTCAGTATCAACTGCTCAGCTTACCTCATTGTTTTTCAGATCTAGAAATGCTAAAGGAGACTATATGCCCTCCCTTGGATGTGGTAAGAGGAGCTGAGAAACATATTGTGCTATTTTTTGGATACTTTTGGCTAAACCAGAAATATATTGAGATTTCAAAGGCACAATCTCTCCTCAGTAGAAGACCAGAGATTCCTGGTAGACTATCACAGGGAATCTCCCTAAGTGACATTGCAATATTCTTTAATTTCTTCACAAAAGTTAAAACTCTGTTGTAAGAGCCAGAGCAATTACACCAGATGCAAATATTGCCTTTTCTGGTAGATGCTTTTTATCAACTTCTTACCATAAAACCCATCTTAACAGACAGCACAGTATCACATCTGGAACTTTTTTCACACAGACAAGAAGTACCAACCATTCTGTTACTGCTATTGGATCCAGATTTGACAGCCTAATGCTTCCCTGTGCCTGGCCTTTCCTTTGGAGTGTCTTGGAGTCTTCAAAGAGATAATATTAAACATAATAATAATAATATTTGGCATATCGGTAGGCACAATGGCAGGCACAATGGCTTTAAGAAATCTGAATCTGGGCTTCTGGCATAACATCCCAGTGCAGTGAATGTTATATGATTCTCAAGGCAGAGAGGCGCTACCGGCAGTTTTTTCCCTAAGAAGGACTTAATAACATCAGCAAAGCCACGACTTTTATTTCCTCTTGTTTACATGGAAAGGAGTATATATACATATAAATAAATATATCAGTAGTTTATTTCATCTATAAATGACACAAATGACACTTTTTTTTTTTTACCTTATAGTCAAACCTAACACTTTAGAAGTTTATTTTGAAACATCACGGAAAGATCTCCAACAGGAGCATGTCAGGACATGAAATGCAGCTTAAATAGCATAAACTTGATTTGTTTCATGGTGGTACTAATCTGTATCCCTTTTTCAGAAGAGCAAGTTTATCAGAAATGATTTGTCACCTTATTCCTCCTAAAATATTTATATTTTTGGCCCTCGACCTAAAATATTCTTATTTGGAGAATAGTTCCATTGCACCTCTACACTTCTACTTTACTCTCAAGGCCAAGAAATGAGGCATCTTATGAGCTCCTGTCTATGGGATATTCTGGGAGAAGTGTCCACAATCCCAGGAGCAGAACTTGTGGAGATGAGGTACCCAAACTGTATAAAACATAAGATACCAAAACCCACTTTCAAATGGAAATAATTTGTACATTTTCTGAATTCCTGTGATTTAAATTGAGATGTTTGGCAGCTGAATATTTCCATGGAAACCAGCTGGATTTGTGAAAAAGTCCATTTCATAAAACTCCATGAATTTCCATTATGAAAGGATTTAAACAGAAAACAGCCAACACTTCTAATTGCTTTGAAAACAGCTTGCGGGGGGGTGGGGGTGGGTTAGCCCAGGCTCCATCCAGGCTTATCCACATGCTGGACTGCAGTTACTTTAGCCCAGAGTTGATGAAATCATTTTGCTTCATTCCCAGTGCTTTAAACTCATTTCATATTGTCACTTGTAAGACAGAGTTCATGCAATTTTATCTCTTCTAATTGAAATAAAATATTTATGGGGAATGGACAAACAAAACAGAATAAGGCAGTTGTTGTGCTCAACATACTCAGCATTTGCCTTTACAGTAATTACTTTCATCATGCTGCAGATAATTCTCCTCTATTTGGGTTATCATATGACAATGCTAACTATACAAAGTTTGTGAATAATGACATTAAATTATGAATTCTTTATTCCAACACAGGTGGAATCCTAACATTGAAACTTACAGTTTCTGTACAATAATTAGCCTTTATATTGTCCTTTATACTTTCAAAACGCAATTACTGGTTAATCCATAATACACTTTTCCTGATCCTTATGGGCATCTGTGCTAGTTAACAAAATAATCAGAAGAGACCTACACATAGCCAAGGAGAGACTCAGTACCCACTGAAGGTCAGAACTTCAGTGTTCTCTTTCCCAACACCATCACCTACTCATTACGCTTTGGTTTTGAATTTTTGTAACCACAGACTGCATAATTTTACATTTTTGCTGAATCCAACCCAAGAATGATAAAAATATGAACTCTCTTCTGGTAGTAAATACTGAGATAGGCTTACAAAGACCTGGGAAGAATTAGTAGCAACGCATCATGAAGAAGATACTTACCTTACACTGTTTTATCTTCCTTTATAAAGGGGCTGAATTTCTAAGATAGATAGATGCAAATGTCAGAGCATCTAGTGGAGATGCAGGGCATATAATTGGAGGAAAAATGTAATGCAGTTACATTACTCCTGGGACACAAACTAGATTATCTGTGTGTTGCCCTCCAAGCCAGGTAGGCAGATCAGCCTCATTCAGATCTAACACTGATAATTTATATCAGAGGCTGCCCAAATGGTTTAGGTAAGGGGGATCTGTGCCCAAAACTTTGCACAAACACACACACCACACACATAAGGCAACAGAACAACATTGTAAAGTATGGACACATACATGCACACATATACACAAAACCTTGCAGCCACCACTGGCTGTACGACAAACTTTCAGCACTCACTTCACAAATGAAATCACGGAAAAGCCAGAGTATCAGATTCTTGCATCTCTCTCCCCTGTCCCCCTTTCACACTCAGTCCCCATTGCCAAATGCTTCCCTCTGCATGTCAGGAGATGATAGTCAACAAAATCCCCACTGAGGACTACTTTGCAGACCCACTTTCATGTAATTTTTGTTGCAAGAGCAAACTAAAAAAAATCAGTTCTTGGCAATCAATTTCAGTCACCCACTCTGCATGCTCCCACATGTGCTGTTCACACTTGGCACAAGAAGGAAGGAAGACTCAGGCATGACACTGAAAATGCATGAGGATGGGCATAAGACACATGGAAATGAGCTACATGTCACTATTAAAGTGCTATATACATATACATGGCAATATATTACATGTCACTATCATCACAAAAAAATGTCTAATAACAAATGTTTCAGAACAGGTGACTGATACCAGACTTCTAAGGCCATGTTTAAGCAACAAGATATGATCAAACTGAATTTTAAGAGAAGTGATCATTCGCATAGTTCAGCAGTGCAGCAGATCAGGATATTCCCATTTTGGAGTTTAACTCTGAGTGCCTGGCTTAGAAAATTTTAACTATAATATGTTTGAAACTATCTTCAACCCTGAAACCTGGGGAAAAAAAGTACTTATGTTAAATAGATACTAGAGCTTCTGAAAGAAGATGGATACTCAGCTTAAAATATATAGACATTTTTACTTCATAGATAAATGATGTTACATCTTTACAGGCTTCTTTACACTGACCTATGGTTAATATTTAATTTTTTAAAAATATTCCATTTACTTCAGCTTTTGCTTAAGTCTGTAATGTAGCCATTATACGGTGGGGAGAGGCTAAAATCAAAGATACTATGTATCTTCAGTGCATTCATCTAACACACAAAATTAATATTAATTAATATTAAGTGGAGGGGTATTTTTGAAGCTGACGTGTGACATTCTTTCAGTGATTCTACACTTAATTATGTATTTTCAATGAGCATGTAGTTAAGGGTTGAGATTGAAAATGAAGTCTAAATCTGAAGAATTATTTCTCTTACCCACTAACTGCCAGGTTAACAGCCATGAAAAAGAAAGTACTGCAAGAAAGAATGATGTAGATCAAGATCATGGAAAAAGGGGAATTTATTGTAGAAGTAGCTCAGCAGTAAAGATTTTCAGAGGCACTGAACTCACTTGCTGAAAAATAGTTTTATCTCAAGCACAGCATAGTGTGCAATCTGATACCCTATAGCTTCGTCCTTATCCTTCACACACACTTACAATCGAAGAATGTGTGGCATACGGCAGCTGTGAGGAAATCTATTGCAGGCATCCCATGCAGCTCTTAAAACCCAACCCTGTGGATCCCAAATTCCAGTGTGTGCATGTGTGAGCGTCTATAAAGGCCTGCTCAAGAGCATTTCTGTTTTCCCTAACAATGACATGATGAAGTATGCACTAAGAGCCCCCCAATATCAGTGTTTCTACTTTCACTAAATGTCCCTTATGTTGCCACTCTCAGCAAGCAGAGATTAGATTTAGGAAGTCACACTGATCTTAGCAACTATTTACTATTATAAGTGGAAACTTTTAAAAAGCTGTGCTCACAAGTGCAGTGCTCAGAAGCAGCTGTGGGTAGATCTTGCCTTTACCTCTTCATCCCTCTCTATTTAAATAGCGCACACTTTATTTTTTACTTCTCATACTCTGCTATCATTCTAACCCACCGGTAATAAATTCAAATCAACCAATCAATTTACCTAAAATTCAAGTTACAAGTAAAGAATTAACTATTAAATTTCCCATCTTGCCTTGAAAATCAAAATTTTGTCATTTTTCTATCACTTTGTCTATGATTTTTCCCATTTTTTTTCTCCCTGCATCTAAATAATGATTGCATTCACTTTCCTCAAGACTTATTTCTGAGAGAAAGTGTTGTCTAGTGACTCAACCAAAGGCATAGGCCTCAAAGACTTTATTTTTGTCTTCATTAGCAGTTCACCTAGTGAGCTGGGAAAAGCAATTTCATCTGCCTGCATAGCACCTTACTAGTAGCTACTTCCCAGGGACACCAGAAGAGGTTACTTCATCTGGCCATGGCTTTCTCCATCTAGCCTAAGTTACCCACTGAAGTTCCCACTGTAGCTCGAGAGAAGAGACTTGTCTCATCCAAAAAGGCTGAACAAGCTCAGGGACCCTTCCTTCTCTCTAGTGAGAGAACTTGGGCAACTAGCTTTGCCAATGGCCCTGTTTAATCAAAAATGGCCCTGTTTAATCAAAAATTTTTCTTTTGCATTTGCCTAGCTCTGTAATATAATTAAAAGAAAATCTCTGCATGTCTCAAGAACTATAGACTTTAAAAATAAGAATTACGAAAGACTGTCCCTGACACTCACATTAACCTTACTGTGAGTTTTGTGCTGACGGCAGCTGCAGCACTGGGCCAAGAAAATCCATGATATGCCATCATCTTCTGTGATATTTAGCAAAGCTACCGTCACTTTATGTCAGATAATCCCTAGATCCTTTGGGAAACCTTCATCTTTTCCTATCACGGAGCTAAATTCTCTTCTATAGTTGCTCTTTTGCCCTTTCTGGTGTTTTGCAAGCAGAGAAAATGGCACCAGAAATTCTCTCCACAATTCGCCTTTTTCTAACTAAATACTGGAGCAAATGCACCCTGAACTTAGAGGACAGAATGGAAAGCCATACGTCTGACTTTTTTTTTTCCTTCTTTTTAATAGATTCAAGAGCAGTTCTCTAGAAACCCCAGGAGAACATACTTTTTATATCAAACCAAAAATATTTTGCTTGCTCAGCATTTTTACATAAGTTACTGCAGAGCAAGCTTAACTTCTTAGTGTTCATATTCTCTGGGGACATAAGCTGAACACACAGGGATTGTACAGAAGCCCGCAGATCAGAAATAATTTAAGCATAGGAGGATCGGTAATATTGTCTACATTGTGAAATATCACCCAGTTTATGGATCATTTTGTATTTTCAGTCAAGTAACTACATGAAATAATTCACCTGATGGCCAGGTTTCCAGGGAGATTCTGAACTCCATTAAAATCAAACATGATAAACTGTTTGGATAAAAAGAATTAATTGAAGAACCTTCTGTGTCTTTAATAGTCCTATTACCCAGGACCAGTTTCAAATCACCATAATAGCCTCTAAACTTCAAGTTGTATAAGTTGTCATGAAGATTAGGAAAAGCAGTAGCAATTAAATAGGACAGACTCACACTAATTTTAAGTAAAGAAGGAAAAAAAATCTCACACTGAAGGTAGCTAAAAGGCAACACAACAAAGAAACAAACTGTATCTTTGCAATGTGCAAAAAACAGCAAGAAAGAAAGGAGAACGCCTTCCAAAGTGAATAGTTCTGAAGTAATATGATGCATGAAATGGTGTCACTGTGAAAGACAACATACCAAAATGATGGTAGAATTTGTTGCTTAAAAAAGAAAAAAGAAAATAAACACAAAATGTCTTTAGCACAGAATGCACCTTTTTTTTCTAGATGAAAAGGAAAATTAGAAATTGAAAAAAAGAAAAAGAGTGAGAAGACAGAAGCACTGAAACAAGCTCAGAAATAATTTCAACATTTTCCCTCAGTCTGGTTCTCAAGTAAATTGTCCCTGTTACCCTCTGCAGCACCCTCCCAACTGCAGCTCATTGTTCCTTCAGCTATGGCCTATGGCGAGACTCAAACACACAGGTGTGAATGGTCCTCTATTGGCAGAGACAAAAACCCAGGGTCTTAATTAAAAAGAGAAACTATTCCCATAGTGTTACTGTAGTTCCCATTAATCCCATTACTGCCAAGAAACTCCTAAAAGGCCAGTACACAAATACATACATATTCTTTCCATTGCCAGAAGGTCTTGTTTCCTGAAAACACTGTCACGTATGGGCAAAACCACAGGTGAGAGAGATTTTAGTTCGGTGAACTCTAAAACAGGCAACAAAAGTGGGAAGAATTTGAAGCCCATACTTAACAGTTAAATTAGCAGCTGCAAATGTAACAGCTGTTGCAAAAAGAAAATAAACTATTTTTATTCCCAGTGAGACTTATTAATGATTACCCTTAACAAAAGAGTAAAAAAGATGAATTTGCTAAACTTCAATTAATAAATTTCCAAAGAAAAGCAATTAATAATCTCCAGCATGGGGGTTTAACAGATATACTTTCTTCTGTGTATATATAAATATAATTAAGCAGAGAAGGCTACATATGAACCACAAAAAATGAAATACGACCTTCACTATAAATGAAGCTCAAAGAAATAATTACAGAAAAAACCCTGACATAACTTCATGTTATCACATTTAAAATGGAAACAAGAAAAGACAGGTTTTAAAAAGAAATCATGTTTTTCCTGCACAATTTCCTATGGTTGACATTGACAACTTTATGAAAGAATATACTACATAAAGAAATTCAAAGCCTGTTGATAGAAACAAGAGCTAAATATGAGTGAATTACAAAATAAGTACTTAAACTGAAACATTTATGAAAATGGTAATTGAGAAAGTCCAGGAGTCTGTAAGTAAATAGAGTCTAGCAGACTTGGATGACTACATTAAACACAAACAAATCTGCACAAAAAACATTAAGAAACTATATCAAGGCCATAAGTTCTTTCATGCACAGTGAGTGCTGACTATTTTAGACAAAGACAAGAGAAATTGGATTCTGCTTTTTATGTAATATTCAATATTGGACAAGTTACACTGTGTAACTCTATTGGGAATGTGATCTTTAAGTTTAACAGAGGAATTAAAATATAACCTTTTGTGTTTTAGGAGCCTTCTACAAAAAAAAAATTGTCTTTAAAATAACATTTGTGATCCCTGGTGCTTCTTCAGCTGTGGCATCTGAAAAGCCTCAGAAATTCCTGTCTGTGCTGGGGCGATGTCTGTGTACACAGGCAGAATCACTTAGGGACTAGAGTTAATCTGCAGTAGAGTGGAAGCCATGGTAAGGCGGCTCAGGCAAACAAAAAGGAAATGCTGTGATAAAAGAAAATAATTTGAAAGTGGATCTGGAGATTTTTTTCAACTGTCTTTTCCATTTTAAACATAGTTTGTTTGATTGGGGTTTTTTTAGCTTGAAGTAAAAATAGTGTGAAGCTTGCAATGATATCATGAAGTTGAAGACTTTGCTCCAACAGTGTAAAATTAAAAGTGGTATAGAATCATAGAATGGTTAGAGTTGGAAGGGACCTTAAAGATCATCAAGTTCCAATCCCCCTGCTATGGGCAGGGACACCTCCCACCAGACCAGGTTGCTCAAAGCCCCATCCAGCCTGGCCTTGAACACCTCCAGGGATGGGGCATCCACAATTTCTCTGGGCAGATATTCTAAATAGCATGCAGTAACCAGAGGTACAAAAGCCACACTTAAGGACCTTAAATGGCCAGACAAGTGTGGGTGCTATCTTGGCAACTGCTGCATTTGTCCTAAGGGTACCAGAGGCATACAGCAAAAGAAAGAAAACCAGCAAATACCCATCACAACAACTAACCATGTACATTAACTGCTGGCATAATCTGAACCACTCAAGTATTAGCTGAAGTGCCAGAGTTTTAGTTTTGAGGACACAAATATCCTTTGGTATGATTTGATATATTTCATGAAGTTGTGTATTGCAGCCACATAATACTGGTAAACATCTTAATTTATACAGAAATCTTTGCAACAAAGAAGTAATTTGTTGCTTAGTGAACTTCTGCACTTCTGTTGAATCGAAACATGCTAAAATTATTAGAAGAAGGAGAACTAGTTTTGACAGCATCATCTGTGATCTGGCTAACCTCTCTGCAGTGGGTCCCTCATGGACAAGCAAGGGAGGCAGAGGCCTGACATTTAATGAGCTTGAGGAAATAGATTGCTCTTCGGTAACTTGGTTAAAAAAAAAACCAAAACAACAATCTATCAGTAAATTAAAACTAGTAGAATTGGGGATGCCACTGTAAAAAACAAAAAGGGTAAAAAAGGAGAAAAATATATTTTGATATATATCTATAGTAATGTATTGATATTGCTACCTGAATGAGACTGCAATCATCGTCTCCTACGCTGGAGAACTTTGGTGCATTATCAACTATTATCCATAAATTAGGATCTGAAATATAAACTATGGAGTGTGATTTGCATCTTCCCTGTTGCAGTTAAGTAAAAAAAAAAAAAAAAGGCTCTAAGACAAGAAAAAATTGAATGTACTACCATGATACCCAGCTTTGCCATTTGTATTATTCCTTCCTTGCAAATTCTCCTTAGAAAAATGCATAGAATATCTCAGTGAATTTCAGTCACTGAACTTCAGCACGACAATCTATGAAACATACCTCTAAACTGTTTTTTTGCTTTTATGGACCTTGACGCTGGTGCTATTTTCCAGCCAAGGACAAGAAGAGGATTTTCCACCCCCCTCTGGTCAGTAGGACAGTATTGAGTGCAAGGATCACTTTGTGCTTGCCCTGTTCTTTCTTCTTTCCTGAAGCTGTTGGCCACTGCTGGAAACAGGATCCTCAGCAAATGGGCCTTTGGTCAGATCCAGCTTGGCCACTCCAAGATTATGTTATAATCTTTAACACACATGCATGAAATAGAACCTTAATACCTTGCATTCTTTGGCAATTGGATACGGTGGCTTCCAGATGAAAGCCAACTGCTGTAATGTAACTTTATCCATGTAATTAAGCTGTGCTGATTTTCAACAGCTGGGAAAGGGGACCTTTAACATGAGTATTCACATTTCAAAGTATAAGAGTGACCTAGACACAGATGAATAAATACAACTAATTATTCTTCCCATATCTTTCGTATCCACCTTATTCCTGCAGCATCTGGAAAGGTCAAACATCTGAAGCCAGAATATATGTGACTGTTGTACCAAAACAGGAGACAAGGGGTTTGTATTTTGAGGCAAAAACAAAGAATGAAATGGGGGGAAGAGCTGAAAAGTATCCCTGACTGCTCAGGGAGAGAACTTTAAAAGTGATTTTTGGATTTTTACTCTGGTATTTTAAAAAAGGCAGGTCTCTGGCATCAGTAGATCAGATGAATATCTAAGACAAGGAGTACGCTTTTTTAAGAGCTGATGCTGCTTATGAGTTGGGTCTGTTACAAAGCACTACGTGAGCCTCCCAGATTCAGCCACAAAAGAACTTAAAAAGTGAATTCAGTACCGTCGCTGCCACGAGATGCTTATAACCGTGGGTGCAGCTCTTCAATAATTTCCTTAGCTGCTGTCTGCAAAGAAAAGCACCGCAAAGAAAGGAAGCCACTGCTCATCACAGCACCTCTCCGTCTGATACTCGTTCTCTTAACTAAACCTCAGCTACTCGCGGCTCAGCAAGCACAGAGCACAGAGTCAGCGAGGAAGCAGCTAACGGCTAATTCAGAAGGTGATAAAGCAGAAAATCTCACTCCCTAACAACTTTTTGACCTCTTCCCTGTCGGCAGGTCTAATCAAACTGTAATCAATGAATGCATGCCCTATACGCAAGATGTTCAGAAGGCAAAGCTAACTGGCTTACTTGAAAGATTTAATGTCCATGAAACTTTGGAGTGGTTTAACAGTTTTTCCGGGGACTGTGGGGAGGGAGTAGCTGCAGAGACACTGCAATGCAGCACCACACAGCTCGCAGACCACTGACATTGGGTATTTTCCAAAAATCTTAGGGCTCATTTCTACCCTTTCATGCTGCTGCAGGGGGAAGGAGAATGAGCATTTGAGACTAAAATATGCAATAATGCTTTTTAGCAGCTTCATTAGGAGGTCAGTCCTCCAGTCTACCCCCTACTCCCAAGCTGTGTCTTTCAGGAAAAACTGTCACTATTTCAACCAACGTACGCCTTCCTTTGAAAATATATTTCAGTTTCACTGACAAAATGTTTTTTCTTAACTCCTTTCATACTAGGCTGTAATTTGTAACTGTTGCCATTAAAATAAAAATATGTTCTGCATAAAAACTTAGAAGCGTAAGAAGTGTTTCCCTATGTGGTATGTATTGCCATTTTAATATCTATTTAATTGTTTAATAAGGACACAGTGTTCCACGTTAAGATTATTTTCCAGGCTCAGGTTTTTATTTTGCAGAAGAGAAGGGCCTACTCACTGCCTCCATATTTATACAATGTTTTAAAAGAGATCTGAGAGTTGCTAGGCTGAGAGGAGAGTTAAAATGCTTCCAAGAATATAAAAAATTGGACAGCAAATCTAAATATAAGCGATCGGTTCCTCTTCTAATTTTGTTCTAAGTAGCTTTTGGTCCTTAAATTCTCTTTAATTTCATTTCAACCATGTGCAGAACATATGATCAGCACATGACTACAAAAAGTCATCTCTCTAGCCTGCAGAATGGCTACTGTAATGTGAGTACATGCATAAACCTCCATATGAACTACACCCATAATGATTGTTAGAGATTGTGATGCTTAACACTACCTCATTTCCATTTACACAATATGTGTGTACTTAAGATACAGTACATAGGTTATTTTCAGTTTTTAAAATAAAAGTAAGGAATGACTAAAAAAACCCAGATATATGGCTGCTGTTGAGCTCTGATTTTTTAACCTCTGTGATTTGTTTTCCTCTTGCTCCTAAAAATCTTTTGATACTTATGTTCACAGAATTTACATTTCTGTTTGGACTTTCATACCTCTTTTTTCTTTTCTACTTCTCAGAGATGAGGGGAAATAAAGATGGTGAGCGTACATGAGGAAAACAGGGACTGAAGAGCAGAAGAGCTGAGGAGTTGTTCCCCATTCTCGATACTATCCCTTGTATTTCCATTCAGCTCCTTCTCATGAAATCACTGCTTGTATCTTCCATTCTGCATTTGTTCACTGGATCTGTGCCCTTTTACAGAATTTACTCCTATTTCCAAGATCACTTTCATTGGGGGGGACAGGCAGCGTGGCTCAGATAAGCACCATCACCAACCACAAGTCTGACAGCAATCAAAAATTTTTGTGATGCCATTCGATTTTATCAGAGTGAGTCTCTGCATTTGTTTGGTCCAGACAGGATGAGAAAAAATATCAAGAGGAAAAGATATTCGAGTTGATGGCAAGCACTAGATTTTTTTGCAGGGGTTGCCATTCTCTTGAGCAGTGCTGCCAAGTCTATATATGTAAAAATGAGGGGAGTTCATACGAGGATTAGGTGAACTTTTGGCTTTTTCAAACAAGGAAAGGGAAATTTAAACTTTGAAAGCTGTTTCTATAGTAGTCACCTAATTTTCTTCCCACAGCACAGTATATTGCTTCTTTTGGGGGACATTGCTAAGACAAGTGTGCTGTAAGTTTTTCTCTACTGTATAAAAACTAAATTATTGGAACATAAGCTATTTCTACTAACAATTTTAATTCCTATCATCATCTGGCTTATAGTATTGACTAGTACTTATCATCACTTAACACCTGAAATATCAATAGCTAAAGGTTTCATTGAATGTTTTTGATCTAAAGGTTTAATAAGCTGAAAAGATAAAAAAGGTATCGATTAATATATTGCAGTGCCTGTTCTTGGATCTCCCCAAAAGCCCTGAAGTTGTAGTAACAACTGAGAGCTTCCAGTATGAAAATGGAAAAATCAAGCTACATGCCTATTCTGCTTACGCACTTCACTAGTTTTGTTAGTATTTTAAATTGAGGAAGCCCTGAAGGAAGTACAGCTGTACAGTGTTAAGACTGCATTTTATGATTGTGTTCCAATATATCCATCAAGATACAGTAAGAGATCAAGTATAAATTATGTAGAAAGGAAAAAAGAGTTGTGTGAGATCTTTACAATAAAATAAATATTTATGCTGATATAGAATGTGTTTGTCTTTCTGTATGACCTGTAAATCCTTAAATAATTCTCTCTGAAGGTAACTTAAACAAATATTTTAAAACTGTTTAATCTTTTTTTGCTGTTAGGGATTTTTTTAAGAAAGAAATAGTTTGTTTCACATCTGTATTTATGCAGATTGCATTAACCAGTATCTCCGATTAAAATGAAATACTTCAGCAGTAAGGCAACACATGCTGGGGAACTACTGAATGCTCTCAATATCTTTAAAAAATTCAACAATTTCCTATAAAAAGGCTACCTTCTGGGCCCTGTTCTTCACCAGCTCCACTCCCTTCAGTGTGTGTTGAATGATTTGGGTGAAACAGAAAACTGGCTGGGCTTCACTGACAAGTCACGCAGTCAGGTCTAGTCTGCCCTCAACAGGGATTTTGGTGAATGGAGCAGAGGTATAGGAAAAATGGAATAAATATGCAACATAGTACTAGATGGATTTTATCAGCATCATTTGAATTGCATGTTCACCAAAACTGAATTTGACATATTTCAAAGATGACAAAATATAAGGGAGAAGCGTTTCAACTAGAAGTTTAAATATAATAGGAAAATTCTGTCAAGTGATGTATTTTTCTTTATATTACCAAAGGCACAGAACAACTCTGAAATGCCAGTGATTGCTACAAGTACTCAGACACCATGGTGATAATTGCAGTATAAAATCGCCAGACTGCAAACAGGACTGCTGGAACTAATGGGAACATGGTTTTATTCAGAATCCAGCGTGGATGGCTATCTGTAATGGAATTGCTTTCCAATACATTTTCTTTGAAATAACTCTGATTATTACTTATACATTTTTATATTAATATGTTCGATCTATTTAACTAAAGATAGACACGTGCAATTTCATTTGCTCTCATCTGCCCATTTCTTATTATAGCCTAATTTATCCTGCTTGGTGACTCAGGTCTGGATAAACCAATAAATGGGCACATGATACCAGATCTGAAGCACAACTGGAAGTTTGACTAAAATACCAGCTGTTTTTCACTTTGCATGTTATCATGAGGATCCAGAGAAACAAAAGAAGGTATTGTGCTGGATAAACACTAGGAGTACAAATTTAGCTCCTCTATGTATCTGAAAAAAAACCCTGTTATTAGAGCTGTATTGTTTTACCTGAGACCTACATGTGTCCCAGGCTGGGCACAATCAGGCAGAATCAATAGATTGTGTTGACAGGTCATAGCAAGGCTTGTGAATTGAGCCTGAAATGTTTACTGAAAACTGATAAAAAGGTGCCAGCCAGTCTTCACAGACACCTATTGTTGCCAAATTCACCGGGAAAGATGGAAAATCATCTTTACTTTCTATCAGAAAATGATATTCCTTTCATGAATTCTTTGGGAACCTGAGGTAATCGTTTGGGTCATAGCTCATGGACAATGAGGAGGAATTCTGCCACCTAACTCCGGATGTATAAAATCAATCAATGCCTGCTTCTTCCTACAGAAACTAGCTTAACCTCCAGAAAGCTAAAAATTAGACACCAAAAGCTGAATGAGATACATCCCTAAATGTCTTAGTATTTTGCTGAAGTCCTGTTGATGCTTTTATTTAGAAAGCTGTCATTTTCTCTCGTAACTACTTGTTATTTGAAGCTAATTGCCCTGGAGGTACAAGGACACAATCATCCAAAAGTCATATAGGGAGGCTCTATGCATTTGGCAGGAAGCATTTATCTTTGTTTAAGTCTGATCTGACTATCTTGAAGCAACTACAGATCTTTCTGGCATTTCTGTTCCTTCTTAACTTGTTTTTGCACTATCTGTCTCCAGAAGGAGATTAGAAAAGAATGTTAAATAAGCAATAATGAAAATACAATGATTAACTAGGTGTTGATTACTGCCTTATTATATGCACATTTAAAGATAGCTCTTAAAATTGCTTAAAATACTTGCAAAAGCAAAGTCTGTGACAAAAATACAGCCACTTCCTTGGGATAGAATTGCCATGTGAATTTACATTCTAGATGACTTCTGATGGTAGCTGGGAAAAGCGCTATCTGCAGCAGCCTCATCCTGTTAAATGGCTGGCTTTGAGGCACTTATCTTTTACCATATGTCTTTAAGTTTATTATTTTGCTTACCCTCCGGCTGGTATTGTGCTATGATTGTTACCGTCTGCCCTGCTCCTTTTAGCGCAGCTGCAGCCTGCTCATGGGTAGCACCTCGAAGATCAATGCCGTTCACCTGCAGAAGGAACACAAAAACCAGATCTGAATAGTTTAACATTAGCCACAAAGACAGAGGTGGGTTTGGGTTAGTTTTTTGTGGGTTTTTTTTTGTTTTGTTTTTAATATCAGATGGATGTAAAAGTAGGTTGCCCAGGTGCAAATCAAAAGTACAAAATTAAAAAGGCTGAGAGGAGGTTAACTATGAGAATCTCCACTGGTGCTGCACGCCATAGTTTATAGAATCATAGAAATGTCTAGGTTGGCAGGAACCTCTCAGATCATCAAGTCCAACCACCAACTTAACACTGACAAAACCACCACTCGACCATGTCCTTCAGCACCACATCTACCCATCTTTTAAATACTCCCAGGGACGGTGACATTAATTACACACTGGTTTGTCTTTAGGTTGAGGAAGCAATCTAAAGTTCCACAAGCAAATGAGGAACAACCATACAGAATAATATAACCTATTCAAATATTTTTCAGTTAATTAGTCCATATGTGCATTCCACAATGGAAAGGATGAATGCCATCACCATGCTGGTAGTATCTGATTCATGCATGGATCTTGGACTCTTTGGGGCAGCATATGAAGGGCATAAGAGGCAGCATAGTACCAAGTCCTCATCACATTGTGTGACCCCTTTGCAAGGAGACGCATCTCAGCAGGCAGCAGGGAGCATGACTGGTGGAGTATATACATGTGAAAAACATTTTAAGGAGCCCTAAAGTAGCTTCTACAAAGTAGAGTGACCTTGTAATAGATGTGCAGGAAGACTACCACACCTAAAGAAACATTCACAGCAAATGTCTGTGCCAGAACATAATGCGTTATGAGACTAGGCATGTATGGATCCCCGTCTTGTAACAACCATACAGACAATCTGAAGGTAAGCTGTGTTAATAATTCTGTGCATCTCCATGTATTAGTGTCTTTGGCTCATATATTTCAAAGCATTATATGCTGACAGATACACTCTGATACCTTCCACGTTTCTGCCACCTGAAGTGTGGAAAGTTAATGTTCTTTTTAAAATTTCTATCTAGATTGTGTAAATGGAAGTTAATACCTTTATTCACAAGTAATGTTCTAATGCTCCTGAAAAGAAATTCTGAGCATGGAGAAAATATAAGATAATGACCTCATAACTTGTCTAACAAGAGTTCTCAGTTGTCCCATCTTCCTGTTTGAAAGCAATGGCTGTAAAAATGCTTGCTGGAAGGTTTCCAAAAAAATAAGCCAAAGGTTCAAATACTTTCACCAACATTGTGTACCTAAACCTCAGGTTTTGTGGGTGTCAAGACTAACACAGACCCCTGGAACAACCTCATTGAAATACAGTCTAGGAATACAGTGTCATAGAAGACAATAATTAAGTGCATTCTGAAAGAACAAAGGAGAGATTTGGAGTTTTCAGTGCCATAAAATTTCATATATTTTAAGGTACAACTCAGAATATAATTGAAGAGGAACACGCTGTCAATTAGGACTTAATTTGTAACTTCTGTGGAGAATACAAACTTCTGAAAGGAGAACAATTTAGGTTACTGCTGTGGAAGAAAGAGTGTTGTGCCCAACTTTTACTCAGTGATGGTGTTATGACACTGATGCTGCATGGCCATGGGCACGGATGTACCAGCACCACAATTACTCATTAACTCAGCGTTGTAGTTACAGCTTTGGTGTGTGGAAGCCTGAGTAGAATCTTTATGTTCTGGCAGCACAGTGCCTATATTGTGCCTTAAAGGAAATCTCAGCCTTGATTCTGTGGCTCTGAAGATGACAGTTTTGAAGCCAAGTCATCCTTTCTTTAAAAGCAAGCTTGTCTTTCACCTGTGTGTTCTTTTCCTTTCAGTACCTGAGTCCATGAGAGAGTCCTGGGAAAGAAGCAATAGAATGAACGGAAGAAAAGCTTAACTGAACATTGCTGAATTCCTGAGCTCATGCATTGGAGGAGGATGTTGGAGGTTATGGATGATGTGACCTGGTCTGTATAAGAACATCCAGAAAAAAAAAGGTAATTTGCTTAGGCTTAAGCTTGAAGATTGTAGACCTCAGGATAACAAAAGGCTCTCTTAAGCAGTATAGCAAAGCATTATGGTGGTCTGCAAGAGTTTTGTTAACAGAACATGAAGCTTTAAAAATCATTAATAAATCATGATAATCTCTCTATAGACATAAGAAGAAGATTTATGAAAGAATAAAGAATCCATATGTTTATTCTCTTTGTCCTCTGCAAAACAATAGTTCTATCTGTACGATATTTAATAACTAAGATCCTAATAATGCATCAAGAATATAAATATAAGACAGGAATTCCACCAAAGCTGTTACACAAACACTTTTCACTTTTACACAGAACAACAAGAAGCCTCTAAAATAGCAGGTGACTACTTTCTGCCCTATGCACACTCATTCTGGAAGAAATGATTGCCTAAGGTACAAACACAACACATTAGAGTGAGTGAATTTCTCAGAAATTAAGTTCATCTTTTGCTAGGATATAGGCTGGGATGGACACTTGAGGAGGATTTAAAGGTCTGAGTGGCTAAAATCAAAATAGCAAGGAAAAGAAATGTCAGAAAGAAAATTACACATCAATTCTATCTTCTTTAATTTTTACCAAGATAATAAACAAGCTAGACAAAGCAGATTAAGTAATGCTGACCAGGTAAATGACCTGACTACACTAGGTTGCCAAAATAGTGATTTTCTGCTTGAAGATCAACAGCTGCAGAATAAACTCAAACAATCATTGCAAATAGGTAGGTAGAAGTCTGTCTGCATGCTGTTTTGCTCACCAATAGCTGACAGATTCTCACTGCAAAATAATAGGTGTTAAATTTAGAGAGGACTTGTAGCCTAGTCTGACTTTCTGAAAAACAAGAAGGCTAGATGCTAACTTGATTTCTGGGTATTATTTCCTAATATTTAAAAGCAAACATAATCAAGTCCCAAACCTTTTAGTTGAAAAACAGCATATACACATAGCAACATTCAATCTTGATGAAAGACACCATTAATTTATACATTTTAATCAAATTCTTACCCTCAGGCCAAAATGAACAGGAGTTTCTGAAGGGGTAAATCACATAATACTCTGTCTTGCCTCTTCCTCCTCCAAAACAATGTCTAAATAATAACAATTGTGTGCAGTGATATTTTTCCCTGATGTGATTATACTGCAAATTGTTAAATCTGATTTCAGCTACTGCTTTCAAATAATTTTTTGTTGTTTATGTTAAGAATAATCAGTAAAAGAAACAAAAATACCAGAAAAAGTTGCAAGTGTATGCAGGAAAGCTTACTACCTATCAAAGTTTTTTTGTTGTTGGGTTTTGGTTTTTGGTTTTATTTTTTTTTTCTGTTAAATGGGCTAACTTCCTTTAAGAAGTATTATACAATAATCAAAGTAGCACTGCTATTCTGAGCTTGACTGCACAATCCTGATGTCCTGGCCCAGAATGAATTTGACTGCACAATTTCTGATGCCTAACTCCAGAATGAATTTGACATAACGAAAATAAGAAGACCCTCCAGCTTATACAAATGTCTGCCTCTTCTGTGTGCTGTGGTAAAAAGCAGTAAGAAAGCTTGCAAACAAAGAGAAGTGCCACAATGGAAGATTATAGTTTAATACTATAGACCAAACGAAACCAAGATGGAGAAAAAGATGCAACTATAGTTCACAGTAATTACAGTAATTGCCTCTGCATTCATTGACTCAAACTAAAGCATGATCTACTTCATTAATAATGAATCATAATCCAAATGAAAGATAAGATTCATGTTTTGGATAGATCAGGCTCTTCTAAAATTGGAAGAGTTATATTCCCTTTAAAATACTTGAATAGCCCATATTATCACAAATTGGTTCAATTCTAAACAGTGAAATTTAAAGATTTATTACAGCCTGGTTGTCTTCTGTTAGAATGGTTAAGCATGACTCATATGTAGGTCATTCAAATGGAGGCTAACAGAATAATCTGTTTTATTTAGACATTTATTATTTAAGCCACTTTATTTTGTGTTTGTACAGTGATTAAATGAGCACTTGGAATATCTTGTTGATATGGAAAAGAAAAAACACATCCCTGCTCGGGGGTGGGGGGAAACAAAGAATTTCTTTTCATTTCTTCTTTGAACCTTCACTGACATAGTAAAGTTCTTTTATTCAATAAAATAAATGGTGAAGAAAGGGCACATTTTTACTATCGTGGAACAAACAATACAACAGATTTTTCAAGTTGTGGCTGAATTCCTTTATTTGTTGAAGTCATAAAAGGGAGATTTTGGCACCTGAAAAAGCAAACAGAAGTCTGAATACAGACAACTCTTACAGCCAGAATTGCCACTGTTTGCATTAAGATAAAATTAAAAAAAAACCTATTTGACTGCCTTAACTTTGCATGTCGACTTAAGTCTTCTCCGACACGTTAACAAGAGATGAAAGGAAAGCTGAGCCATGTTCTCCAGCAGTCCTGCTTAGTCATTAGAAACAGAATGTATAGCATCAACTCTTAGATGACAGAAGCACAGTCTTCAAGCAAACCAGGGAACATGGGAAAAGCACACATTAGGGATGCTCTGCCCCGAACATATCTGGGGGAGATCTTCCTCCCAAGCAAGTGGCACAATCTTTCTACACAATGGTCCACACAACTCTGACAACTGATACCGTCCAGCAAAAAGTACAAGAATTCTAAGTACAGTCCTTGAGCCACACTCTTTTTCAGCTTAGACATGCCACCTTTCAGCAAAGCGAAGCCTACACATCCCACTGGAGGCTGGAGCTCTGCAGGGTATCGCAGGAAGGAATGGGTGAGGAGTAGAGTATGCTCAGGACCCCAGCACCTCCAGACACCCTGTGGGGGCACAGCCACAGGAAACATCACCTCAAGGGGGAAAAAGCTGATATGGGAGAGGTTTTTCCTTGCTAGTGAAGAAAAGGTTTTGAAATTGAAAGAAAGGAAAAATGCACAGGGGAAAAAGAGTCTTCACTCTCCAGCTTTGATTCTTTTAAATTTTCAGGCTCACTTTATTGTTTTTCTCTCACTTTTCTCACTTCTCCTAATCTTTTCTGTGCCTACACTTTCTTTTGATGACCTAAAGCTGTGTGGTTCAGTACATCCAAGCGCAGTGGTTGTCTCATCCTGAACTCCACTGAAAACACAATATCATGTCATGTCTGCTCTTCTCCATGCCCAGCATCCTCTTTCTCTCTTTTTATGGGCCAGCAATTTCAATGACCTTTTCAATTCTCCTTGTCTTGCTACCTTAGAGTTATGACTTTTGCCTCTAGTAAAGTGGTCTTTATGCTCTGATGAGCTGGACATTCTAGAGGCAATCTTCTCTCTCTGGAAAACAAGAACCTCTGTCAGGCTATGAGCTATATCATTTAGTATGCTTTCTTCTGCCAGGAAGTTTAAGGAGGCAGCTAAACCAGCCGAAAACGTATCAAAGCACTACATCTGTGAAGCAGGAAGAAAATTAATATTATGTTATTAAAGAGGTGCCTTGCACACGCTGCCTTTTGCAGTAGGAACCAACAAGCTTTATGACTCACCAGACCACATGAATCATTCCAAATGGTACCTGTGAAGCCTATAAACATAGTCAAAGACTTATTTTTTAATCAAAACTGTACAGAAATTCCTCTGATAGAAGATCTTCTTCCCATGTGATTTTAACTTTTGTGAATGATGCCAGATTGGCAAACCTTGAGACTGAAATAATTTCACTGAAGAGTTCACTGCAGTGACAGCTTAAGAGCCTATTTCCTTCCATCAGAATTCCTCAAAACTTGCTTAAACTGGGTTTGAAATAAATGATAGCTTTTGAAAAGGACACATAGTCTCACTGGAGCCTGGATGGACATGAAACTTATTTCAATCAGGTCATTTAAGAGATACCAGTTAGTTTTATTTCTAACCTGGACTGGATGTGATCTAGCAGCTATGAGGTGATCAATGGCATTTTGTCTCATTGCTAAATGGTAAAGTCTAGACAGTGCTGCCTATGTAGTTTTTTCACATTAAAACAACTGGTATTACCAAAGAAAAATATCATATATGAGTACCATGACAGCTAATAACACAGGCCAATACCTATTAAGTAATTTTTAAATAAATTATTAACTGTTTTAAAAATAAAGATACATAGTATTTTTCATTAATTTTATACATTAAACATTCATAAAATAAAATACTTAGTATGAATATTCATTTATGTTAAAATTGAGAGCTCATCATTAGCTCTCACATAGAAATCTAGTGCTGCTATTTTACCTTCTGTTCTCCTGCACGGTCACTCAAACACCCTTATATTTCTGCCACCCCTAATCTCATGGATCTCTTACTGTGTCATCTTTTCAACCCTCATGTGCCTTCACACATTCACTCTCCTTTGCCATTCCTGCTACCTTCCTACACCAAATTGATAAAATATCAAACAGCCCCTCCTCCCTCCTACCGCTTTTACTTTACACATGACTGTCACTTCCATTTACTCTTCTGCGTTTCTGAATTATTCCTTTCTCCCTACTTCTATTTCCAGCATTTGGATTTCCTTGTCTCCTGCTCTCACCCTGGGTCATTTAGGCATTCCCCTATAGTAGCAGTTACTCCATATATCTTATATCTTGATTTCCAGACACTTCTCAAAGGTATTTTTTCCTTCCGTTATATGAATAAGCTAAACTACCATTGATCAGTTTTGCTCATAATGTTGCAGGGTTCTTGCTTCACATTTGAATTTCAAAGGATGATATAAGCAGAAATAATTATTGCATTTCCTCTTTTTCTGAAACGAAGTACGGGTTTCCATTTTAACATGTGCCTTAAAACTTAAAAATGATAAGAACTTAATTCCATCTGAAGCCAATAAGCAATAGGTACTCAGGAACTGAACCAAAACCGTAAAACAATTTTAGAGACTTCTTAGAGACAGAAGGCCATTGTGATTTGTCTGACCAGAGCAGAGTTAATGGTGAGTTCAGAAACTGAAATCCTTGCTTTGATCTCTGCTTAATAGGTTTTTCTTTATTTCCACATCCACAGAGTATGTGAACATGGCCTGCAAGTTGCCATTGGCTTGTCTCATGCCAAATCTATACCGAATTCAATCCAGTGACCATGAGGCAATGTACCAGTGACTGAATGGTAGCTAACTGGAATCTTCAGCTCTAGAGGAAGGAAGTGTTCAGTGCTCACATATTTATATTAAAACTGCCTGAATCAGAACATTCTGAATTTATTTGTGGCTCTACAGATTAGGATAATGTGACATGGATACTTTGAATAAATCATGCTCCATACTCTCAAATAAAGCATGCCATTTAAAAGCAATGAAAGAAAACTGGCTTGTAGTCTCTAAGTGGTTTTGCTTCAGTTATTGTCCTTGTAGTTTTCTTGTCCAGACGAAGGGCATATCTCTGGGGTGAGGTTTTTTTGTTTGTTTGGGGTTTATTTTGTATTGTTCTTTTTTCTTTTTTTTTTTTCAAAAGGATTTCCAAAATCTCCTCCAACAAATTATTGCATATATCTCTCAAATACCCTATTTAATGGATGGACTATTTCTATCATTTTGCAGCTCATGTCATATGATCATTTTTTTAATCACTTAGGAACCCAAAACTTACTGGGCAGTAGAGCAGAATGATGCCTGGAGTCTAAGCTGTTTAAGGACAAGGCAGAAGTCCAGCCTGGGGCAAATCTATGGAGGAATAAAGCTCAGGGATGTAGCCATTCTGTCCAGTGGTAGCTGTTTGGCTTTCAAATTTGGGGTTTTTTTTCAGTTTTCCTTCACTGTGCAGCTGACAATAAGGTTATACTGAGGGGTGTAACGCTCACTCCAAATCTTCAGTTTATCAAATGTAATATAATTTTGTTTGACAGTCTTCAATTAAAATTTGCTAAGTCAGAATGTTTAAACTGAATGTGAACTCCTCCTTAAAATATTAGGAGATGAAGAGCAAGCAATTTGGCTTCAGAGCATTTCTACTCATTGAGGCAATTGTAAAATGAATGTTTTAGAGGCAACTGATGATTTCATCACAGCAAAAACACACAGCTTCTAGTCTAGGCCAATTTACTAGCTTTGCATGACACATAACTGACAGGTCTACTAACCAGCACTGCTTGGCAAAGACAGACATACCTTATTCATGAGAATTGTTAGTGTAATTTATTAGGTTCTGATCATGTGCTTGGAAATGTCAGAGTTAATTTAAGAAACATTTACTGCATCAAGGCAACTGCGATATATGTTATAGATTGCAGAAAGACAGGGGCAGAGGCGGGTGAGGTGAGAGAGAGAAATCCAGCTGGAAGACAGATTCCTAGATCAATAAAAAACAAAAGGGAGCTCTATAGTCACCAACGTACACAGCATGCCAGCGTATGCAGGTGGTGAATTTTTCCCTAGAGGCTCCATTAAACTTATATTTTAGAAAGTAATTTGTTTTATTTTGAAGTCCCAAAGTGACAAGTCCACGGCAATATAACCCAGTTACCCTGACTACAAAACAAGTGCATCATGTTTTGAGGCTGAATATGTCTAAGTTCAACTTCCAGCCATCAGACCATGTATATTTATCAACAACACTGAAAAACAGTTAGCTACAGTTCTTTTCTCCAAGGGTATTTACAGATAGTAGGGTTTACATTGACACAGTTTGTACTTCATTAAAGTGAATTTTTATGGTCCAGGAAGATGCTAGGGCTTTCCTGACATAGGTTCAATACTCTAAGGCTTCTTGGGGTTGAAAAAAGATTTCTTTCAGTTAAACCATTTCTTTAAATATATAAAAGAGATTTTCAGCATAAATTTGCATTTGTACCCAGCTTCTATAAATTGGGTGCCCAGTTGCCTTCTCTGCCCCTAAAAATCTCCTCTTGTTGTATAGGGAAGTTGTGTGGGTGATTCAGTTCTGTCATGTGAAAAGTTTTTGGTTCATCATGATGACAGCAAGTACTGAACATATGTCTAAGTGCATTGTAAAAGGTGAAAATAAGGTGAAAATCTTCCCATTAGATACTGCCATGACAGCATCTTTGCTTTTATCTGTTTTTCCCCAGTTTGGTGTGTGTGTGTGATCTGCCACGGTATGAAGATGTTGTCAGGCAGCTTACAGGGGCAGCAAGTTTTTATCATTGTAAAATGACTTCTATCACTTCTCCTACCCTGTGGCTGTTGTCCTTTCGGGAAGGAAATGACACTTGACAATGTATTTTTGAGAAATTGATAGGAGTTATTACTCATCCTTCTGTTGTATCCTAAGTGTCTGCCAATCAATTAATTATTTCTCCCAGAAGTTTTCACTGAAAATTGGTCAAGCTTCTCTATATTTCCAACTATCACTTAAGTTCTTGAATAAAATCCTGAACAGTCTGCATTAAACAGTTCCTTAAGTATTTGAGAATGAATTTTACCTAGTTTCTAAGCATCTCATTTGTCTAAGTTCTGATGTGGGTTTTTGCCTCTGTCCAGTTTAAAGATTTATCTCTTTGTTTCTTCATAACTGCCCTAACTGGACGATGACGGATCCTTTTTTAAAAAAGATAAAAGCAAAAAATGCACTAAACATTTGAACTCTTTTGGTCTCACTTTTCAGTAGTCTTTCATCCAGCTGTTTATGAAAATAATTTATTGCTTGGCTTTGTACTCTTATCAAATATTTTCTTGTTACCTTTTCCCATCCTTGCTAGTTACAGTCTATTCTACATCTTGCCCTTTGATTTTGTCCCAAAATTTCACGTAACATTCCTACATTTTTAGGACTTACATTGTTATAACCATAGTAAATTGACTCAGCTTCCACTTTTTCAATGTTGATTACCTGAGTTTGAAATCATCAAAAGGTTCTCGAGTACTGAGAGCTACTGCTTCTGAATTAATTGTTACTTTAAAACTTGATCCCTGTGGGGTTTTCCACATCTGCTGTGAATACACAGCAGACTGCTTTTGAAGTTCACGTTACTTATTCTTCTCAACTTATTCCCTTCCAGCACAAAATCATAAACTTTGCCACTGCACTATATGGTTACTCAAGAGCGAGTTGTGTTTCATTCTCCCATTTCAGATCATTCTTCCTTACTGGTCAGAATGAGATCTGGAATAATCTGATTTATGCTTGTTTTTTCCATATTCCCCACCAAGGAGTTTCATGCATGTTCTGTCAGTTTGGATGGGATTTATTTCAATTCAGGAAGTCATGCCAAATTCTGTATGATTTCATGATAATTGGAGAAAAGAAATATACACATTTACAGCACAGCGGCCATCTGACCTGTGTAAAATATCTACATTAGGGTAAATTCAATTTTACTCTACAAGAGGCTACATCTTTCTACTAGCTACAGAAGGAGCCTAAAGGGTTATATGCCCTGCACTTCCATGTATTAACAAAGCCTAAATTTAGATTAATACACTGTTTGCTCCTAAGGAGCTTAATCTAATTGCCCTTATAGCTGGTGTTATCCTATTAATGTATGACAGCACCTGTGCTTTAAACTCCCTTTCTCTCCAAAGATTTTATTTTTACATATCTATCATGTATATCACCTACCATGCAGTATTGATCTTTCGGATACATTCAGCAATGTATTCTTCTTTGATTTTCAAGCAATTTCTACTTCTTTAAAACAGTCCCATCATGTGAATTGGTTTCCTGGTTTAAGTCATTGTACTGATTATTTGCTGACATTCCCAACTGTATGCTGTATACATTACTACAAAGCAAGTTTAAATAGTGGCATTTTTTCCTATTAGCTAAGTAGGATTAAAAACACAAAGGGAGCCTTTATGCACAAGCAGCTAAAGGCCGTGGTGGAGTCTGAGACAATACCCAATGCCAGAGGGCAGAGTCATATATCACCCAGACCACCACAGAGAAGCATCCCAAGGATATGGTCAGTACCTCTGCAAATCAGTCTGGTAAAGCAAAAGGAGTATCTTTTATAATCCTAATGCTATTAACAAGTGACAAAAACCACATTCCATGAAGAAAACACTCCAAGCCATATAGAGAGGAGTTGAAAATTTTCCAAGCAATTTGGGGTAAAAAAAAAAAAATCTGAGAAGGAAAACCAAATGGTACTTGCCATTTTTCTTGGTTTTGTAACTAGGTAACAAAATGTACTCTTTGCCCTAAGCAGTTTTACTGCTTTTACTGTGAGCAAAAAGCCATTTTAAATTAGAAAGCTGGAAGTTTCTCTGCACCAAAGTAAGGGAAGTCAATCTGAAGGGCAACTCTAACTGTAGCAAATATAAAGCATAAATATTTGCTATAAATAAGCACAGAGCCCTTACACTCTATCCTGTTCTCTACACACACATTTGGATTAGAAATTGGAGAACATTGTATTTTTCCAAATGTATATTGTACTTTTGCTACAGATGTGAGTGAGAAGGTGGGTAGGAGTTGTGTGGGAGGAACTAGGCAGAAAGAAGTGTTTAAACTGTTCATAAGGGAACGCAAACATCTCACCAAAATATGACAGCAGGACGTTGTACAGACCCAAGACAAAATCTGCTCACTATAAGAGATCACCTTCCCTATACAAGGGAGAACCTTGTGTCAAAGACAAGAGACAGTACCCAAATGAGTTGCTGAAATGACAGCATAGGACATGTCATGAACCAGCCACAGGAAACCCCACAGAGTATCTCTGGTAGCCCTTTCCCAATGCATAGTTATTTCATTCTCAGAAAGTAGCAGGGGGAAAAATACTATCTTTCACCATACAGGAATACATCCTGGTACTATGGTAGATCAAGAGGAAAATCATACAGAAGTTGGTTGATTTAATGCATTTGATTCTGTCAAGACAGTAGAGAAAATGGAAGCATTACAAGAGTACTACCTGCACCTTCACGGTGAAGTCTGTTCTTTTTCTACTCTTTTGGCTGTTGAGCAATTACCCTGCAGAAAACCTGTTTTATTTCCTTAAGGTAACCTGTGGGATGCATTGCTTGAGAGCAGCAATCTTGCTCCAGCACAAGCAGCCTCCTCTTCATCTTGATTCTACTTCCAGGCTACCAAACATGCTTCAACTTGCTGTTGTGTACCACAAGGTTCACATTCCTACAGGAATTCCTACATAAAGCATTCCAACAGGAAAATGAAATAAACATGATATGGCTCTTATGGTCCACAATTTCATTTTTTTTTCTGTGTGATGAAGCAAGCACAATGTTAGGTGAAAAACCAAACATCTGTTATAAGAGCAAACACTTGAAATGTGTGATTCAGTTTAAGACACCTAAATGTAGACAAGTACACGTGGTAAGTGTTTAAGCTTAAAGTCAATGGTTATCCAAGCAGTACAGGCAATAAAGCATGCAAAGCAATGCAAGGTGCTCTACAGAACTCAGAGTTGGCCAGCTGAAGCATTCTCTAGCTTCCATTGGCTTTAATGGCAACCAGACACTCAGCAACTATGTACAGAATTAGAGAACTGTAGAACCATTTTGCTTGGAAGAGACCTTTGAGATCATCAAGTCCAACTGTAAAACTAACACTGCCAAGTTACCATTAAACCATGTCCCTTTAAAGAACTTCAGGGATGGTGACTCTACCAGTTTCCCGGGCAGTCTGTTCCAATGCTTGGCAACCCTTTCAGTGTACAAATTTTCCCAATGTCCAATCCAAACCTCCCTGGCACAACTTGAGGCCATTTCCTCTTGTCCTATCACTTACTATTTGGGAGAAGAGATTGACTTCCACCTCTCTACAACTTCCTTTCAGGGAGAAGGTCTCCCCTCAGCCTCCTTTTTTCCAGGCTGAACAACCCCAGCTCCCTCAGCCTCTCCTCATAAGATTTTGTCTCCAGACCCCTCACCAGCTTTGTTGTCCTTCTCTGTACATGCTCCAGCACCTCTTTGTTGTAGTGAGGGGCCCAAAACTAGACCTGGTACTTGAGGTGCAGCCTCACCAGTGCTGAATACAGGGGGACAATCACTTCCCTATTCCTGCTGGCCACACTATTCCCGATACAGGCCAGGATGCTGTTGGCCCTATTGGCAACCTGGGCAAGCTGCTGGCTCATATTCAGCCAGCTGTTGACAAACACCCCCAGGTCCTTTTCTGCCAGGCAGCGGGATGTGGATCTCGACTTTTAAGTACCTTAATATGAGCTTTAGTCTTGTCCTAAGACATGAAATTCAGTCATTTAAAAAGTTCAGATTTAAATGCTAATTCTTGCTGTTACATCCCTATGGCTATTAATTCACCTTAATTCCCTCTTTTATATACATTTTTAACTTGATGTAGTCTTACAGAAAATTATAAAACTGTTTCAAAAGCAATGTCATCAAATTAATTCAAGGAGCAATATGCACTAATTTTTTGTGCACAAATTGTAAATCTGAATTTTGCTGCTGAACTCTAAATCTCAATTTTCCTACTCTCTGTGTTTTAGGTCTTGTACCTATAGACAAAATTGCCCACTTGGCACTGAAAGTGCTTTCAAGCATATAGGTTAAGATATCTAAAATAAGCAAGTATGTTTTGTCATAATTTTGATTTAAGATCAAAATTATAAGGCAAAAAAGGACATGTCAATTTTTGTTTGAATACGACCATAATCCTCCTCCTGCTTCCCCAGGAATTTCCCCTAAAAGTTACAATGTATTGACTACGTACCTCTTTCCCAAAATTATAAGATTCGTGCTGTTGTCTGTCAGCAAGGATGTATGCACTCTGTGTGGCCAATTTATGCGTATGGCTCTTGGAAATTATATGTTCTCATGGAGATGATTTTGACTAAACAACACTGGGTTCCCATCACTATTTTGATAAAGAATACATCCTTTAATATTGGAAGTAGAATTTTAAACTGTAAGGAAGGCATCAAAGAATGTTACATTTGATTTGTACTGGAGCCTGCATTTTCCGAACAGATGGAGAACTTGGGGTTAGATTCAACCAGTCTCTAGGTCTAGATTTGGCCCAGAATTCTCAGATGATTTTAAACAAATCAGTTAACATAATGACACCTCATTTTCACTGTTCTAAAATGGAAATAATACCTCCCTTGATATTCTGAGGTGTTTCATTTGGTTATACATGTCTGAGACAAAAGTTAATCTGCATGTACACAGTGCCTAGCAAATCAGATCTTGATGGCAATTAGTATTAAAAATAATATTTTGATGGTGTTTGATAATATTGGATAATATTTACATTATAAATAATAAGAGGGCAATACTACTACAGAGAGGGATATATTTTGTTATAGTGATGAACGCACACTGGTCATGTACGGATTACTACATTTTAAAAACATTCAGAAGTTGAGAAGGAAAATGTTTGATTTAGTGACGATTCACAAGAGCATCATGAATTACAGCAAGAACAAACCAGCATTAAAATAATCCTACCTTTTAGGGAAAAAAAAACCCCATCTTATCATGAATGTAACACTAGAATTCATTTTTTTTTTTGATATTTGAAATATTTTACCATTTGAAACAGAACATTTTCCACTATTCTTCAATTTGCCTTCAAGGTTCAGATAGGATTAAATTTGTCTCTGCAGAGAAGCACGGGGAATATCAGCCTGTTTTCTGAGATAAGTTTAAACATTTCCAGTCAATTAACTGAAAACCGAAAAATACGGCTATCACGGCTTTTTCCTAAGTTCCAGCCAAGGGCAGATCTCTGACATTACTGATCCTGTGATGCCATCTGGTGGTACTTTGCAAAACCAGACTCAAATTTCATGGAGTAAGGTGTTGCTCCCACCCCTCCCTACCATCCAACAGTCAGAAGGCAGAAAGAGAGGCAAGGAAATGATGGGATTTATCCATAATTTATCCAAGCCTTGTGGGCTGACTCTGGGACTACGTCTATATCCATTGCGTCACCTAAAGGCAAGGCATTTCTAGCTTTGTTGGGTTTAACTCATGGATTTGCAACCTATTTAAGGTATTTTTATAGGCACCTTCCTGAAGGTGAATATACCCATCTCTCAACTGGCCAGCACTTTGCCATATTCTCAGCACAGGCATGAATTAAGGAATTATTGTGCTCCTCCCATTCCACATGGGAGACCGAGGCTTAGAAAAATAAAGCATCTCACCCAAGGTTACACAAAAGGACAATGACTAAATCAGCGAATTAAATCCAGATCTCCAAAGTTTAAATCACTTACTATGCTTCCTGTCCGAAAGAAATTTAACCAAGCTTGAGTTAATTAGAAATACTAATTTTGAGGAGTACTACCTGTTCTTGATAAAAAAGATTTGTCATGTTTTGAGAAACAAATGGGAAACTATTTCTGCAGGGAAGTGTTTCAGAAGGATAAGACAAGAAAGACTATAAAGAGAGAAACAGACCTATTTTGTGCAGCCCTTATAAATCCAAGGTGTTCGGGACCCCTCATCAGACGATGGTCTAAGATTAATCATGTCTAAAAGCAGCCTGTGCATTACATTTGTTTCATCTGAATATGGAGAAATGGATTAATAGTTATTTGTGACTAAATAAGTCAGCAGTGCCTGACTTGGTAATTGCCTGGGGATATCTACGCAGTTTAATTTAGTAATAATTTCCATCCTTCTCTGCTCAATGAACAAATAAACAACTCATGCATGACAACTAAAAGCTGCAGCAACACTGGTAACTTTAATTAGAACTTATGGAAAACATTGCTAGGAAACAGACAAAAATCACAGTTCAACTGCAGCAGTATCCTACAGTGCTAAATATAACCTTGCTTAAAAATAACGGAAAATGGACTTTTAAATTTGTATCTGAGCTGCTGGATTTCTGAATACTATAAACTGTGAAAGGCTTTGATCTCATAGTGCTCTTTCAGTGAGCTTTGTTTTGCTGCATCCAGCCAAAGAAAATTAAATTGCAGAATTGTCCTGAAGACATTTCCAGTTCTGTTCTTCAAGCTTTTTGTCTGTGTTCTTCTTGGCACAGGCACTTGCCTGCCTTAATTCTCCGTTTATAAGAGTCTATTTTCTTTTTCTTGCCGTTTCCTGCAAATTTTCTACTCAGGTATCTCTTATGGCACCTAAACATGTTTCACTTACCCTTTCTAAATTTTTATTAAAACATTTTCAAAGAACAGGACTAGATAAAATATACTGTAATGTCAGGTTAGTGCATCCTTTTGGTGTTAACAGGCCAGATTTTCCATGTAACGCAAAGCAGCCCCAGCCACTTTTTCACACCAAAACTTTGTCAGGCAAAAGGTAAATCCACCTTTAATAGAAGAGGCCAGTGGCCAAGAAACTCCCAAGAAATGTAGGAAAACCACTTCCAGCTTCCTCATGAAGGGGTTTAAGCAGGAAAGTGCCACATAATGCTGCCACAAACTGTCCAGGATCCAACCAAAGCAAAGTGTAGCCGAGGATGCGAGATTCACTGGGACAGAAATCATCAGGGCAGGAGTGAGTGGGACATGGCAGTCTGGTGGGTCCATCACTCATCTGGGATGAACAATTGCTGCGTTTCAGTTCTTTGCCTAAGGCTATTTATGTTCTTCTTACAAAACAGCCATGACTATCAACAGGGGATAAGTTCTTTTTTCCGTAAGGCAGCATAATATGAATAGATATTAACTACATTTTCAAGGCTTTAATTGTCATTCAAAAATCCTTTACATTCACATTGTTTCAGTCAGATGTTCAATTACTTGACAGAGCCTAAAACATAAATGCTCTGTGTTTTTAAATGCTTGTTATCAATATATGCATGAAAGAAAAATTAAAAAGATGTTTCTGAGACTAAATATGCAAAATATAACCTCAGGCTACAAAGCCTTTTATCCTCTAAAATTTGAAAATGAATTTCAGAGAGATCATCAAATTCATTAGAGGCATAGAGATAATTAACATAACCTAATAAATCTCCTTGTACCGGGCCATTTGCTAAGCAGTGTAGTGCACACTAGATGGCACCACTAGCCTAGATTATTTTATCCCACTGCTTTTTCTTCTCAGGGAAAAGCTGAAAAAACAGTATCACAGAATGGTACGGGGATGCAAAGGACCTCTGGAGATCATCTAGTCCAACCCCTCTGCTAAAGCAGGTCCTCCCAGAGCAGGTTGCACAGGAACTTGTCCAGGCGGGTTTTTAATGTCTCAGGTGATGGAGATTCCACCACCTCTCTGGTCAGCCTCTTCCAGGGCTCTGCCACCCGCAAAGTGAAGAAGTTCCTCCTCATGTTTAGGTGGAACTTCTTATGTTCAATTTTGTGCTCATTTCCTCCTCCACCACCAAAAAAAAGACCGTCCCCATCCTCCTGACACCTACCCTTTACTGAGAAATATCTTTGGACTTAGTAGTGTACTTTGGGCAAATGGAACTGTATAAGGGGCTACACGAGGAGATGATGAGCTCTGCACTGTGTTTAGGTCTTCTCTGCAGTGTTGCAATACTGTAGATAGCATTAAGCAGAGAAAAGTCTCACTCTGAACTAAGTACAAGTAACACCATTAACAAATGCAATAGAAACACACAACAAAGAACCAAAATATTCAAGCATAAACTGATTTCAACTTATATTTCACAACATGGAAACAAAACCCACTTTTTCTGTGTCCCTTGCAGTATAGACCAAGAACAAGGTGAAATATTTGGCCAACAAAGCCCAACAAAAATACTTACAGACAAAATCTGGTCTCCTCGCTGCAGTTCTCCACTGAGGTCAGCAGGCCCGCCTGCTAGGATGAAAGACACGAAAATGCCTTCCCCATCTTCTCCTCCCACAATGTTAAAACCAAGTCCTGTGGAGCCCTTGTGCAGGATGATTTTTCGAGGTTCTCTGTATAGAAACAAAATGATAATGTTTATCCATTCAAAACTTTTAGTGTGTAGGCATTTCTCAAGGCATCTTATGCATACTATATTTTGCTTAACACACAATGGCTTGTTATTGTCTAAAGAAACCATTTAACAAATAAGATAAATCTATTAATTGGAGGACAAACAAGGTAGGAATTAAGCAGCGTTATATTTTTTCTTTCTTCATGGTTGAATCCAAACATCTCTATTAAGTCGAGTGCACTGGTGTCATCTTCACAAAGTTAAGGGATGTATTTATTAAAACAAAAACAAAGAATATATTTTATAACCTAATTTATAGCAATACTATAAATACAAGTAGAATCAATCTTTACATGGTACCTGTTTTTATTTTAAGTTCTAGTCTTGCTTTGTAAACAAATGAACAAAGGAAAAATTTGAAACTCTTGGCAAAGGAATGACAAAGTGTGTTTGATCCTGACAGATTTGGAGCAAATAATATTTTAATGGTTGAGCTAATAGAGCAGAATCACATGAAAAAGTCTGGTTTGACATTATCAGGAACTTGCAATTGTAAAGTTACATGGCAGCTTTGTCACTGAACCAGACTGAGGGATATCTGCTTTTGTCTTACTGGTTTAAACAGTTGTTTGTTATGATGGAAATCAATAAATGGTAAAAGCTACATCTCATACATCACTTTACATCGGCAAATTGAAAATACACCCCAAAGGATGTAAACACAATAATGTGCACTTTACTGATGGGAAAAGTGATGTTTAGAAAGAACTGATTTTTCTATGTAATCAAGGTAGTATCCTTGAGAAAGTGTCCCAGATATTCTGGTTCCCAATCTCTACATACAAGGACTCAGATCTGTCTCTCCCTTGGATACACAAGCACACAAAACCACATATGCCTACGTATACATCTACGTCTACATCTACATCTACATCTACATCTACATCTACATCTACATCTACATCTACATCTACATATACCATATTTATTTATACTTACCCCATTTCAAATCCCTCTAACATTTCAGAAAATACTGTATATACATATTTACATTATATATACATACATATATAAAATCACACATATTAGTGTATGTATATATACATATATATGAATATAATTACACATATTAATATGTGTGAATCTTAAGGCCAGCCCTGCAAATACTCACAANAGCAATAGGTTCTTTCCTAGGAGGTTGCCCAGGGAGGTGGTTGGGGCCCCTTCCCTGGAGATATTAAAGCAGAGACTCATCAAGGCCCTGGGAAACCTGGTCTAGTTGGGGGTGTCCCCGCTGACTGTGGGGAGGTCGGACTAGATGATCCTAGAGGTGCCTTCCTGCCAGGACCATTCTATGATTATATGAACCATTCTATGATTATATGATTCTATGACAACTGTAAGCACACACACCCTCCCCATCTACAGAAACATGCTCCAGAATGCTCTTGTAAAATAGATCAAACATTTCCCATGTACCATATAACAGTTCTACATCATATAAACATCTCTTTAATTTCCATTTTGTTTTTGAGGAGAGAAACAAAGGGAGAGAGAGAAGTGATGCATCGAGGGATGTCTTATTTGATGCGAGTTAAGTCCCTGTGCTGTATACATTGTACTGTATACATTGGGAATTAACCTTTACATGATAATTCCAAAATCAGCTGATGTTTGTTCATCTTTGCCCAGCACTAATGTTCAAACAGCATCCCCAGCTTGATCATGATCTTTAAATAACATGTCAACTTTCTGAAACTGATCGTATTTTTGAAAGAAAATACTAAAGCAAATTTTTAGTATTTTAAAGGTAATATTAACTGTTTGTGAAAGTATTAGTCCTACTCCATATGGTCCTCCATCTTATAACTTTCTTAACTTTATATAGTCAGAAAGCAACATTTTAAAAATACAGCTGTGAGAAAAAGACATATTGTCTCGAGTTTGTATATTCTTGAAGCATTTTCAACCAATCAGAAAATAAAGGGATTTTTTATTTTCTTTTGGATCGTTGCTTCTGATTTGCCATGTTGCAACTCTTTTAGCACCTTCTTAAATATGTGCAGACTAGATGTAATGGAATCCAGATCTAAGAATTCTAGACAGGTTTTTAATTAGGAAGGGTGGCCTGGGGCTTGGAGCAGAACTAGGGCAGGGAGCTGGAATTGTGGATTCCTTTCCCCGCTTAGCCCATGTGCTGCTGAGTGACCTTGGCAAGCCATTTGCTATTCCAGCTTCAGTTTCCTCATCCACAAAAATGCTATGGTGACACTTGTCATCTTTCAGTCCTACAAATCAAAAATACTTTGCGAGACCTGAGCTACTGCCATTTTTATTTACCTGAGTATTGAGGAAAAAGAGGCAGTAAAGTCAAACAAATACATTTGCATGCTCCGCTGGTGAGAAATCAATAGAGCTCTTGTTGAAAATTAAACTGAGTATTTCCACATGTGACAGACAGCTTGGATCATAAAGTTGAAAGCCAGTGCTACGGGCAAAACTAGGTCAATACAACTGGGTATCTACTGAACAGTAAGCTGTGCAGCTCAACAAAAAGTTGGCCCAGTTATTAATCCCTGTCTCTGATCAAGTCAGCAGATTTATGCTAAAATGCTGTCAGTGCTGTTCTGTAATTTTGGCCTTTTGCCAGCAAAATTCACATTCTGCTCTTGGATGATTATGTGCAGAGGAAGCTCAAACAATAGGGAGAAATGTCAGAAGCCGTGATTAGAACTCAGTGAGTTTTGGCTCCTGGTCTTTAGCTTAATCTGGTCTTTTGGGTTATGACTCAAATTTGCCTGTATAGATACTGACCAACTATAACACATATTCCAATTTCTTTCATATCTGGGTACCCTGCAGAATCTGAAAGGTGGATGCAAGAAGAGAAAAGAAGTGGTGTCACCATCATAGAAATAAGCTTTAGCCACGACTACACTGCAAAAACTACAGGAAGCAGAAGTCATCCACAGTATAAAAAAAATGGTTAAGGTTTTTAAAATAAACATGGTTCACACTTGGATCGTGTGCGTAATGTGAAAATGAAAAAAAAAAAAAACCCGAAAAACAACCACCAAACCCTGTGTTGATAATAAAGCTTTGTAGCATGCTATATGAAGTTAAAGTAGAAAAAATAGTTCTCAAGCAAACAAACTATAACACCATCTACTGATGAGGGCCTCACTTAAGACTAATGCAGAAACAAGTTATCTGTCAATGCTTTAGCCAGACTCACAGAAAATGCTACTTTTGATAGTCATCTGGAATGTAAGTTCACAGTCATCTCTTTTAATACAACTAAGGAGATCTAAGAACAGCTCAAATTTTTCATTAATATCTGGGAACAACATTAGGAAGAACTCCTTTACTAAAGAAAAAGGGATTTCAGGTAAATGCTGTAAAAGACATGATGCAATTAAAGACTTAAAGATGAGATGGTGATGGGAGAGTGAGAAGTGAAGGAGAAGTAACTCCAATGTGAATGATGATTTCTTGCAGTAAATACACTCAGTAAAAATGTGTAGTTCTCTACAGAAGACAGCAACTGAGGCAAAGGTAATTTCAGGGTAACTGATTTTAAAAGCTCTCAGTTTTGCTTGGAGACAGCAGGTGGCACTCTCTAGCTACCTAGTAAAAGGGAACAGTCCAAGAGCCAGTGTTTCTGAAATGCATGTTTCTGCATCCAGCTTTACCTACTTATTCCATTTACAATTTCTTCTGTGATAAATACGGCTGAAGGTAAGTTTCGAGGTGCTAACAAAGCGTACTAGCACTTTAATTCTGTCTGTGCATGTTTTGTGCCCTCCTGCAGCTATGTACCAAATACAAACAGAGAGGAGCAGCGGGGGAAATCAAGCAGAAATTAGAAAGGCGTGTGAGATGAAAACAGTCCTGGACTGACAGAAGGCAGCAGAAGGGGAACAAAAAAAAAGAAAGGGAAAAAAAAAAAAAAGAGAGAGCAGGATAAAGGGAGACAATGCATCTGTAAAGGAGAACGGGGAAGGAATTAAAAAGGTAGAGAAAGAAGAAAGGAAGATTCACTATAATTGAGCCAGGAGCAAAGCAGCAAATAAAGTGCTGCAATCCACACAAATTTACAGGCTCAGAAATCAATGGGGGAATCAATTTGGATGGACTTGGTTACTTGCTTCAGGGAATGCATCAGATCAGATTCTGTAAAGCACATTATAAATTGCCGGCTGGATGTAAGAGCAAAGTATTATTAAATTAATATTTGAAACCAATAAGCACTAAGGAATCAGAGTGGGTAAAGCTTCCACACTGAAGAAAATTTCCACTGTCACAAAAATGCAATTAAGAAAAATAAATCAAAAAATTGAGGCATTTTTCCTTGTGAACAGGGCTTTTTTTGGTTAGTTTGTTTTATTTGTTCATTACCTTGAAAATACCTCAATGTTTTGTATTTTCTACACTTCTACTGAATGTTTGTTTTGATCAGTTTACTCTTTTACGATAAGAAAATGGTAAGACGAAAAAAATTGAGTATCCCTATTATCCTTCTATAGATTGTGAATCCATAGTAATTATAGATTTAATTTAAGACATTAAAAACTGGACTGATAAATGAAGGAGAAGAGCTTTCTGAAAGCAAGTAATTTTTACAGTAACTAACAGAAAGAAAATCCATTTTTAATTTGCTTATTCTGTGCTGCTGGCTACATTAAAGAATACAGTCAGATTTAGCATTCATCTCACACTGACACAGCTCTGTCGTTCTGCTTTTTTTTGCACCATCTATAAAATGGGGGTATTGAAATGATTTTGTGTTTCTTGGAACATCTATGGAAATATTAAACAGTCTGGGTGCTTTCAAATATCAGATTCTAGAGTGTTTTTCAGTTACAGACAATCAATGAGGTACCCCAAATCTGTAGAGACTTAGAAATACGGCTTTGATCTTGCTTTTTTGGGTTTTTTTTTGGGGGGGGAGGTTTGGGGAGGTTGAGGGTTTTTTGTTGTTGGTTTTTTTTTTTTTTTAATGTCTGCTGTTTGCTTCACAAAGGATATTGCAATCATACAACCTTTCATGCACATGCCGATTTGGTGTCACAGTAACACACATCACAGAATGCCCCAAAGAATATTTCTTTCCATTTCTGGGTGGATTAGGGTAGCACCCAGGATCCAAGTGAAGCCCCACAGGCTCTGTGCAAAGCACTACACACATATCACACAACAACAACAACAACAAAATCATTCAAGCTACTTAAAGTAGCAAACAGCAAGAAAGAAAAGTGAAGTAAATATAAATTCTATTACTTGGTTAAGGTCACCCATTAGCATGGAGGGAAAAAAAACCCCAAATCTAAGGGCTCAAGTACCCTTCTGTGCAGTATGTTGCTTGCCTTCTGATGATTCACTGTGAGCACCAAGCTATTCCTGCTTAATCAGTTGGCTAATCAAGCCATTTCTTTCTCAGTACAATACTTCCAGTTTTCATCTCATGCTTCAAAAAATTCTGATAAATAAGTGCATGTTTATTTCAGACAGCCAAAGGGCATCCAGACTGGAAGGACCTAGAAAAGGTAATTCAAATAGACTGAGCGTTCTACTTTCACAGCATTTAACAGAGAAAGCTAGGATGGACAGAGAATGTGCCAGTGTGTATGATGTTCTAAAATCTGATTAATCGCACAAGAGAGAATTTGAAATCTTAAGTGGCTGAAGGCCTGGAATATGCACACACACTTTTTTAAAAGACTCCGAAATTGAAGCAAAACCAAACTTACTCAGCTTATTTAAATTTTATTTAATACCTTCTACAACTCTGTTTCACGACAATTTAGAGGGGAAAAAAAGTGCTCTCCTTTACTGCTTTATGGCAATATCACTTCTGAGGCATCTTGGCTTTTATTTTTTCCCTTCTTATTCCCATCTTATGCCTGGAAAAATCTTTCCACCACCATGTGAAGCAGCCACTGGCCCTTGCCTTCCTCCCCAGCCCTCCCTCTGAGCTGCCTTTCTTGGGAGGTTTCCAATACACCATAACCTGGCAGTGGCAGGGAGCTGGCAGCCCCTTCCAGTCCCTGGTCCTTTACCATCTAAGAGCCTGGAACACCTCAGTGTCATCCATCAGTATCAGGCCTAAGCCAGAGGATCTGATCGCTGACTCGTGACTTCAGTAATCATTATCCTGATTCCAGTTATGGTTGAAAAGAACAAATATAAGGAAACCTATCTCTTACCTGTGGCTCTTTCACAGCATCACAGTCCAGAGGGGTAACTTTGCTTTCTTAAACTGAGCCAATGTTTTGGTCACATTCATTTTCATTATGTATAATCGATAAATGACTTGTTATTTCCTTTTAGGATTTGTTCATATACTAACAGCTAAGCACTCTGCCTTTAATGAGATGTTAATTTATCGTATCATGTAACAAAATATAATTTTTCTTACTCGAGTTACCCATTCTCCTTGAAACAAGTATTTTATTTGTTTATTTGATAATGGTTTCCTTGGCATTCCTTGTTGATTGAATGCTGGCATTAACTGCAGAAGCAATCCTTTATCCTAACTTTGATACTGACTACATTTTTAAAGCATTTATTCTGCAAACATCATGTCTAACTTGTCACAAACTTTGAAGTATATTGAATACAAGGGAACCTACTGGGAGCCAGGCTTCAACCTGACGGATGTACGCATGAGCGCACTGGCTCATACATGTGCAACTTTATTTGTTTTGTGGGAACCCCTCTGGACGTTAACAGTCTTTCATTTTGTCTTTTGTAGAGAAATTAAAGCCTGCACACCCAGCAACGTTTTCTGCTTCCAGCTAGCAAGATGGGATTGGCATACAGGAATCATCGTTTATTTGAAAAGTGAAACTGGTCTATATTTTTACCGTGATGCCTGACATTTACTTTACATACACAGGAGTCCATCTCCTACATTGGAGAAATCTCATTGATTTCTAGAGCAACAATGTAGGACAGCTAATACGCGCTTTAACTTTGAAAGGGAGATGATTATTCCAGTACGCATCTTAATTTATGTTTTGTCTCACGTAAGCACTTGTCTCTCTTCCCTGATCAAAGAGGTGCCTTATTTACATCCTAATAATCAAAATAAATCCTGAAAATTGCATCTCTGTTCCACCTGCCGTACCCAGCACAGGAAACTCCATAGCAGAAAGGTTGCTTTGCATCCTGCTTTTAAAAACTATTGGTTCCATATTGGAACCACTTTGTTATGAACTATTACTTACAGCATTCGATGGGTCTATTTACCATGAGTGCTCTGGCTTTTCAGTTTGTAAACAAAGCTGGCTGAGATGGAAATGGTGATAGGGAACCACATTGCGCTGTCAGGGGATGAGAAGTATTCAAAGGCTATGGGAATACCTAGAAATAGCAGTGCCTCTAAGCCATGTTTTGCAACATCAATATCCAGTCTGTTAGTAGTTCGTAGCAAGCACCCAGAGTTACCTTATGTAAGACACTTTTCAAACCCAAAGCAGTCTGTAATATCTGTCCTGCTCAGAATAAAAATTCTATACCCTTAATCATGGTTCAAATGCTGTTTATTTATGTATAAATATTTATATATATAGTCGAGATACTCAGTCACGTTGATAAATTCGTTTAAAATTTCCATCAAAGCACACTTGATCAAATAAGTTGAAATCCCAGTATTTAAGCAGCTCAGCAGAAGAGATGACTGGTAGCATATAAACACAATTTAGTCTGAATGTCAACTGCAGAGAGAACAGCTGTCTTACACCTCTAACATTATAGATTCGTGCGCTAGTACAGCAAGGTTTCCAAATAACAAGTTTTAGATTTCATCCAGTATTTTTCCTATTTTGAATACTTACAGTTAAAACTGTTCATGAGAAACATTTCAAAAAACTCAGACAAACAATATTTTCAAATCCAAACATTATAGTTTTCTTGTTTTTAAAGCATGCAAATAAACCATCAGGGAAGTTATTAATTAGATTGCACTAACAATGACATCAAACACCTGTGAAGTTCATGGTTCTATACACATAATAAATCTGTTTACCTCATGTACATTAAGCTGTGAAGAATATATGGCTTGAATATAAATAAAATTTAATCTTTAAAGTCATCTTTATTTTTTTTCCACCTCGCTAATAATTTTTTTGCTATACCCTCCCTAAAAACATGGTTTTACATATGAATCCATTACCTAGATGAAAAAAAAAAAAACTATTAAAGTTTTTTACAAAAGCTATTCTAGCCAGCTCAATTATCACATATTCAACAGGGTGGAAAGGAATAAATGCCAGCGAATGCAATTCCCCCTGTATTTCTTTAACCCTCCCATATTTCATTTCTCCTTCACAGGACCCAATAATTATATTACTTCAGTGCCTACAGAGTCAGTCAGAGTAAGCCAGCGTGCAGGCCATGAATCTAAGGGCGTGCAGCTATTTACAAAGAGCACCTCAAAAGCAATATCATGAGTCACCTAAATACAGGGCTCTACTGAGGAAACCCAGTCCCTAAAAGAGGAAAATAACTTTGTTTTGACCTCAAATTCTATTAGCTATAAACACACTTAGCAGCATGGACCTCACAAAAACATTAGAATAAATTGAGCTTTAACATAATGAAATATTTAGGGCTGAGCTGATTACCTATTTTTGCTCAGCAGTGTAATAGGCTAACAGTCCCACTTTCCTATATGAAATGAAATATGACTCAGTATAAGTTGATTAGTAATAATTACAAGCCAGATATTCTTCTACCTCCTGAACAGCAGGAGACCTGTAATATCAATTGCAGATTTCCTGCGCTCTAATGATTCATACAAAATATATGTGAGTTGTCTGCATGGCCAGTAGAGATTCTGCTATTTATCTAAAAATTCATGTAGACAGATGGATTTCCAAATTTCCATAGGAGTTTAAAACTGTAGGATATGTTCTTAATTATGGAGTTCAGTAGACCAAGTCAGAGACATCATAATAGAATTTCTTTCCTTAAATTTCAATATAACAAATAATTCAATCACCATTTTAATTGATAAACTTGTTATTGAAGCTTGGTTTTGTTTCAAATATCAATTTATTAATGAATTGACTAAGGATAAAGACAGGGGGCTTTATTATGACTCTCTGTTTATTAGAAAGAAAGAGAGAGGGAAAGAGAAGAAATCTGCAATAAGGTTATTTGAGCACTGAGACAGGTTGTCCAGAGCTTGTTCAATCTCCGCATTTGGTGATAGTCAGAGCTTCACTGGGCAAGGCCCTGAGCAACTAACTTGAAAGTAGCCCCGTTTTGAGCAAGAAGGTTGGATGATTAGGGCTTAATTTATAGAATTACCTTCCAAATGACAGCCCTTAAGCCATATGCATCTTTCCTGTAGAGATTTCAGTGCTCAGTCTTGTTTTCAATAAGTAATAGCTACAGCTGTCTTACAAATTTTAAATAGAAACTTAAAATCTTAGATCTGAGATCTACATAAGAAAGAAAAAATTGAGACTTGTGAGAAAACCATTTCAGGCTTCACTTAGGGGTGGATTATTTCATATATACTATTTTATTTTCTGACTGCACCATGGTAAGTTTGTAACATAAAAGAAAATAAAACAAGATAAAAACTTTCCTCCGTGGAAACTTTGGATTCTCACTTTTATCACAAGAAAGAAAAGCTTTGAAATAAGGCCTAAGAGCAGACAATAAGAATCTATTACCCATGCTCACACAATATTTCAGACAGTTCCACATTTCTATGGGAGGGGAAAAACAAATCTAACATTTTTGTAAACTATGCCAGTCAGTATCACCAAAATCTCTGTTTGTTAAATACCAGCTTTTCTAATATCATAAAGACTCAAAAGTATTAACTGTGATGGTGAATTACTCACATATTACCCAATTATTTCTGTTAAAATGGAGTCAGCTAAGCACTCAGATCTATACTTCTACAATTAACACATCAATATACATAGATATACACCAGCACAGGGTTATTATTGTCTATCAATAATCCTTCATCCTTACTTCAGGACACTACTTTGTCAAAAAGAACTCATGCATACATTAAGAAAATAGACTAAGGCTTCACTGGGTATTTCCATGATTAGTGGTAACCATTTTACAGTTAACACACGTAAATATTCACACTAGTCAAGTGAGATTAATTGAAGAGATTGTAGTTAATATATCTCCATGATGGATAGTTTCATCTCCATGAAAACCAAATCTTTCAGTGTAAGTATCTAGCAAGGATCGGTAGTAATTGGAAAGTATATGTTCACCTCACAGACTTGGTCGCTGTGATGTGCAAACCCACACCTGGTTAACAGCTATGCCTATGTGGGTAGTTCAGTGCCTGGCTTAGTGGTATCTGAGAGCCCTATGGGCAGCTTCAACAGAGAATCATCTTACCCTTCCACAGAAATGGTCCGCTGCAAGCTCACTGTGGGAGGACGCGTTGCAGTGCTGTGCTGGGAATGACTGTGTGACCAAGGAAGAATAAAGAAAAGCATTTGTTAAAGAAATACAACTTGCTCTTATTCTTATTGTCTCTAGCAGTTTAGCTAATGCCAACACAGAAATAACAGTCAGATTGTTTTACACATCTAAAGCATCTTGACTTTAGTGATGCTCATCTCTTCAATAACGGGCTAAACCCTTCAATATCTCATTTAAAATGAGGTTTTCATTCATGAAGAGAATAACTCCCCTTTTTCTTTCTAATTCTTTTTAGAAAGCATATATATACGCACAGCTCAGTGACTTAAAATAACTTAGATGCTAATTGTTTTCCTAAATATACTAACCATAAAACTCAAAGTTAATTCCAAAGCAGAAGGTAAAACAGTAAATGATAATGTTACCAACCTAATTCTCACTGTTTCTCACACAGAATGCTCAGTAAAAGAGGACATGCACTGCTTATATATTGCATCATAATATAACATTGAATTTTACAAATTTCAACCAACATTCACAATTTCTATCAGATTTTAAGTAGCTTGAGCTTTTTTTCCACATGAAATTATATCAAAGACACAACATTTAGAAAAAAAACAAACAACAAAATATTTTCTAAGCAAAACACAGACTTTGTGAAATAAAAAACCTTTTTGATTGAAAATCCTGAGGCCTAATGGGTTCTCTCATATATATTGTCATGGTTGAGGAACAGGGTGAGCACATAATATAACCCAAATAAATTGCACAGTACTTGTTAACTTCAGTATTGTATTATTGTATAGTACTATTTTAAGAATACTATTCATGTAAATATAAATGCATAACACCACAGTATCAGTCAAAGGCAGTTCTGTGATAGCAAATTACAGTCTTTAACCAAGACAATGTGTTTAAAAAATAAACATAAGAAGCAGAAACATCTAGGTATATCTTCTAATTAACTTAAATGACTACATCACACAGTGAGGCTCAGTACTAATAACGGAAAACACACATTAAAGATAAATATTTAAGTCAGCATTATACGACTGATTCTGCTAACTGCAGATTTTGTCTTGCTTTCAAGCTTTGTATACAACTCAAGCTATTTGTTCAGAGGAAGCAGATCTTATTTTCATTAAAAGTTGGGACATTCAACATTAGTGAGCAACACATCTATTTTCCATGCATTTAACCCTGTAGCAGAGCCAGTACCGTCTGCTTGAAAGAAAAGAGATGATTTTTTGGCGTAGCACCGAAAAATCTGTCCGATTCTTAGACACATAGAGTTGTGGCACATGGTATAATGCCATGGGAAAAAGACCTGCTGCCTGGAATTCCCTGTTGAGACCACTGTGCTCTTGTGTTGTGTTACTAAACTGCAGTCGTTCATTCCTGTTCAGAAAGTTTGTGGGAAAGCATATTCCCCTTATAAGAATAACTAAAAAGTTTTTTATCTGTTTCATAGCAAAACATAGGATGTGTATGAGTATCATGAGTCTCTGGCATCATGGTGTGAAGAGAATAATTGAATTGGATGAAGATTGCAGACATTATTTTAGGAATATTGGTTAAAATTTGACATTAAGTTTGCATCTTGCAAATGACTTAGCATGCCTATTTGGGGTAGTATATGGTATACTATATATGGTATAATGTAAATGGTAATATAAACTACCCATATTTAGTGCTTACGAATTTTTAAAAACTTCTTAAGAGTTTATGTTGTGATTTGTCTTCTGTCTCTCTCCCTCTACAGAGGTGGAAGGGACCATACAACCTTGTGCTCCTGTACCGGCTTCCCATGCAGAATTAATGAGAGAGGGAACAGCCTCTCCCCTCAATTTTCCCCATCTATATGAGACAGAAGTGGCACGGGAGAGCTGTAATGCCTCCATCTTTCCTCTGTGCAGATTGACTCTCAGAAACTTTATTCCCTGAAGTGGCATCAAGAGATGCAAAAATATGGCTGGTACAAGGAACAAGAACCCAGCAGAGGGAGGGGGTGATGAATATGTCACGGCCCTCTAAGTCATGCTGTATGTCAAGGTCTGTTTCTAAGAGAAGGATGGCAAAGCTATGCCTGAGCTAAGGTACTGATGCCAAACCCACAATGGAGACATTAAACAAGCAGCTCATATTGCTACATATTTTGTGGGAAAGAACCCAAAAAACACCTATAAGCAAGGCTGAGCAAGTAAGCAACTGAAGATTTTATGCAGGAATTTGGTTTGCTTCACAAATGTTGTGTAGCGTTTGTTTTTCAAAGAAACATAATAGGAAAGGGAAGTTGAGGAATGACAGCTGATACACAGCTGATGCCCTAAAACATTTAAGCCACCTCTTCCCTTTTCAAGATCTCCTCCTTACTGGAGCCATGGCATACTGTTATGACCAGAGCCACAATATCTATATCCAACCACAACTAACCAAACTGGTGTGAATTCCAAAAGCTTTGTTTCTTTTCCCAAAGATACAAGCACTGCCCTATCTTTACTACAACAAACTTTTATGTAACTCTGATCAGCTTAAAAATGAGCAAAATTATAAGAGCATTAAGGGTAGAACTTTCCGCTGCTAAGTACTATAATGAAATAATGTCCAATTTATGTACAGATTTAGTAACTGAATATGGTCAAAAAACATATTGAATAGTAAGCACTTGGGATGTGACTATGTCTGAATATTGCAAATAAAAAAATGGGAAAAATTTACCATAGTAATTTACAGAACAGTGAATTATTGCTCCTGCACTGGAAGATTCAAAATGAGGAAAGGGACCTGTCTGATCACTGTGATGGTCTCAGTCCTCACAGTGATGCTGCATTGTACTGATGAACTCAACCACCTTTGAGGATTGATACATAACCCAGGCTACTTTGTGCAAAGGCTATAACCTCTCTGTTTCTAAATATTTTATATAATCAAGGTATAAAGACTAAGAATTTTGTCACCATACTATTCATAAAGACCTTTAAAGAATTAACAAAAATTCTTAGACTTTACAAAATATCTTTGAAATCACACATACTCTTCTTAAAAATGGAACAAATTACCTTTCTGAACACAAACCTACAGAGATCTAAAGCTGGTATTGGCTGCACTCTCATAAATTTATTTCTGATTTCACTGTTCATGTATGTTAGAAAAAATGGACACATTTTTATGAATGCATATTAATCACAGAATCACAGAATATCAGGGATTGGAAGGGACCTTGAAAGATCATCTAGTCCAATCCCCCTTGATCAGGTCGCACAGGAATGTGTCCAGGCAGGTTTTGAATATCTCCAGAGAAGGAGACTCCACAACCTCTCTGGGCAGCCTGTTCCAGTGTTCTGTCACTTTCACTGTGAAGAAGTTTTTTCTCATTTTTAAGTGGAACCTCCTATGTTCCAGCTTGCACCCATTGCCCCTTGTCCTACCATTGGACATCACTGAGAAGAGCCTGGCTGTATCCTCCTCACACACCCTTTACATATTTATACACATTAATGAGGTCACCCCTCAGTCTCCTCTTCTCCAAGCTAAAGAGACCCAGCTCCCTCAGTCTTTCCTCGTATGGGAGATGCTCCACTCCCTTAATCACCTTTATAGCTCTGCCCTGGACTCTCTCAAGCAGTTCCCTGTCCTTCTTGAACCAAGGGGCCCAGAAATGGACACAATATTCCAGATGGGGTCTCACCAGGGCAGAGTAGAGGGGGAGGAGGACCTCTCTTGACCTACTAACCACCCCCCCTTCTAATACACCCCAGGATGCCATTGGGCTTCTTGGCCACAAGGGCACAGTGCTGGCTCATGGTCATCCTGCTGTCCACCAGGATCCCCAGGTCCCTTTCTCCTACGCTGTTCTCCAATATTGTTATTGTTTAAAACATATTATTCCTCTTTAGAAAGGTTAGCAAAAATGTTATTTATGAACTTCATAAAGAAAATCACTGTTGAAACACAAAAGTGAAATGGAGCACCAGGTTCCTTGTTTTCAGGTGTCCAGTCTAAAACACTTCCAATACTCTGCTTTGTGAAAAGAGGGTATCTATCCCTTTCAGAAAATCAGATATGTGACATCTCAGCAGAAGGGTAGGGTACTAACTAATCACTCTCCTCAGCCACTTGAGAACTTGTGCCACCACACCTGCTTGGTTGTTACCCTCACACAGTGTTGTTGTGGCCTGCAAGAAGCAGGAAATCAACCAAAGGACTATCCAGACAGGTTGGAGAAAGAAAATTATTCAGAGGGAGGAACAGATTCTTGGGAAAACAACCTACATTTCAGTGATGGAACAACAACAACAAAAAAAGACTATGATGGCAATATTTTTTCTATTATATCAGGTGTTCTATTAAGTAATGTAATCCCATAAGCATGAATTAAAGCAATGATTTCAATTTGGTCTTCTGAATTTACCAAACCACTCAAGCACTAGATGTCACCAGTGTCCCCCACTGGACTGACTACCGTGCTTTGCAAATCTGTGCAAGGAACCTTACACCTCACTCCTTCCAAGTGAGGGGCTCAGCTACTGGCAATATTCCATTCATTAGAAACCTTCTTCCAATCCCAGGCATTTGTGACATAGAGTTCAAATGAGTCCTTGCCTTTTTTCATGAAAATAATTCATCGCTGGTCATAGGAAAACTAATTTTTTTGTACATAATTTTTAAAATCAAGTTTGATTCTCAATACAAGCTTATGCCTTCTAAGGTATTGTTATAAATACAATGACATGTAAAAATCAAAAATGCAGTTTAATCACTTCTTGACACAAGGGGCTCTGCAGTTGGAGACAGAAATAACAGTCTGGTATCATTCCTAACCCACTTATTTAAGAGATAAAGCTCCTGGTCACTTCTGTCAGAGTGGCAGAACCAGCAGAAAGAAGCCATATCCATCACATGCTTAACATACTTGTCTATGTGGCATGTCTTTGTAGTACAAAAGAAAATAAAAATTCTGAGTTAGTGCCTCCAATGCTTTCTATGCTGAGTGCCTGAACATAGACACATCTCCAGTGACACATGTAGGTAAGTAGTGCATTTTTACACTCATAGATCTAAGTATTCAAAGTTCAGAATTTAGGATTATAAAAATGCTACTCTTTCTCTGAAATGATACAGAATGAATGTCTCAATAGTTTTAATAATATAAAGTAAAAATATTTCAATATACTACTCAGTACTATGGCCACACAAGATGGATTTTCCGTGAAGAAATGATTCTCACATGCTGTAAAATAGCAGTTTTAACTTAATTTAATTTAATTTTAGTTCATCAAGACAACAGGAATATGCTATTCTTGTAAGACAATTCATATGAGTGAAGGAACAAAAAATGATATTTTAAATAAATAATAAGGGGCAAAAAATAGAATATGGAATCCTACCTCTCTTTTTAAATGGATTTAAGTTGTTTTTCTTTTAAACCTGCTTCTTAGGCAAGGTCTGACATTTCATGACCTTGTGAAATACTAAAAATAGAGAAGCCTGGTGTAAACATATTTTTTGAAATGTTTATTATGAAAATAATAGCATCAGTAAGTATAGTAACAAGAAGGTGCATAGCCAGCCTCCTCACTTGTATCTCTGTTCTAGCCCAAGGATGCTCTGAAGACACTTCTGTGTGGGTGATGCTGAAAGTGGAGGCAACATCACAAACCCTTATTTCCTTGTAGGGATCTCCACCACCTTCCCTTCACAAATGACACTTTCATGCAATGACCCAGTGAAACCCCTACCTGTGATGAAACAGTCATGCTAGGTAAATATGCATTGTGTTTTAAACTGCTATAATGCAATTTGGCAACTAAAAATAAGGGCAAACCGCCATTAAGGGCTCAGACGGCATGACACTCAAATCAGAGTTCATCCCAAAGCTTGCCTATTGCATTGAGGGTGGAAGAAGGAAGTTTCCTCATATAAAAAAAATACACACTGTCTTTACACACAGAGCGCTCTCTCAACCCTCCTTTTATCAACAAAAACCAGTTGTCTTCTATTTGCTATGGCCCTGATTTAGGAAGCCTTTTGTTTTCATATATGGTTGTTTTGACAAGTCAAAACTGACAGTGCAAAAGTAATTATTTGCTTCCTAAATCAATTGACCTGGATCTTCTCATAAAGAAGCAGTGACACAGCTGGTGGCACAGGCTCTATAGAGACCTCCCTGAACACTGGCTTCAGAGCACCGTTCTTTGAGGCCTCAATTCTGAAACTGCCACACAGAAGAAAAACAGAAGATACACTGAAGAAAATAATCCCATTTGTCTATCAATATATTCGGTGCAGAAAAAAGAATCAGCAAACAAACAACCCCTCCAAACTAGAGCTCCAAGTTATCTTATATTTTAATCACAATACTCAGAGAAAAAAGGTTGATAAATACAGTATTGAAGAAGTTCTGCTGGGGAAGAGTGAAGGAAACCCTGAGATTGTTTGGATTTATGATGTATTCTCAGCATGTTGTTTCTTATGTCAAGGATTGAAGGTCGCAGTGCAGTTGTTTATAAAGCTTCTAAGCCTTTGCTTTGATGGATGTAAGAGTTTAAGAAAGCAACGTGCTTTAATTCCATTAATGTGGAGTTTTAATTCAGCTCAGTGAAGTGAAACCAGCTTTTCCTGATGCTGCCGACAGCTAAACTTCTAACTTAAATGAGTTTTTGCTCTCCTCTGGGATTAATTAGAAGACCAGAGAGTGTTTTTTGGTATTAATTTTATCTCAGCTACAAACAGCTTGATAATATCCAGTACTTACAGTTACTGACCCATATTAGAAGTGTCTAACCAGACAGTCTCTCATCAGAGGTAAATGGGAATCTTCACAGAACAGGACATTCAACCCTGCTACTTTCAGATCACCCTTAGGCAACAAAGCCAAACGTGAGATGTAACACTGTTTTCATGCACAGGCACATGCAGCGAGGATTTAGCAACCATAACTCATTTTTTAAAAAGGCATCTGTACATAGATTCTGCAAATAGTATTGCTGGGCTAAATTCCTACCCAGTGGAAAACAGAAAAGAAACAAAATGAAGGATTAGGCTGTCACTCTTTCTACAAATATGTAGAATAAGGACCACAGGACACCTCCATTCAGGTTCTCTGGAGTAATTTCACTTATGCAAGTAAACTCAAAAAGATTGAAGAACAACTTCTCCCTCCACACCTCCCTCCCTCTCTGCCNGCAACTTTCCACAGCCGTAAATTAGCATTGTATAGCAGTAAGGAAGAACGCAAGGTGAAACTGTGACTCAGAGGAATGCTTCAGCTCCTGGAATAAAGCTAATTATCCACCTTTGTTAGCAGAGCGCCTAAGTCAGCACCTATCTTCAAAGTGGTGAAACATCCACTGACTTCAAATCTGCTTCCTTACAGCTCAGGTAATTGCAGGAGACAATGATAACTTTAAAATATAAAAAAGTATGCTTAGCTGAGAAGGAATGGTTATTTTAGTTTGAAATACAATACTTAAAACAGCTGAAGAAGTTTGGAATGATGTAGGGGGAACTGAAAATAATTAGGAATGCTGTTTCAAGGGGTAGAGTGAAGAGGAGATACAGCTGATGAAGTTTCACATGTGATCTAGCGTTCCCATGTAGGGTGAATACAGACTTAGTTCTGTATAAAGAACACATCATTGAGCAAACTAGGCTCACTGAGTGAAAACTGTAAGAAAAATGTACTGTGAGAAATTTATATGAAATTAAGTGGAACAAATTTTAGGAAACAAGAGACCTGTTTTAATGATTCAAACATGGTACCTTTTGGGTACCAAACTTGATACTTTTGGGAGGTTACCCTGCTCTAGACGTCACTGTTAAGGTCTGATTTCTGTTACAACATACATTTCACTTTGCTTAAATTCCTCCCTTTCATCCCATCCTTCTCCTAATTCATTATGTTCCTTGTTCCTATCTTCTCATATTTTAGACAGACTCGGCTTGTGGAACACCTAAGTCTCCACAGCATTCCAAGATATTCTATTGCTGTTAAAAACATAATTCTCTAGTCTTCCTACCAGCCTCACACTTTTTATCATTATTATTGTTATTATTATTGTTATTATTATTTTTATTATTATTGTAATGAATTTGAGGAATGATAAAGCTCCACCTTGAAATACTCCCTTATGAAGTTAGCTTGACAATTATACTAGCCGAGGACTGAACTTTATGTGCCAAAATATTTGCAACAGGTGAAAAACCTATGTAGGTGTGTAGAAAAAGAAAGGGGAAATGGAAAGAAAATCTCACTTTCTCAGTTGCTTAAGCAGTATGAGTCGGAAATGGTTCATGAACACAACAACTGAGTTTGGCTCTAATTATAGTTGTGGAAGAAGACGCAGTGCTACTTTTATGAATTTAAATAGGGAGAGCTTGCTTAGGAATGACAGAAAACCTCCTGACGCACTCTGCATGGCCTCCCAATTACACACATCTCCTGGCACCCCGGTACCAGGGCCTGATGCAATGTTGAGTTTTCAGCTCCTTATGGAGAGAGCGGCTGTCACCCTCCTCCCCGCTCTTTGACACGATGCTTTTGTAATTCAGCATCACCAAGGGTTTTTTGCATGCTGCTCCACTCAAATGCCATACCTCATTTACTGTTTGCTATCATTCCTAATTCTCATCCGGCATTACTGCTTTCCAAGCATTCCCATCCCAATGAATCGCACAGGGTGTAAGAGAATTGGAGGCGGTTTGAATTCTCTGTGACAGAACAACAAGCATTCTTGCTGGGTAAAAAGAAATCAGCTTCACCAAAGGAAAACACATCATATCATACAGAAAAATGTCTTCATCAGTCAGGTCCTCTGAGATGTAACAGAAAGAAGGACGCACTTGAGAAAAAAATTTTAATTAAGTATCTCTGGAGACACTAAATATTCAGAATATGTTGAAACAATTCAAAGGTGGAATAATAAAGCTTGGGGCATTAAATGGCTGGGAAAGGTAATTCAGCTTCTCACATGTATTGGGTTTGCGTGTCAAGGTTTTGGCAGCAGCTTTACTCTGAGAGCTGCTAGAGGCTTCCCTCATGTCTGATAGAGCCAATGCCAACTGGCTCCAAGATGGACTTGCTGTAGGCCAAGGCCAAGCCCATTAGTAGCGGTGGTAGCACCTCTGGGGTAACATGGTTAAGAAAGGGGAAAAAACTGCAACAGAAAAGTGCAGCTGAAGAGGGGAGTGAGCATATGTAAGACACCAAGGTCAATGAAGTAGGAGGGGAGCATGTGCTCCAGGTGCCAGAGTAGATTCCCCTACAGCCCATGGTGAAGAGCATGGTGCGCGAAGCTCTCACACTGCAGACCACAGAGGTCCACAGTGGAAAAGATATCCACCTACAGCCTGTGGAAGACCTCACATGGGAGCAGGTAGATGCCTGAAGGAGGCTGTGACCCCACCAAGAGCCTGGGCTGAAGCAGGCTCCTGGTAGGACCTGTGGCCCCATGGAGAGAGGAGCCCATGCTGGAGCAGGTTTGCTGGCAGGACTTGTGACCTCATGGGAGACCCACACTAGAGCAGTCTGCTTCTGAAGGACTGAACCCCATGGAAGGGACCCACACTGGAGAATTGTCTCCTGTGGGAGGGACTCCACGCTGGAGATGGGAAAGAGTGTGAGTCCTCCCCCCCCCCGAGGAGGAAGGAGCAGCAGAGACAATGTGTGATGAACTAACCACTACCCCCATTCCCTGTCCCCCTGCGCCACTCAGGGGAAGAAGGCTCAGAAATGGGGAGTGAAGTTGAGCTCAGGAAGAAGGGAGAGGTGGGGGAAGGTGTTTTAAGATTCAGGTTTATTTCTCATTATCCTACGCTGAATTGATTGGTAATAAATTAAATTAATTTCCCTGAGCGGAGGCTGTTTTGCCCATGACAGTGAATGATCCCCTGACCTTATCTCGACGCACGGGCCTTTCGTTATATTTTCTCTCCCCCATCCAGCTGAGAAAGGGGGTGATAGAGCAGCTTTGGTGGGCACCTGGTGTCCAGCCAGGGTCAACCCACCTCTGTCCTTATTTACCATCCTTGATTTCAAATGTTAGAATTTTTGCTGTTAAAAATGGAAAGCAACAATACATACATCCATATACATATAGTCTTTCTTTGGGTATTGATGCAAGCAGTAAGAGTAGGAAAGATGAATTTTCAAGTAAACTTAGATGTCCTGATTTTCAGCCATTCTGCTGCCCCACTCGCCTTCCCACTGCACCCAGTGGGTGTAAGTGCATTTACCCCCAGCACCAAGAAATGCTGATGGTGGTCAGAGGCCACCACAGCTGAGCCTCTGCTGCAGGGCACTTGTTGAGTTGGGCGTGCAGGGAGTACGTATCACATTTTCCACCAGTAACTGTTCTGCAACTGCAAAGCACAGAACTCACCGCTCTCCCATAATGCCACTGTTGGTGTATTTCTAGAGCTGTACATTGCTTCTGTAATGAAACCTATTTATTGAACAAAAAGCTTATTAGGTTTCTGTGCAAGTAACAACCAAGTATCTGCATCAAAATCCCTTTCCAGTCGAAAGACATTAGGAAGGACTTAAAAAGTGGGTCCACTTTGAATGGCAAAACTTAGATAAAAATCAAGAAATATCTCAAAGTTATAGGAAAACTCATATAGGCACAATAAGAAGAATCATATAAGATTTGCAGTCCAAAATTACATTTGCACATCATACATATATTTACCAACTACTGTCTTGGGGAAAGTAAAAAAAAAAAAAAGAGAAATGAGTAAGGAAGTTTTCTAGTAAGGAAATCTCTCCTGTTGTCTAAAGAAAAAGAAGAAGATCCTCTATTTTATATTCTGAATGCAGCATAAATTATGAAATACTGTAAACTAGGAAATTGCTCCTAATGATGCTAACAGCCCATAAAATCTTCAATTTCAAAAAGTGTTAATACCAGAATTTTTAGATGAACTCATTTATTATTGTCAAGGCAGCTGAATGAAGTGGATTATTTTTGTCAAAATGCAATTTCCTAGGACATATATTCTTAATAGGAGAATAAGGAAACAGATAGTAAAGCAAACACTAGAAAAAATCCAGAAAGCATTCACATTTTCGTGTAGTTTATCACCACAGTCCATAGAAGTTGATTTAAAGTTATGAACACCACTTATAGAAGTGATGAGAGTTCTGTTCAGGGAAGAGAGGCCTAATTCCAATTCTGGATCCAAAAAAAGGAAGAAGAGCATGATTTTAACATAGACCTCTGTCAGAGCAATCTTGTCATTAAGAAAATGGATAGAGACTATGTCTTAATGGTTACACAAATCTTGCAATACTGCATTTAGTGCCTAGAACAGCTTAATTTTGCTTTCTCTTCTCAAAGGAGGGTTGACTTTGTACTGAAGATGATGCTTCAAGAATAATTCATAGGACTTTTGTACTGCATCTCCTTCTTTTTTAAAGAGTAAGGAAAACATAGAACTGAAATAACTGAAAGCCATTAAGCTAACTTGCAAAGTTTCTATCCATCTCAATTTGAAGAAAAACAAGCACATAAAGTTCTTTTCATGCTGGAGTCATCACACAGAATTTTACTAATTCAAGATAAAGCATATGGCTAATAACAATTAATTAAAGTGATTTAAAAAAGAAATTAAAAAGTGTCTGATGCTAAGCCATACCATGCCATTAAGAAACGTTTCTATATCCCATGAGATTCTATATCATTATATTTGTCCAATAAAAACATTCCTACAGAAATTTAAAGTTTTAATATTGTTTCTGCATAAGACCAAGTTAATTTTGTCTGTACTTATTAATACTCATGTGTATATTGCAACGAATTACACCATCAAGGTAAGACAGAGAAAGCGTGCATTCAACTTCCATCGATGTGGTTCATTAAAACCAAAAGAATGATCACAACAGAAAGAACATTAATTTCTGATTACGATCTAAAATCTATCAGAACAGCACACTTTATATTGCAGTTGCTCCTGATACAATGTTTACTGCACCTGTGTGATACCTTCTGATAATGTTATCCCTCCTATTTGGATATACATTATCTCTGTGCAAGCCAGGAACATGGGTGGAATATCTGCCATCTTTAACAGATCAGAGGTGAGAATGTAACCCTACGTAAGCCGCTAATTAGTCTCACTTTCTTTGTCATTCACATCAGCCCAGCATGCATGTGTGTGCATGTGCAGCTATATTGAACACAAAACCAAAAATCCTGGAGAAATACTCACAGAGAAAAGCAAAAGTAGAAATAACATAATGCACATCAACAGAGGACATCCCAACAGAATACACACAAACAGCAGTGAATGGGAATTTGAAAATGCAGGATAAAGAATGCATTGTCAAAATGAAAGATGAGTAGTGAAGAAATTAAACGGTTTAAGTTTTTCTGTTTCTAATCTAATCTATATGAACCATGGTTCTCCGATCTTTTTAATTTGGTGGAAGCTGGAGTTACTCAGCATTTCATGGGAAGCATTCCATGTTTTACACTATGAGGTCTAAGAATTAAGTATACACTAGAATTTTATTTTTTTAATCTAATAATTTTTCCCATTCTGGGGTTTCTCACAGTGGGATTGTCAGGCATAAGCATCTCCTACAGGAGATCACTGTAATATTGTCCAAGCATATCAGTAATTACTTTTGCCGTCTTTGATTATAGGCCATGGATTGGGTTAGATGAATGACAGGGTACATAAATCATTTATATGATCCATTAGGACAATCCCTATATCTCTAAATTGACATATAAAATACCATTCCTTTAAAGAATAAGCTTGTTAAATTCAATCTCTGGAGTGAAATGTAACTGTTTAGGAAGAATTGTGAAAGAAATGTATAAAGAATTTTACTCTAAGCCTGTAACAGTCATTGATGTGAATTGTTTAGTTAGAAACTTAATAGATAAACCATTTCAGTAAAACACTGGAAACTGTTTTTAAAAGATTTGCAAAATTAGGAAGCATGCATACATAACTGAGTTGATAAACAGTCCATTTGTGATCCTTCTGGGGACTGATTTAATATCATTATGATACTTAATAGTATAAGTCCTGGACAACCGCCCGAGTTTCCTTCACTAAACTTTTCAACTATTTCTTGTAGGTTAGGGATAATTTCTTATAATTATAGTCTTCTCATCAGCAAGCCAACAAACCCAAAGCTCTTGGCTTATTTCAAGGTCACTTTAGTGTGAAGGGTGAAGATGCCATCATGTTTCTTGTACTTTCAGCTTTCATTTGTTATCTAGAACTAAATCCCTCTTTGGTGCTTCCAACTAATAATTTCTCTTTGTAAGTACTTTTGTACTTTGGTTCCTAAATGTTTGCCAGAACCAATTGTACTAGATGCATGGAGAGAAAAAACACGTTCTTTAAGAGAAAACATATGAATAACAGACAGACAAGGAAGCACAAGGACGATGGTCACAGTTGGATTGACACCAGCAGCTCATCCAGTCTTAACTAGGACTAAAACCAGAATTCCATTGCACTGTAAAAAGAAATAGCCACTCAAGGATGATATTTTTGGAGATGGGCACTTTGTGTCCATATTTATCCCATGCATGTGTACTGAGCTAGCATAGCAGCTTTCGCCTTCAGTTCCCCCTGCATTATTTTTGAGGACAAAGCAGTTCTTTTGAAAACACCCTGCAATCAGTGAAGTGCTTCACATATGAAATATGGGTTACTCAGATGATATAAAAAAAAACTGATGGAGGATAAACCCATGCATTGGCAGGTCACCCACATTTTCACATCTTGCATTGGCAAGATTGGCAGGAAATTCCATGGCAATAGGCTCTTGTGTTTAGAATTCCTTTGATATGCAATTTTATTCTGCGTTTTCCCTCTCTCCCAACTTAACAGGGATGTCTGCTGTTATATAAAATACATGTTAAGTAATCATGTATTTAACTAGTGGAATCATGAAAATACAGTTGGGTAAACATACATCAAAAAACCCAAAGAAGGTTCTTTCAGTCATCAGTTACTTATGGATATAAAATGCTAATTTTTTGTACTCAAGTGCAGTTGAACAGTTTGATTGATGGTTTTACTCCTGGCCCAATATAGGCCTGGAGACATTCCACACCTTTGAGGTCTCTAAATTCATTTAAATCTGCATCTTTCGATTAAACCTATGATAGCCAATGTAGCTGCAGAATCCTTTTATATACCAGACATTGCTAACATCAGTCCCAAACTCTTCCCTTTCAATGTGAATGCAGAATGTATAAATTAGTGTTGGAAAAGATTAATGATTTCAATTTTTGTATTTCACAGATGGCAATCCAGGCCCATTAAATGTTCTTACAGTAAATGTTACACTATGCACACTTCTGATTGAGAACAGGGGGAAAACAGCCAGCATTTTGTAGAACAAACTATAACAGAATTTCTTCTCACATCACAACTCATCTTATTCTCTACTTAGAGACTCATTTAAGCCTTGAGAGATGAAATACTACTGCCCTTTAAAATTTTTTATTAGGACCTATTTTAATTCACTTTGATTTTTCTTCCTAGAAACATAAAGTTCCTTTACAATACTACCAAATTGCTGCATATTGATTAATCAATCCGTGAATCAACTTTCCCAAATCAAATGGTGGCTTCCACTTTTCTCCAGCAATTTATTTTTGCAAATCAATTGAAGCTATCTCAAATCTTCAAAAAGATAATTACACTGATTTAAATTCATATGTATGCTGCTAAAATTTGAATTTGCACAACGTATTCTTGATTTGTGTGCTTTGTTTGTTGTTCCTTTTGGCAACTGAGTCTGAAACCCCATCTCACTGGATTTCCTTTAAGACCTTACTAAAACCATTTACTCTCTGTGTTCACCAGCTCACTGTTTCCAGGAAAAACAAAGATAAATGAGTTGTCCAGACTCTTACAGTGATAGGAATAATATTAATACATTTAGGTAGACAAGACTAAAATTGACTTGTGCTATTCACCAATTCTGCAGGCAAGCTGAAGAAAACCTGTAATTTCCTAAACTGCATCAATGTTGACAGTAACTAAGCTGATTTTTCTTTTTTTTTCATTGTAAAGTGGCAATGCAAGAATAGCAGAATCAGAAAATTGAAACATGAAAGGCAGCTGACGTGGGGAAAATTATATAAATCTGATGTGAAAAAAATACACCATATTCTTTTCTACTGAAGGGGTAATTTACATTAACCTTTACAAAAAACCCTCTCTCTTATCATAGTCGTGATTACTGGGAACTCCAATTGTATATGGCATTGCATTTTAAGGTTTACTGCTCAGCAATAGGCCACGCTGCTTGTTTAAGTCAACAGCAAAGGCATTTACCATTCCAATTATTTAAGAATTTATTTTACATGTAATGTTATCCTTTATGAAGGATACCCAGTAGTACATTCAAATAGATTGTGGATTTCTGAGAAACAATCTTTGAGATGCTACAAAGCATGATGCCATGTGATTTCAAAGTCAGCCTTGACACAAAGGTACAAACCTGCTTATGGTATTATTTGGCCTTGTTTATCCTTGGATTATCCAAGCTCTAACAAAGTTCTGACTTCACCGAGATATGATTTGGTTTTGGCATTTTACTGATCTTCCTTTTTGGACACCTGCTGCCTAATCCAATTTTTGTCAAAACAGAAAACTCTACCTTCTTGTCATTAGTTCAAAGAACTATGGTATCATAGAAGATTAGAAAAAAGTAGGAAAAACAAGAAAAAGAAATAGGCTGAATGTGATTCCAGTGTTCTGATCATTGCCAGTACGGTTTGGATCTTGAACTTTTAGTTCCAAATTGCAACCTTACAGCACCCTGGCTAAACAGTCCCAGTTCTCTAATCCATGGCATATCAACACAAATGCTAATTGTTGAGTGATGACTAGAAGTGGTATCTGGGAAAGCAGACAAAATTAGTCGTAGAATCATAGAATGGTCCAGGCTGGAAGGGACCTCTAGGGTCATCTAGTCCAACCTCCCCGCAGTCAGCAGGGACACCCCCAACTAGACCAGTTTGCTCAGGGCTTTGATGAATCTCTGCTTTAGTATCTCCAGGGAAGGGGCCTCAACCACCTCCCTGGGCAACCTGTTCCAGTGCTCCACCACCCTCAGAGTAAAGAACCTATTCCTAATATCCAGTCTAAATCTGCTCTTCTCCACCTTGAAGCCATTGCCCCTCGTCCTGTCACTGCAGGCCTTTGTAAACAGACCCTCAGCTTTCCTGTAGGCCCCTTTCAGGTACTGGAAGGCTGCTATTAGGTCCCTCTGGAGCCTCCTCTTCTCCAGGCTGAACAACCCCAGCTCCCTCAGCCTGTCCTTGTAGCAGAGGTGCTCCAACACCCTGATCATCTTTGTGGCCCTCCTGTGGACCCGCTCCATCAGGTCCATGTCCTTCCTATCTTGAGGGCTCCAGACCTGCACACAGTACTCCAGGTGAGGTCTCACCAGAGCAGGAAAAATATATTAAAATTTCCATCAGGAATAAATTTCCCTCTTTGCCTACTTCCCTTTGTAATTGTTGTGCAAATACGAAAACAGGAGGAGTTTCAGTCATTTGAGCCTCAAGATTCTAGACAGCACCTGTGATTTCAATAACACTCATGAATTCATTGCCTACTTTAGATGTCTTCGTAAAACAAGACTTTTCAAACACTTTCACTGAAGTACTATAATACATAAAATCATTGTAAAGGCTTGATATGAAAAATTATCAACCTTCACTTACAGTGCAGAATCTGAAGCAAATTCTCTTCTGCATGGTGCAATGACACTATTACGTGGGTTTCTATCCTAACCAAACTCGTGTGACTTCTTCTTCCAGCCAAGCCTGTATAGCCACACTCTTGCCACAGATAGTGCATAAGTCCTCCTACCTGCCAACTTATAGTCACTGCACCCTGAATGGGCTAAGAGTTCTGATTATAGTTTATGCAATCTTCACCAGATCAGCACATATTGCTGATTATACCCCAAGTCATCCATTAATCAATGTGGGCATTCATTGGAATCAGGTTTGGCTGCTTTATCAGCTAACTCAACTCATCTGGGACCAGCTCAGGAGTATGTGGATGGTCTTGCACTGGGCTGCACAGACACACCCCACTCTCAGTGTGCAGTAGCAAGTGACATTTGGTTTCTCTACTATGTAATCCCCCCTCCATTGTATTTCAGGTGCGCATGCTGATGACTTTTCTATTTACCCAGTGTAATACATTATGATGGTTTCAGGCTGCTTTTTAGGAAAGATTGTCTTAAGGATACAGTCATTGCTCTTCAGAATTCACATGTTAAAAATCAGCGCAATCAAATCAAAAGCAATTTGTGATGTGCAATTCACAAGTGTACTCTCACACTGTAGAGTTCTAATTTTTTTTCCCTGCTCCCTACTTCATCACTGTACTGAATTCAACAGCATAAAAGCAAGAACTATAATGATCCTCAAAAGATAGAGTAAGCAACTCCAAATAGCTGTGGAATGATTCATTTTCTGCATAGAGTATGGAAATGATTTGGAAAAAGAAATCATCTATGCATTTCCCTGGGGACTGTAATGTTTCTGTTCCAGTAGTTCCTTAACAATATTGAAATTTTAATTTTGAAAGTCAAACTAAATCTTCCCCTCCATCCCTTTGCCAGCTAAAAAAAATGTATTTAATATCTTTGTCACTTCCATTGACCTTGATTTTCATGCAGTAAGAGTAGTGGGTTTATGCATGATAAGCATTATTTTTAAAAAATCAGATAAGGTAGCTGCTTCTAATGTTATTCTTTAAAAATTAAATAAAAATATTTTAAAGAATAAATTGCTTAACCAAAAATATTAACAAATTCTACATGCAAAATTACAATGACAGCGTAGCTAAATTTAGGTTCAACACAAAAAGGTCAGTTGCGTAACTAGACTTTAACAAAATTCAGGGTTGTTTAGCACTTGTATGTCTTTATGCATATCTAATGTGGGGCTTTTTTCCTTAAAAAAACCTTTCGCAGTGACTTCATGTTGATTCAGCAGCTTATAATGAGTGTGGCTTACAATAAACTCCTACGTCAATTTGTTCTGTTAGTGCAAATTGGCACTGAATATTGCTACATACATATATATGCTTTATCAATACCTATACTCTTGTCCTTTTCAATGCTTCCTACCGAAAATTCGGGTTCAGGATTTTGCTTTTCCCCTATATTTGTGAGCAATAAATAAGTATTCCTCTTTCTGCCTTCCCTTTCCTACATCCCCACTCACCTCCCCCAAGTCCTACTTCTCAAATTAATACAATTGAAATGCTCAAGAAACTATGGTGAAGCAGGGAGACTATATAACTTATATTGTCAACGTTTTAACTCTAAATCTTCCCTCTTCACTTTTTCAGTTACAAAACAAAGTCTGAGTAGTTTCAAACTCCCAAGGATTTTGGTTCAGGTCCCAAGGTCCTCCGTAGTTAGTAGGAGGAAAGGCACCCTCTCTTGTGGGGTTACTGATAATCACTAAATCCAGAATAGCTTTCAGTTTTTGTGCTGGTGTTTTTTTAAATCATATTTTGGGAAAATTTTGGGTGCAAGTATTGAGACAGTATAGCGATAGGTGAGCTTTACAACCTCAGAGCTGCACACTAGAACATGTCTGAACAGTTCCCGGTAATGAATCAATGTTGTTAAACATTTCTGTCTTCCTCTATAGGAAGGCTTTGTTATCTTCCACACATACACTTTTAAAACATTGAAGTATCACATGAAAAGATTATTGTGCTTATGCAAATTCACCAATGAAACTATGGAGTTGGAAGAGAAACAGACTGCAAATAGGCATAACTCTAGTCCACTTGGATAACATAAACTATCATTCTAACTCTAAAAGAAACCACTTTTAAGTAACTAGCAGCTAATTTTTGTGGCCAAACACACAGCACTTTCAACTACCCAAGAAATGCAGTAATAGCTTCAAAATATTCTTTGTGAAGGACTGAGCTACTATTTCTCACACCAAATAGGGAAGTGAGAAAATACACAGATGAGTCAACTGGAGTAAAATTGCTTTAATGATGAATTAAAAGGGGGCTGGTAAAGAGTTCGAGCATGTGTATGCTCAGACTACTTCCTGTTTGAAAGGTGAAGAGATGGAAAATTCAATGTCCAAATTGGGATACAGAGCAAAAGTGTCATGATTTGCAGAGCAACCACATGACAAACTATGGAAGAGATTCCCTATGCAGAAATTCTTGCCTATATTTCTCTGGTTTGGTTTTTTTTTTTTTTTTTCCCCTTTGGTATCTCACATTGAACTTTCAAATGCAACTTAGGAACTTCCAAATCTGTATTTTACTGGAAATCAGTTGGACTTTGACTCATGAGATTATAGGAAAGCTCATTTTGCATTTTACAACAGCCAATTTTCTCACTAGACTAGTGAATCACTTAGTAATTTTTAAAAATGTTATTCAGTTATTCAGTATTTTTGTGTCTCTTAAATATTACAAACATGTATAGCTATATTTACATGAAAATGAATTTAAATAAATAAGGAAAAATCAGCAGTCTTCTCTACATGAAAATGGAAGTTTATCCTAAAAATAAGGATAGTATTTATTCAAAGCCCAGATGGCATTTGAAAACATCTTGCTAACGGTAACACATGTACATAAGTGTACTATGTAGGTAAAGGGGAGTTTAGGTTCCCACAATTTTTTGTTTTCCTCTCTGCTATTTTCCCTATTTTCATAAACCCCTTTGTAGTATTTGTGTTTCCAGACTGAATCAGGGAATAGAATACAACCACCCCCCAAAATTAGGTTGAGACTTTCAGTCCAACTGAAATTTAGATAAGCATCTTAAAGTTATGAAGGTTATCATTATTTGTATTGCACTGAAGTCTCTGTAAACAGATTCAATTATATAGTCAATATTTTCAAAGAGCAACAAATGCTTTTTTGAAATAGGAAATGTAGTAAGTACTGATCAATAAATATTTCTGCAGTAACATAAGAAATATATAACCACTTGGTTACATTTTTCCTAAAGACAATTGCATGTCCTTTTAAAAACAAAGAAATAGCAGAAGTATGTGATCCCACTGTTTTAGCCTTTGGGTGCTGAAATCAAGTTTTCCTTTACTGATGGAAATAACTATTACCCTCATAGACACATAAACGTACACTTTTGTTCTGACAGTGGGGAAAAAAAATCTGAAGAGGAAAACAAAACTATGTAAAAATTTTAGAGTAGACCCAGGAGGGCTTCTTTAATCTTGGTATTTTTATGTTTCTGACTATTCCATTAATTATTATTTTATACTTTTTGGGCAGAAGTAGCAAAGTGCTGTGAAACTGGCAACTACAATTGATGAGGATCTAGTTTAAACAGCTCATCCCATTTTACAACTTCCACAATAGTGTCCTCAAAAAGGGTCACAGTATTCTTGGCCCAGCACAGGCTCAGCACAGTGCCACCTCCCGATTTCCACATCACAAGCTTATTTTTAGATATATCCTATTCAAAGGTAAACTTTACTTGACTTGGTAAAACTAACAGAAATGGACGTATTTGCAAGTGTCTATATAAAGAGGTTATGTCAACAGTAATAAATAGTGATAATTAAATACATAATAATCTAAGGGCCTGAGTCAGCCCTGCATTACTCCGGTGGGATAACCGTAGAATAAAGCTAGACCAGCACGGGGCTGAGGGAAGGTTCATTATTACTGTTATAATTCTCGCGCATTGACAAATTACACTGCTATAATTAGAGGTCCCAGCTGCTTCCCATGATGCCTCCTATCACTCCGCTTGCTACTAATGATGACTCTTTTTTATGCAGCACAGAAAATCATGCATATCTGCACCTGTTGGAAATGCCTTTTAACTCCAAGGGCTGCTCGTGGTGCCTGTGGATGCGTGTCACGTATTCCACAATTGGACAAAATTGCAGGAAAACCTTAATTTGCCAAGGTCACAGAAGCTGTCAGGGGTACAGGCAAATTTCTTGGTTCCCAGCTCTTTGCTCTCACCAGTAAGCTTTCTTGCTCTTTTGTGTGCAGCTACAACCCTGGAAATTATTCTTCCCCCAACAGGTACAGCATAGGCAGCCACAGGGTAGCTTTATTTACCCTCTCTCCACAGTAATATTTCATTTCTAAGCTCAAAGAACTCTCTCTTGGGGTAAAAAGAGTAATTTGTTCTCCAGTTTAAATCTATTCTGGGTTTTTCTGATGAGCTGAGAGTCTAGCAATTACCGTGACAGATGGAGTGATGATTTTTATGATGTGGAAACTTGTCCACAGGAATGAAACTGAAATCTCCAAATCCATTTCTCATATCAGCCTTTAGACAGTTGTCAGGTAATAATTGTCATTAACTTCAGTCACTGTGGACAAGATTTGAATTACTGAATGGCTCCATTACTATGCAGAATGACACCTTCTGTCAAGTTTTTTGATATCTATTCTGAATACACTTGAACCAGATATGGAGCCAGTACCAAAAATGTGGGTTTAAATTTCTCCCCACACTCAGAAGCATTTGAACACTGTGTCTGGAGTTCCAGTGCTCTATCCTTTTGGAAGAACTATTTCAAAGGGGTTTTCAGAGACCAGAACAAGGTATTTGAGAGGGTGCTTTCATTTACTGAAAATAAACAATAACATGTCTCTCAGAAATGACCATTTCAAACAATGAGGTTATTGCATGGATTTAGATATGAAGTGACTGGATTTTCAGAGATAATCTGAAGTGTCACTCCTGCTTTTTATCGAGCCAATAGCTGCTGCAGCCAATGTTAGGTGGTGAATGACATCCTCTGAAGGATCCTCATCAGGCGAGCCTTTTACTTTCGTGGGATCATGGTCAACCTGGCCCTTCCCACACTGGATGACTGATTGCCCTGGCTCACTCCTCAGGCAGGAGCCAGTCAAAAGTGGCCTGATACCTTTCTAGTCTCCTGGTTCTGGTCTTCATCATTAATCCAAAAAAGACAGAGGAATGGACATTTGATATTTAAAGAGCATTTCCTGTCACCTACTTAAAGACTGACTTTTGGAACTTGCTTATAGGTGTGAAAAGGAAGAAGACATCTTTTCTTTGTTGCCAAATGTCTCTCTGCAGCTCTGTTTCTAACCTTAGCCGCAGGAAAAAATTAATACTAGTGATTTACAGATGTTTTCTTACTGAGAACTGGTATTTTTTTCTTCGCTAAAGACATAGTGAAGAAAATCCTGCTACTTAACTAAACTGAGTTAATATTTCTGTCCATTTTAATGTAATTGTAAGAATTGTAAGAATATACAGTTTAATTTCCATGCTTGCAAAATATGAACAAAAGAAGATCTGTAGCACAAGAAAGCACAGTGTCTCTGAAAATCCAACCATATATGCCAAAAATATGAAACATTTTCCAAATTATGGAACAGAAAAAACACCTTAATTTTTTTTGGTATTAAATTTTATTCTATCCTGTTTAATGAGATTAGTTATCCTTCTCAATATAACCGAGTAAGAAGATTATTTTCCTGATAGATAAAGCAAAGCAAATAGAATTAAGTGATTTGCTCAACTAAAGAGAATTATTCAGCAGCACAACTGGAAATAAAGCCCAGCAGCTCTAACCTGAAGCATCCCATCTTAACCTTCTGTAACTTTACATAATTAAAAACTTAAACTGCAGAGATTTTATGACTTTTCAGGTTAAGATTCCCCTGCAATCATCTCTCGGAGTTTTTAAAAGTTGTATCTTTCTAATAATTTTAATTAATAGTGCCCAAAATAGAAGATGACTCATTAAAAAAAGGAAAGAGCGTAAAAGAGTCTAGGAATGTTTGTGCTTATTATGGTCAGAGATTCATCCATGCAAAATAACATGAAAGCTGAGGCTGAAAGGCAGCATCATTTTTCTTTCATTAACTATAACAGTTATATGGCTGGATCATTTACTTGAAGAGAACACTTGAGTCAGGATTAAAAAGAAATTATAGGAAACTGTTCCAGTTAAGACTTTTTAATTTCTTAATTGAAAGGGATAAGGAAAATCCACAATTAAGTCCTATCATTTCCAAAAGTTCCTAAATAATTCAAAGGCCTCAGAAGTCTGATTCACAAGCATGGACAATCTACACCAAGATATTGCATTCAAGTTGTAGACAGTTAATCAACACACCTTATGCTGATTTTGTTTTGCCTTATAACATATAACTATAAAATGGTGCAGTTCTGGAGCTGCTCTCAGGAGCAGCGCAATCCAGTCAAGAATAATGGGTGGGTAGTTATATGCACCCAGGATGCATCTTGTCAACCACTGCAATGTGTGTCCCTGTGTGTGTGTGTGTGTGAAGGTCTCCAAGTTTATTTTTAGAAAGGTCTGGGTGCCCAAGTTCAAAAAGTATGTGAATTTCTGAAGATGTCGTTTAGGTAGTGACTGCCATAGCACTTACATACCTAATTCTCACTGAAATCACCAACAGCAAAATGCTTCAATCCCATCAGTGTGAACATCAGTACCCAAGCCAGCCTCTGTGATCACCAGTTTAATCTCTTAAATCACTTAGGGGTTGCTATAGCCAACTGCATTCTGGGCTGCATCAAAAGCCAGCACGTTGAGGGAGGTGACTCTACCCCTCTATTCTGCTCTCCTAAGACCCCAGCTGGAGTACTGTGTGCATCTCTGGAGTCCTCAACATGGAAAGGACATGGACCTGTTGGAACGGGCCCAATGGAGGGCTATGGAGATGATCAGAGCCCTGGAGCACCTTTCCTATGAAGAGTGGCTGAGGGAGTGGGGCTTGTTTGGCCTGGAGAAGACTCCAGGGAGACTTTATAGCAGCCTTACAGTATCTGAAGGGAGCCTCCAGGAGAGCTGGAGAGGGACTCTTTGTCAGGGACTGGAGCCATAGGATGAGGGGTAACGGCTTTGAATTGAAAGACAGAAGACTTAGATTAGATACTAGGAAGAAATTCTTCACTATCAGGGTGGTGAGACACTGGAACAGGTTGCCCAGAAAAGCTGTGGATGCCTCATCCCTGGAAGTGTTAACAGCCAGGCTGGATGGGGCTTTGATCAACCTGGACTAGAGGGAGATGTCCCTGCCCATGGCAAGGGGGTTGAAACGTGATGATCTTTAAGGTCCCTTCCAACTCTAACCATTCTATGATTCTATGTTTCTATGATTGTACATGCTCTGTGCCTCTGAATGCCTACATTCATGTATAGATACACGTTCAAGTCACTTCTCAAAACAAAAAGTCACCATGGTAAATTTTTAAAATGCCACCTTCTGGTTTTAGGGAGCTACTCTTTATTTTCTATAGGTGTTCTTTCTTTCTGACTACAGAATTAATTTATTTCCATTGATCTTGAATAAATTGAGCCTCACACAGAATTGTGTACTTATTCCCCTTCACTGCCTTTAAGCAGTGCATTTAGTAGTGCTGATTGACCAGATACAAACTTGCTTGTGGTCAGCCTGTGTGAAATGCATACCAGTCCAGAATTTGATTGCAAGGTGTTAAAACAAGGAAAAGTACCTATCTGCTCCAATTCTTGTTTTAACTATTTAAGTGTTTAAACCCATTTGTCCAAAACAGGCTGATTTCCAATTTTGTAATTATTATTTGAAATTTTCACAGAAATTAAGTTAATTAATACAACTAAACAGAAAACATTCATTTTTAAGTTCCAGAAAGGTGGTTGTGTTTATGTGTGGCAAGTTGAAGACTCAATTTCATAATATCATTCCTTTTTACTGCTTGTTTGATAGGTCCCATTTTCAGGTTGCCAGGCATTTCGAAATGTGGTTAGATGTGTTTCGGGAGATATAATTCCTATATTAAACACATGGGACTGAAAAGGGGATGATGAGTACTCCTGTACAGTGTGAATTTCAATAAAGATGACAAGAGCCTCCCTGGAAGGCAGCCACACACAAGTATAGTTATATGCATCATTTTGACAATAAGCTTGTTCCCAGGAGGTTATTGTGCAGAAAAAGGCTGCACAGATATTAACAAATGAGAAAGGACACTACAGCAGTGAGTACCGGAGAGACTCACTATTCACACCTTTTTACCAAGTGCAGTGACCTTAACTGCTTTCTAGGAGCAGTGAAAAGCAAGCAGCACCTTCTCAGCTCTCCCTTTGTGGCCTACAGTGGAAGCCAGGGATCCCAAATGTTAAGTGAGGGGACCCCAAGGAGAAGCAGTTAGTGTCGCAGACACTCTAGCCTGAGTGCAGAGACTAATGGAGTGTAGTGACCCTCATGTGCTTCCACAGAGGCTGTGGGAATTCAGCCACGCTTTGGAAGCAGCCTCATGGTCAGTCATTAAGATTCTGGACATTATAGACTCCTCACCCATATGTCGTGCATACATTTCGCACAATTTATCTGCGTAGCTCTTTAGAGTTACACAGTGCTTAATTACCCTTGAATACCTGTGTAAATGGCATGCTGTTTTCTGCAAAAGACTGCTCTAGAGCCTTGTGCCAATATTATCTTCTCTCCCTAATCCCCATCAGTTGGAAAGGAGCGATGGGCCCAAGAACTGATGTCATTAATCTAATTCAAATACCTTAAAATCATTTTAATGCCATTACATTGTAACATAAATTGCCATTAGTAATAGGGTGCTATTGTCTCAGACAGAATTAGTTTTCAAAGATGCTCTATGAAATCACTGTTAAACCTCTTTTAAAGAGTCTGAAACAAAGCACAAAACCATTAACTGCCTTGTCTAAGGCTGTAGAACACAGTGTCAGCCAGAACCTGGTCTGGCTTCAAAAAATAATGTAGATTTAAGAAGCAAGCCAAATACTTTAAATCCAGGCACCCAAGCACCATAAGGAGGATCTGCAAGTTAAAAAAAGCTAGACTGAACATGAAGAAAATTTTCACTTAGTTTATTTTCTTGGGAGGAGACATATTCCCAAGCTTTTCTTCTATGACTCCAAAGTCTGAAACGTCACTGTATTTGCTTTATTTGCTATACTGTTCTCTTCCCTTACATGTATGCAAAAATATCAGTGCAATCACATGAGCAAATATCTTCAGGAAAAAATAAAAATCACACAAACCAACAATATCAGGATTGACCTTTGGCAAAAAACTATGCTGGAATCTTAGAGCGCCCAAAAGTTTTCACTCAAGACACGGAAGTTAGTTTGGGGCAAAACTGAAGCGTTTTTAAAATGTGTTTATGTAAAGGTGAACGTAATGAAGTTCTCAGCACAAAGGCTGAGACCACAACATTCTGTGCTACAGAATGCAGAAGCAAAGTCTCATGTTCGTTTTGTTTGCAGAATTTGTTACACCTATGAGCTGTGATTTCCTTTCGCTGCCAACAACCTCCTAATTGTACACATACCTGTTGAAAACGACAGAGGCCAGAACATGAATACTCTGCATCTGTGCCCCCATGGCACTCTTGAAAGAAAACTTACTACCCCAAATTTCTCTCTCTGCTCCTGCCTTCAATGGGACAGATTTTCAGCTGTCGCACATTGACAGAGCCCTGTTAGCATCAACTCCCATGAACTGATAACTCAATCAAAAACCAAATTATTTTTACCCTAAAATGGGAGTATATTTTTCTAGACCTCCAAATCTCTCAGGAGCTAAGGCAGGCCACCATAAAAGCAAGGGTTATAAACTTGAATTTATTATAGACAAATAAGGCTTTGGCCTATGAATTCTCTTTGCCTATTAAATTAATGAGCCTTGACAAAACAATCATCAGAGGAGTAGCTGACAAATTGTCTAGAGCAGCAATTTGAAAGGCGTTGGCTGGCTTACAAGCATTGCAATTGGGAGAACATGGCATCATGTTCTACTTCCTCTGGAAGAGTTATTTGTCAAACCAAATTTCTTGCAGTTCAGCTGCAGTTTCTCAGTATTGGAGCACTGAGATGTGACAGTGACTGCAGAGAACGAAACAAGCAAATAGTGCCCGTTCCTTCCTCCTCAAACCCGAGGCTAACAAATTCTGATGAAAAACTTCCTCAGAAACCTGCAGGAAGACAGGGAGATATCTTTTTATATTTGACTAGAGACCATTTGAAGAATTCAGGGTGAGTAAAGAGAGACTTTCAAAACAAGTGGTCGATATTTGGAGGATTATTTTTTTTTGTAGTACAACTGCCAATAAAGATAGCACCATCACAGCTGTGGGTTTCAAACAAAGCCTTTTTATGGATTAATTCTTCCAAATATTTAACAAAATACAACCCTGAGACACATCACCTTTGTGAAATTTAGAGCTGCAAACCATAAACATTTCTGCACAAAACAGCCACTTGGATTAGGGTTGAAATGGGATTAATACTTTTCTAAAATCTGTTCTCCAACTGTGAATACTGAGCCAGTTCGGAAATCAGATCATGGTGTATGTTGTAAAGCTGTCACTTTCCTCATCAAAGGCATTTGGTGAAATATTTTTTCAAATATCTTCCTCCACAGTCAACTATTAATAAGAGTGCTGTGGAAAAGATGACAATATTTGAGAACATCAAAAACTGTCATATTTTCCATCTATATGCTATTTCACAGTGGAAAGGAGGTATAATTTATAGCAATCAGTTGCCTCTACCACAGCATGTAGCAGAGCATAATGCAGACCATTTAACCATGAGCTGTGTCTTTTCTCATCTTTCATGTTCTTTTTGCAGTTTTTGTTGGACTACTGAAATAAACAAAGTGATTAAATATACAGGGACTAGAGTGTGATTTTACATCAAAGTAGAATGAAGAGAAATGAAACCTTGTTCTTTAAGAGAATCGTTAACTGATGCTCAATAGAACAAAACCCAGCTTCTTAAGTCCCGATGTCAGGTCATCAAATATGTGATGAACAGGTATTCAATCACACAATAAGGCAAAAGGATGTAGAGAATGACACCTTCAGGTGGCCAAATGGCCTAGTTCTGAGCTCTCCAGGGCTCTGCTGGTTATTGGCATCTGAGAATCTGGTCTGAAGGAATGAGCCTTAACAGGTTCACCCTTTCCCCCCAACCTATTTCCATAGTCCTGACAGTTGTGTCTATTGACATCAACCATTTATCATATAATTGTATCTCTCTGTGACTGGCAAGCCACAGTCTAATCCTTGGTACTCCCACTACATAATTCCATGGCCCCAGAATCACCTAGAACCCACTTTTTCAATTGTTAAGTTCAAGTTAGTCCCTTCCTTTCTAAAAAGAATGATTTAAAAAGTAAGAGGTTTTTCATAATGATCTCTTCTGGTGTCTGGCTCTAAACACATAGAAGAACTGTGATGCTTACAGATAAATGACTCGTATGTACACTCTACCTAAAGACCTGAAGTGATTTTACTGCTTTTTGGCTAGTTATTTGCATTAAGATAATATTTACAGAGAAATTAAAATATTGTGGATAGATCTGTTAGTGCCTGGCACCTTTCTGAAGTTATTTATATCTGTATAAACGTTGTCCTTATCATTGTTTTTCACCCAAACTTGCGCTGGCCTGAACACCTTGACTAATGGCCAGTGATTAAGCATCCTTTTACAAATTCTAGAAGCTACACAATTTTCCTTCTAATAAACTGACAACTTCTGCATGGTCTTACCACATCTGCTGCATTCCTCACTAGTTTTTGTCTTATTGCTTTTTTAATTTAGCTTTCTATTTCATAACACTGCAAAGCCTTTCACAGCTGTGTTTCTAATCCCTGGGGTTTCTTTCCTGTTATTGTATCTTACATTAATTTACCATTTTGCTTTCGACTTACACACTTCTGCTCTTCTCTTCCCACATTACTCTTTTCTTTGAATAGCATTCTCTGTAGAAAATGACCATGATCAAAGATCCAAATGCAATTATTTGTCTTCTACTCCAGAATATAAAGGATATTTTTTTTCTCCTGACAAAGGAAGCACTCAGTATCTTCCTGAAAATTTGTGCCTAAGTCTGTCTCCCAAGTCTTGTTTGCAAATAGTTTACTACTATCCTACAGAAGAATAGCTGAGTTATACTAGGATACCGTTAGGGGCAGTATATTTCTCTTTGTTAAATATCTCTTTATTGAAAATTTCTTGAGGCAACCACTGACAGTATTTTAAAGAAATGTCTTCCATTAATTCAATTATGGAAATGTCCATCATTTTAGATTTTACTAACTGCCCTTTCTGAGCAAAGCTAACCTTAGGAATGCTAAATTTTAGGTGTATTCTCAACCACGACTTGGTGAGGGAGGTGGTTATTTTTTGCTCAATTTCTTCTGAATGGCTTAGGCAGCTGCCCTATAAACCCAGAGGTGCTCAGTGAATAAAGTATGCACAACACAGAAATAAAATGACTGAATCAATCCAAATTACTACAGCTTTCAGTGAAGTCTGAGTCACTTCACCTTTCTTACTCTCAGAGTAACAAATACTGAAATCAGTTGTAAAATGTGACATGTATCGTGTAATCTATTTTAGAGCACCATCCCAATGGAGCAAAACATTGCTTGTGTTCATCACTGGATTTTGGATGACCAAAATTATATACCGAGGTAGCATATATCTTCCAGTGGTGCAGATGTGAAAGCATGATTAAAAACAAGCACAAGCTGTAGAAAAAGGAGATCTATGGTGAAGATGCAAACTATGAGCTAAATCCAGTGATGTTCATGCACTCTAACAACGGAGGTGAGGAAGAAGCGCATGCAGTACCTGGTGATCTCAGAGTCAGGGAGCAGGCCTACGTGGTAGTGGGGATAGGGAGCTGTAAGAAGGAAGCTTTTGTCACACTCGACAGGGGAATAGTGCCTAGGAGAAGGTGGTTTATCACACAGTTTGTTCACAGTGCTGTAAACAGGTTCAGGAGGCCTGGTGATACAGAGACAAGAGTAAAAGATCAGGTGCATATTAGTGGCTGAGAAAACTGAGAAAACACAGCAATCATTTTAAAGCATGCATAGCAAATCTGTCAAGACCTTTCCAGTAGGGCTTCTCTGACAAGTAAAGTGTGCTGTTAAAGGAAACATTAGAATTTCATAATACAGTATTGAGGCATACAAGCAACTGCATATAAAGATGTATACAATATAAGTGGGCCATAAAACTGGCTTATGGGAAGTGTGGTACTGAAAGGGAATATCTAATCTTTGAAGTTCAGTGATGAATTTTCCCACATACTCTGCTTTCTTGGTTTTTAATCTAACAACATTACTTCTGCACAGCTTCTTGTGATCTTAATTTGAAGTACTGCATAGAAGAAAATATGACACTTCTTACCTGAAAAAGAGGCATTTTTTACCCATTAATTTAAGATAAAGATGAAGTACGTATTATGTGTTAATATAACATATTCCTGCCCAGATGAGCTGGAGCTTTGCAAGTAGAGCTGTGGTCAAAGCAAGTCATATTCTATAATAACACTGATGGTAACAAACTGTGTAAGCACTTCATCTCATTGGCAGGCAAATTCATTTCATTTCAAGAGGTCTTTGCTCTCTTTTCAGATTCAGCCTTCAAAATCTGATTATGCAGACCACATCTCAAACAGTTAACCTCGTTGACGAGGGTACTGCAATTGTGCTTGTGCTGCTGTTCCAAGTATCAGGCAGCAGTCTGCAAACCTAGATATGAAGAAGAGGAAACTAAAAGTGCCAGTGACAGGTCACCTCGCATGTCTTTCTTGCTGCCTGGAGGCCAGCTGCTTGGGAGAGGCAATACTCACCACCAAACTCCCAGGGAATTGCTGGGGAGAGGAGGGGAGGGGATGAAGCCTTTAGTATCAACCAGCAAGGGATCCACAGGATACAACCAGCAAATGGTTTTAAAAAAATAAAAAAAATAAATGCACCACATAGTACATTTCCCATCATGCAACTTCTCCAACTATTGCCTTGGACCCAGCAGATACCTCTGGGCCTGCTGGCAGAGTGAAACTTGACTCATAATTTCCTGAAGTTTCTCTTCTAAAGAGTGCCAAGACACAATTGCTGCCATATCCTTGCTTCTGCCAACAGATGCAGGATACGCCACTGCCTTTAATCACAGCAACACAGTATTAACTAGATGAAAATCTTGCTTCAGAAGCCTGAAAATATCAGGAGTCCAAGCAGTTAACAAACTCTTTTTGTTCTTCTGGCTGCACTGTGCCTCACAGGGGTGTGGTTTTTGCTGTGACTGTCAGAGGTAACAGAATTTATTATGTTCGTGGATGCACTGGCAGATACAGAGAATGTATTTTCCTTTGTTGTTAGCTTCTGGGTTTGTCCTTTGGGGTAAAGGAGTAGCTGCTTTATTTAAAAATTGGTCTCACTCAATGCTAATAACATTATTCAGAGCAATCTGACATATGATTTGAGCACTCTCTGTGCCTCAATTTCCCAGGGTAAACTTTACAGTTAAAAAAAATAGCAATTTAAGATTACCAAATATCAAAATATTAAAGCTGTCACTCGTTTGGTTACAAAGCGTTCTGCCAAGCATTTAGTAAAATCCCTTTAAAAATGTTTAAGGTAGCAATTCTGTTTTATCAGCATATTTCACACTTGTTTCGGAGGGTTGGATTTAAGAACTTATTTGCTAACTCAACTGCTTCTTTCAATACAAAAAATCCAGAGAAATAAACATTTTTATTATTTTACTTTTGACTAACACTGCCTTTTATTCCCTCAGAAATCACTTTTGCTTTTAGGCAGTACATCAAAGAACAAGTACAAATATCAAATACAAATGATACCTACTATGAAAACTGAAGAGATATTACCCCAGTGCAGGAAGATGAATAAAAGTTGTAGATTTCTCCACGGCTTAAAACACTAACCAGTCCATAAACAACTTGCTAGCTTCCTACGTAAAAGTTACTTGTCTTCTCTGAGTGGTAGCTGACATGCGAGTGTCGCTACCCCTGGGATATATTATGAATGCTCAAACTACACTGAGTCATCAGTGAGTGACCATCCAACCTTGTGCTGAGACACAAATCATGCCACAGAGATGGACAGATACGAGGGATTGCTCTGTTAATTGACAGTTACAAACTGCTTCCAAAAGCAAAATGAAGGTAAACATTCAACATCTACCTAGATACTGAGACCAAATGAGTCCTTCAAATATAAGCAGAGCTCTAACAAAATGTCTTGTGAAGCCCAGCAGATTGTTGAAACATTTAGTATTTTTTGCTTCGTTCAGTCTTCCTGGATGGCAAGATTAACAGAAAATTGGAACAAGTCACTGATGTATATAGTCCTCTACTCATCGGTACTGTACAAGCGATATGGTCACCTAACAAACAACATGCCCTCTGTAATTGAGCTGAAGAGAGAGGTCATAAGGTTAAGAAAAGGAACTAAAACTTCTTATCCTTTAAAATCTTGGACTCTGTTTAGAATAGAATTCAGGGTATCAGCTAACTCCAGTTACCAGTGCATTTTCTGTAAGGCCTATGAACTAGTTTGAGATCCAGCCCAAACTATTCTGGAATTCCATGATACTATGATTCTATGAAAACAGGTGTAGTGGTGTAGCTTGGCTGGAGCATACCTCAGTAGATCAATCACAAGAGAGAGAATTGAGTCACTTGGTGCCATAAGGTAAGCTTTTAAATGGTACCATGAACAGCAGACAGTCACAAACTTATTTTGTAGCTAAAAAAAAAATAAATAAATTGAAAGCTGTTATTCTGTGTAGACCTAACTGCAGTGAGGCACAATTTCCACAGAAAGGTATAACTAATTGGTGGAAAAGCTAACAGTAACAAGGGGAGGTAGAAGATTGACCTGACTCTGGGTTAATTTATTTATTTCATATCAGATTGTCTAGAGAAAGTAAATCTTGTTTGTTTTTTGTAGTCATTATTCCTTGTTTGGATCATCATTCTGTTATTGTTTCAGGCTGTCTTTATTGCACAACAGAAGTTATAAGAAAATGGCATTATTAAAACTGTTCTCTCCTCAGCATCATGCAGGGTCCTCAATTTACTTTTAACTTTTTTATGGCAGAATCCTGTTTAGTCGGGTTCAGTTGCCAACACATAGCACATTAAATGTTAACAGTTTCATTTTTTGGATTTTAAAGCCTTTTATGATATGGAAAGAAACCAGCTAAGCTTTTACAGCATATTGAGTATGCAGGGCTATAGCCAGGAAACAATTCAATCTGAGACAAAAATCAATCTCACAATGCTACAAGTTTCCAACTTTCTTTTTTCAAGTAGCAATTTTTAATTGTACCTAGGTTTAGTAAAGACAATTAATACATTAGTATGGCAAATATAATGTTGCTGGGAAGTGCGCAAAGAATTGTCTCTAAACTTGTATCACTATTAAAACAAAAAATCAATAGCAATTTCATACAAATGAACTCTTCCACTTATAATCAGTGATTTTTATATATATGTCTTTTGACTTCTTTTAGTTTCTTATTATATAACTTTCTAGGAGAACCACATACCTTATTGTACCATAGGTTTATGTAGAATTCAAAGTTGATTTTATTTTCTAGGTTGTATCCTAGCAATTCAAATAAGAACCAGTCACTCATATGGCATGTTTATTTCAATTATATGAAAGATGGAGAAGGGGTGTGAAGAAGAGCTGGAAGAAAATACCAGAAGTACATTCCCTTAGTTCTTCTGGAAATCCTGCTATAAACAATGATTTCTCAGCTTTTCCTCTATTGATGGCTCTTTTCGTGAGCCTAAAAGTTTCCTGTAACTGTGAAATAAGTTCTTAAAATCCAAGTAACTTTTAGCACAGTAATCAAGAGCAGGGATTGCCTTGTTCCTCTTAACAATACTATTTAAATATTTTGTTTCAAATGAAATGACATACAAGACAGCATAAGTATGATTTAGAAGTTTTAATATTCTTCACCGAATCTTTTAGGCATTATTTTTAGCCGTTAGGAATTATGAAATTAAATGATTGCTTAATTTGAAAGAAAATCCAGTAATGATTTTCCATTGCAGTAATGGTAAAGACGACCATTGCACATAGAACTGGTGAGACCCTCAGACCAAAGTCCCCAGTTCCTTGCAGTGACTTTTTGGGAAACAAGGCCAGTAAAGAAGGACCCTTCTCTGCTCAGCAGATCAAGGACCATGCAGATCAGAAACCAAACCCAAGTAATTTTTGATTAGTGGGTCTGTTTACCATGCACTTGAGCACTTATCCTCAGCCATATTTGAACATTTTTACATTCTTACACTTCACAACACCCTGTGGCGACGAGTCCCATAAACTAATCATGTGACATATCCCAAAACCTCTACCATTTTGTACTGTAAGCCTGTTACTTGGTTGCACATTGATAGCACATGGTAACATTTAGAAAAAATCTATTTTTTCTGTATTTTAAACTTATTTGGCAGTGTGGTAGTGGGTAAACTGCCTTTATATGAGTTGTATGAAAGTGCAAATAGTCATTGCCTGTTGCCTAGATCTCTGTTTTATCTCTCCCTGACATTTTTTTTCTACACTGGAATTATTGGTTATTTAGCTCTGCCTGGAAAACAAACTACACCTCTGCTCATCTCTGACACCCTCTACTCAAGTATTCAACACTTGGATGCATCACAGATTCATATAGAAAAACATTATGTTTTGCACGCTTTTACTTTCCTATCAGATCCTACTCCCATTCTTAATTACCTCTTTGACTGCTCTCCAGTACTGAGCTGGCAACGTCACAGAACTAACGCTAATCAGCCCAGGGTGTCTTAAGGGTTCTCTTTTTCCTTTGTACACTATTACATGTTACTTACCATTTCTCTTTGCATTATTACTGGCAATCCTAATACCTAATTTCAAATATCTCCACTAAATCATATTCCCATTTAATTTTTTTTTAAAGTGGTAGGTAATAAGTACCTTCCACTGACTGTATTAGAAAAAGCCAAATCTTATTACCTGGGGACCTCTGACAGGCCTGACTAAATATGTGTGGATTACTCAGGACATAACAGGTTGTCTGGTGACTTGAGAATAACTAAAGTTTTCCTTTAACATAAATTATTCTCCCAAGATAAGACTTATCAATTATTATGTATTTTTAAAGTTTAACAATTAGCTTGATGAAATTTGTGCATTTTATATAGTTGCTTTGTAATTTACCATAGAATCCTGGACTTGTAAAATGGTTTAGGTTGGAAGGTACCTTAAAGATCCAATCCCCCTGCCATGGGCAGGGACACCTCCCACTAGAGCAGGTTGCTCAAAGCCCCATCCAGCCTAGTCGTGAACACTCCCAGGGATGGGGCATCCACAGATTCTCTGGGTAATCTCTTTCCAGTGCCTCACCACCCTCACATTAAAGAATTTCTTCATAATATCTAATCTAAATCTCCCCTCTTTCAGTTTGAAGTTTTACTCCTTCTCCTCTCACTACAAACCCCTGTAAAAAGATCCTTTCCATCTTCCCTGTGGGCCCTTTTCAGATACTGGAAGGCTGCTATAACGTCTCCCTGGAGCCTTCTCTTCTCCAGGCTGAACCCCCACTCTCTCAGCTTGTCTTCATAGCAGAGGTGCTCCAGCCCTCTGATCATCTTCATGGCCCTCCGCTGGACCTGCTTCAGATTTCACAATTTCATGCTTCATTGAAGGGAACAAATAATAACATAGAGCTAAGACATACAACTGCAACTTTTTTTCAACTTTTTTTTTTTTTTCTAAAAAGCTGTTGAGAAGTATTCTACAAGTAGACATTTTTAGATGGAATCATAACTAAATACTGTACAACAGTATTCCACCAAGAATCCAATTTATGTTTATACAAACGAACTTAATTTTTTCTTTTCTGAATTGAACATTTAATGTGTAACTTGAATAGTGTTCTTTTAATTTTTTTTTTTCAAATAAATCCTGAGATTGATCAAAAACTAAACCAAAAAAGGAATTTGATTATGGGACATCATGCTGAACTCAACACAGTCATCACTGGGGTCAACTTAAGAGCTGAAGCATTTGAAGGGAACAAATAATAACATGGGAGTAACTAGTAACAACCTGCAGCCGCAGATTGTCATCCTCTAGAAGAATGGGCAATGCAGTTGAGCTATCGTGACAGACTTCCCAGTGGGATGATGTAAGCATCACACAAACACCAGAATCCCAGAAAGGGGTTCCTCTCCATTTTTCTAGACAGAGGTGCCCCTAGCCTGATCCTGCCAGCATACTATCAGCAACTTTTCCTACCTGCTCTGTACCTCTATTCCTTGCCCAAGTCTTCTTGCACAATTATTGTTTATTCCAAATCCCATGTCTCACTGTCTGAGGGAGTTGCTGGTTCATCAGCCCTGAAATTCATTGCTGCTCTTCTCCAGGAAATTTTTGTCCACTGCTTCGTCATGCCACTTCACTCTTTTCTCTTCTTTGTCCTGAATTCCTCTTCCAAATCTGAGTTTTCTTGTCCAATAACTACCAGTCTTCCCATCTTGTGATTTCCATTCTCACACAACCAACGACAAGTTTTCTCTCATTTTCACACCCAGTTGTACCATAATGCCTTGCCAAACACACTCTGCCTATTCTTCCAGTCTCTTCAATGCTAAAATCTGACAGGACTGGGCATTCAGAGCACAGAACAGAATCACTCCTGATTATAGTTCTAGTTCGGAAAGGACTGGAAGAAATAAGTAGAAAGAAAAACTACCTTTGGCCACGTAATGCTATGCTTAATTATGCTGGCTTTCCTAAACAATCTAGTCAGCATTATAAAATTGTGAGAAGCTTTGATACACCACAGTGTGAGGATAGAATATTAAAGAATCCTACTGCACAAAAATATTAAATGCAATTTGGAGGATAAATGAATTGCAGTTTTTCCAAAGACTTATATTCGTTGGCATTTAGATAGATTTTCACAAACGTAATAGAAATACTTTGTGGATTCAGTTCCACCAACTCCCATATTTCATAACTCTGAATTCTATGTATGGAATATTACAGTATTTAAAACATAACATCACCACAATTTCTAACACAGAGTAGAATAGAACATTAATTAAGCCATGTAATTCTCCTTCCATCCCTTTAATGACCAAGTTGCTACAGTTAAAAAATAAATGCAATTTAATTTGATAACAATAGTGGTTAATTAAAATGTCTTTTAAAACAATAGATATAATTTACATTAAATTTTAAACCAAACCAAACATGCAACCTTTGCTATCCCTAGATAAACAAATCCAGCCCCAGGCAAAAACTGAGCATGAAAATATTGCCTTAAACAATCTGCCAAAGTTATAAGTAGTTTAATAGGAAGAATAAATAAAAGGCATTCTCAGTCTCCATATATTACTATATGTAGTATATTCTCTTTAGGGCACAGGTAACATACGGAGTTTGGGCGGTATGATGATATGGTTGTTGAAATCTCACAATTACCCCTCTCTATAAATGCATCAGCTTACTTCTTCAACATTTCTTTTACTCATCACTGACGTCATAACATCATGTCAAAACCAGTGTAATATTCAGCATTTGAAAGTTCCACCTACAGCACTTTATGATCTTCTAGGAAACATAGGCTTCAATTATGTTCCCCCACAAAAACTAACAGGAAATGCAGCTAACTCCCTTCAGCAAATATACACTTTTAAAAGACGCAGAATATTTTGTCAATGGATATTGACAAATTTATATTAAGTCAAGAATATTAAGTTAAGAATATTAAGTCAAGTCACTAAAGATCCCAAAGGAACGGTTTTCAGGACTCATTATTAAAAGACATAGGTTTTTTTTCCTGTTGTTGTGCTTCATAAAACCATTGTCAGAAAACTGTTACTGATAGTTTTATAACACACAAACCATAGTAGTAGTTGTATTACTTTAATACTGAAAAGCCAGATCTATGTATCAATACAAATTTAAAGGTTCTTCCATAAACTATCCTCAGTTCAACTAGCAAGTTTATGTAAGTAAACAAGAAACAGTTGAGAAATGCTACTTTCAATAGTGGGAAAAAATCCCCCGAGACTTCAACTTAATGGTTCTCCTTTTCCTCCCTTCCAATCTCCAGCACCTCCTCCTCATCCAGAAAATGTTATTTTGCAAAGATGCATGTAAGAGAAATGAAACATGCTTTTCACAGCAAAAGAAGTAAACCAGATAGCTTTTCCATCCATCAATCTTTAATATCTAGCTAGAGTTAAATGTTAAAATGAATTTTTCATCAGCTGAAGCACAGAATTATATGTTACCATTTTCTGAAGTTAAAAAGGCAGTAAAAACTGAAGATGGTAGTTCTTTAGTTTTATGAATCCTTTGCCTATGTTGTTCATTAAAGATAGAAGGAACGAACAGCTAAAAGCTACAGGATTTTTAGTCTATAAGTTCAATATTTCTGGCAATAGGATGGTAGACATATGCTAAAAAGTAGATTGTAACTTCCATCTCAGCTGCATTAGTAGCAATATGTTCCACAAAAACACTAAAACAAAAAAAAAAAAATCACTCTTTTCTTCCTACTATCATAGAAAATTTGGTGGGAATGCATCTCTGTAGCTCACCTCATCCAATCTCATGCTTGAAGCAAAATTATGGCCAACACTAGATCAGATCAGCCACAATTTATCTAGTCAAATGTTAAAAATCTAAAACAGTAGATATTTCACAACGCTTCTAAGAAACCTGTTCCTGCACTGCTTCATCCACCCAGTGTCTTTTTTTCCTTCTCAAATGGAAATCAAAATATCCAAAGCTGATGCTTCCAGCATTGGTCTTTCTCTTCTGAGAAGAGTTTGGTTTAAACATCTTTGCTACTGAGTACTTATAGAGTACTTATAGATTGTCCCTTAATATCTTCTTCACAACATTAAACAATCCCCATTCCCCTTAACATCCCTCTAACCTCCATGTGGTTTAAGACTCTGAGAAGCTGATAGAACGTCCCATGTTTTTCCACGTCACTCTAGAAGTCAGAAAAACAGGCCACAGTTTTCTGGAAAACAACTTATCTTTTTCTGCTGGCCATGTTTCTGCCAATCTTGCCTCGTATGCTGATTACCTGACTGGAAATGAGAGTGAACTCCTGGGTCCATGTTCAGCCTGGCATCCGCCGTAGCCTCCAGGTCATTTTCAATGAAGCTGCAATTCAGATATTTCACAGCCCATACAAGTGCGTTCAGCTCTTCCACCTTAGGTGCAGATTTCTTGCTGAACTTTATGAGGTTTCTCCTAGCTAGGTCCTTGAGTACATCAAGATCTTTCTGGAATATAACTCTGCCATTTGTCATGTTAACCACTCCCCCTTAATTTATTATCCTCTGCAAATTTGCTGAGGGTGCACTCTGTGTCATGATCTAGGTCATTGATGAAGATATTCACTGACGCCCAACGTACTCTGAGCTACTGTCTTCATCGCTGACCACTTGACAGATGCCAAGTGATGATCATTACCCTTTAAGTCTACTGGTTCAGTCAGTTCCTAACCCAGTCTCTTCTTTTAGTCCACTCTTCCTCAGCTTTCCAACGAGAGTGCTGTGGGAGACTGTGACAAAAGCCTTTCCTAAGTCTGCCATTGCATGCAAAGGAACAGCTATACTGGGAGATTGCTAATGAGCCAGGTGTCAGCACATAATCCAGGAGATACACAAAAGGCTACCCAGAAGGTTTCCAAACCTTTACAAATCATAATTTCTTTCCAGCTATGGATTAGTTGTACATGTTTATCCAATGCTTCCTCATGTTTGGATGAGAGGCTGCTGGAGGAGTTTTAAAGGGTGCTCCTCATGTTACAGCTTCTCCTGCCCACAGAAAAGGCGTGAGAAATACCTTTGCAGCCACTCCCCAGGGCAAATAGTGGAGCAGAGGAACCACCACGTGCCCCATAGCAAATCCCAAATGCACACCTGTGGGAGTCATGGCACAGCTCAGGTGTGGAGTCAGCTGTGTTTTCACCCAGCAAAGAGGTGTTTCTGCTCTGGGCAGCACCTGTGCCGTGGCACTGGTTGGTACAGGGCAGCCACTGCTCTCCCCTTACCCACACAGCTGGTCCCTTCATCAGGAAAGGTGATCAGGCTGCACAAGCACACAATTTGCTTTTCATAATTTTTGACAATTTGCTGACTGTTCCAACTACCTTCTGATCCCTTAAATTCCTGGCAAAGATTATGTTGAGTACTCCAGGGGTTTTTTATATTGCCAGTCATTACGTTGTATCTCTCTCCACCTCCAATCATTTTTCCCTTTCATCAAATTCTACCTTCATTTTTGAAATTGGCACACCTGCAGAATCACTTTTTGTTGTACTTTATGGTTCTTGCAAGCCATAGCTCAAATCAGTCAGCTCTCTGATTTTGTCATAAAGCAGTCAAACAAGGCTTGTCTACGTCTTGCTTCTTAGGTCATCAGAAAGCTCTTTGCTCAGCCAGGAAAGCCTTCTACTGAATCCCACTCCTTCCTGCTCAACAGGATGCTTCATTCCTGAGTTCTCAATAAGTTTTATTTAGAAATCATCCATCTTTCATGGCCATTATGTCTTTGTGGCAGCATCCCAAGAGATTTTGCTTAGCAATTCTCCAAAAATGGCTGAAGTCTGCTCTTCTGAAGTCTACAGTCATGACTTGCTGACTGTCTTTCCAGACTTCCCTTGAATCATGAACTGAACCAACTTGTGGTTACTATGCTCCCTGCTGTTATTTATCATTATGTTTGGCACCATACCATCTCTTCCCTTTTCTTAAGTAGCAGGTCAAGAAGAGAATTATTCCTATTTCTTCCCTCTAGTAGCATTGGGAATTTTTCAGCAACGCAGCCAAGGAATCTCCTGTATTGCCTGCACAACACTTTAATCTTACTAGAAAGTAAAACAAATAAGGACTTGCAGAATGATGATGACTGTATTGATATATTTACTTGGCACATAGCTTTTATCCACTTTTGATCCCACATTCTACTAACCCAAAGTTGTATTTTATTTACATTTTAAAAGGTGACCATCTTTAAAAAAAAAAAAAAAGGCAAAGCTTTGATCCCAAGTAAATTTAAAATGAATCCACCAGAGCAAAAAGTAAATTATGCCCAACACTGATAGCATTTTGGATTAATAATGTACACAATGCACAAAAGCTCAGTAACTTAAAGACAACAGGGACCTTCATTAAAATTTGTGACTGAAGATGCTTAGTTACATTTCTATACCTTGTGCTTGGATTAAATTATTTTTTCACCATAGTTCTCTTAAGTAAAAATTGTATGGAATATTTTTTTTCTGATGCAGATTCCATATCAGACCAAAACCCACAAGTTTTTGTCAACAGAAATACTTATTTTTGTTGGGAAAAATACAAATATTTAGGTAAAAAAAAAAAAAAGTGTTAGAACTGGAACAAAAAAAAATAAAAAGAAATACAAAAAAAGAAAAGCAAAAGAAAGTGCATAAATTAAGTTGCCTGTTCAACCACTTAAACTTTGCCATTAGATTCCTTACAGCAAGTAAGTTAAAAGAAAGCTTGTCATCAGCTTCACTCAAATCACCTGTACAAAGAATTATGAAATTGCAAAAGCTTCTTCTCGTGAAGTTATTGGTCCAAATATTTTTAACTGGCACAAATTAAAATCTACCAGAAGTGTTGCCACATTATGACTGCATGGGTAATAAATTTTCTTATGTGATCACCATGTAAATTAGGCTTGAAAAACTATTATAGCAAGAACAAGAAATATTTTTAATGGAGAGCACTGCAGTAGTTGGCAATCATCTTAATTACAAAAAATTATATGAGGAAACCTAATTATAAATGCTGCAATCAAGGGATCTATAGGTTTCACTAAAATTATCACTATGATAATTAAACTCTTAAAAGATTTTAAGTCTTTCTAAACTGGTCAGCAACAAAGACTTTCCAAATATCTTATTTTAATGGCAGGCTCATCAGCAAATCCTATGGCATTGCACAGAAAAAGTGCATTCGCTCTTACTCACTCAGTTTACAGCTGTGAAAATCACTGTCAGAATTAACTGTGGCATTTTCAATAGTCCCACTTGAATCAACAGGCAATAATTAGCTACATGGACATTAAAAAAAAAGTCAAAAAAAGCTCAGCATCATTCAAGGGCTAAATGGTTTGATTTTGAAGGTCAGAGCTTCTTCGTTGTTGTAGTCAGAGGAGAAGGCTGGTCTCCTGGCACTTGTTTGGGTGTCTCTCAGATAGTGCTTTATGATGTACACCCAGTGAGAAAACATGATAGCAAGCAGTGCCATTTCTCTTATAACTATATTCATTTTATCTTTGTGCTTCTGTACCCAGTGTATCATGGTAGCATATGTGCTATCATCACTAATATAATTCCATCCTTAATGGCCTACTCCTTTGCAATAACCTGAAGCACATACTTGTTTAGAACTAGGAGATTTTAATCTGACTGAATTCAGAGTCTGCTCCTATTACTTCCACAGAAGGTCATGTTTGAAGAGTCAACATCTCCTGTTAATCACACCAATGCCACAGAAGATTTCAGATACCAGAAATTTCACTAGACAACACGCTAATTTGGGAAATCATATAGGAAAAAGAACACAAGAGTGAAGTATTTCACGGAATATACATAACATCTCTGGGCATTCATTTTTTTTTTTCCACAAATAATACACAATGGACATTGGTGTAAACGCCACAGTCAACAGCCAAACTGTGTTAGTGTTTGGCATTACTGTCATAAGCTAAACCAGCAAAATTAACTTGCTTTAAAACAAGCTATCATGATAGGAATACATCTTTCTTCCTAAAAAGATCAAAAAGACATAATAATTTGCGAAAGGGTGGCTAAGTGAAAAAGGCCATGATCTGGTTGATGTGAGCAATCCTGTTTTCCTGGGGTTGCAGAAAGCCCAGAGAACGCAGTGAACTATCCTTGAACAGCACGAGGGAGTAGCGACTTGGTAGATAAGCGGAACCAAGTCCAGTAAATGTCGACAGACCCCTTCGCGTGAACAGCACCCTTGTACCAATCATATAATCTTTTTAGATGCGTGGACAAGTGTAGTGAACCAATCGCATAGATGTTGCTATCGTGTGCTCTGCTTGATTGCCTATATAAACCTTGTAAATGCCTCAAATAAAGGAGAACGACTGTACTCATATTGAGATTCCATCGTTACTCCATGTCCGTATCCCACTCCGACAACAATTAATTACAATATATATCCTGCATGGCTCTTTTAGCAGGTAGGCTTTCAACTGGATACCTAGTTAATGGCCTAGCACTTTCATTGGTTCTTTTCTATGACTAACTAATTTTTTTTTTTTTTGGTAGAAATAATTAGAAAGGTAAAATCAGATACCTGGAACACAAAGAAACAAAGGACTATCTAAAGAAACTTCATTCCATTACAGGCCTTCTCACTCTCTAAACGGTCTTTTAATTCTCAAGGCAGCTTTTCTCCTCAAACCAGGACATAAGATTGCTTCCTTCACTTTCTGTGACTTGGTCTCCTTTGCTATCATCTGCTATTAAAGTTGCTTTTTTTTTTCCTGTTTTTAAACTTTGCCAACTGCTTCCCAGTAATAATGATGCTGACATCTCAATACAGAACGAGAGAATTCAGCACTACAAGGTTCTTGACAAAGCCTTCATCATTGTAACCCAGATACTCTATTGGTATTCTATCCATACATAGGCATTTTAGAAATTATGAGGTCAATACTAGCCCAGGTAAAGACTTGATGCACAACTTAATGAAATCAATGTTTTAACTATTAATTAAAAAAAGTAGTTTCTTGGAATTCATTCTAATTGAAAGTCTCATAAGTTGAAGAAAAGTAATGACAGCTTTGCATCCTCAATCAAAACAAAGGAGAAATTCTTTTAGCCAAGACAGGGAAGTAAGGTGTAGTTTCCATACATTTATGTCCTGATTAACCACTGTATCATGATTTAGTTACTCTGAATCTGTCTGATCCAACAAGTTAAGCAGCTTGAGATTGTAATCATATGCAGCAAGAAAGATGAAATGCAAATCAGCAAGTTTTGAAGCTGATGAATACATAAGTGGGTGAGATTCTTGGATACACAGTAGGTCAGGTTAGGTGTTGGAACAGCCCCCTCCTAGCTTTAAACACAATGAATTTATAGATACTCAAGAACAGAAAAAAAAATATTTCTAATTTTCTGTGGCACTAGACATTATAATGAGGGCTAATTTTACAACCTAACAGCTGTTGTCTTCTAAGTGGATGGTAGTGCTTTTCAAACAAAAAATAAATACACAGTCTCATCAGTAACATTCAGCGTTGACCTAACACAAGACATAAAAGAACCCTCCCAGCATTTTCCTATGTGTCTTTTCTACCTGGAAATCGACTACACAGATAAAATTCTGCTACCGTGCTTCCATTGAGTAGTCTCAATCCTTTGGGGATTATTAAAATAAAAAGGATTAGAAACAATTTCCAGGGTAATTTTAGTGATCATCACATCAAAGAACCCCTTTTAAAAATGTATCAAGTGCCACGGCACAAATGGTTTCCTTTTAACCTCCATGCCCTCACAGAAGGCTGCATCATATTATGATTGCTGTAATGCTTAAGAAACTTTTTCCAGCTTTCCTCATATTTATTCACAGCCAGTTTGTACTTTTTTTTTTCTTTTTCCCACAGTGTTTACTCTGTGTGACATTTGTCTTTCAATGTGTGTGTACACAGCGCAATTACAGGCTATTTAAGCCTCGCTTTTGCTAAACTAAACAAGCTGGACTTTTCAGAGCGTAATGTTAGGGAGAGGTGCAAATGCATAGACAGTCACTCCATCCATACTCTCAGTAAACCAAAGGAGTTACTGATCCCGAGATCTCCTGCTTGCTATCACAGCTAATACACCCATTAAGAAGCAGAAAACTTTGTTCGGTGTCAGCGTGGCTTTAGCGCAGCCATGCTGTTTAGGAACTAGTGCAGGCCTGCACCCAGACAACACAGACCTCAGGTCAGCATTCATTCATGTGATCTTTCTCCTAGTTGGCTTCATACCTGTATCATTTGCAATTCATTTTCCCCTGAGTATGGGTGTAAAGAACTCTATGCTGTATTCTATTGGGGGGTGCACCGAATGCTTTACTCGCATCCTTTGCTGTTATCATGAAAGGTAAGAAGTAAAGAGAAGCTTCTCACCTGGTGTAGTCGTCCTCCACAAGCATGTGCTTTGGAATGGGTGAGTATCTTCCTGGTGAGATGGGGGCCAGGGATGCCTTGTACTCTAAAGTGCCATTGTTTCCAGAGGAGAGTATATGATTTTCCATCGGTGGAGAATAAGCTGATGGTAAGAATAAGCATTTCCAGTTAGCCACTTTCATGCTTGATTAGATGTCACAAGAGTCATATTTTTAGTTAAGTACAAAGAACATGCTCATTGCTGTAAATAACATCAAAAGAGATAGTCCTTGCCAAGAGAGCTTAAAACGTAACGAAAAAGAATGTACAGCTGGAGTTTTCCTGAAAGGTTGATAATAATGAGGACAATAATAGTAATAATAATAATACTGGCTCATTTTCAGGGATGGACTCTAATTTAGAGGGACTCTGAATATGAAAGGATAGTCTGGGAGACATTTTCTTCAATTACAATTGACTTGAAGAAAGAAATTTTGACTCTACAGACGATACTGTCTGATTCTGTATTGGGTCTGTGAGTTTTGTTGTTTGCTTGCTTTTTGCTGTTCTGGAGTTAACTGGAGATACTTATGACTGGAGTGATATAATAATGTTTTCAAATCTCTAGTTAATGTAATTAGAAAAGGAAATGGTAAATAGGAAAAACAATGATACATGCTTCTGCAATTTTCTTGTGAGAAGAAGACAGCTAAACTTTCTAGTATTAGTTTCAGTCTTTCTTTCAGATGCTGAGGTACAGAATGTTTCAAAGCAAAATATCTCCACAGGGAAAGGCCATTACCCATTCTGAAATACTCTGAATGTGTGGGCATAATGAAAGGTTCCCTGAGGATAAATGAATCTCTATGCACCAGCAGCCTGGGATCGGCCACTGCAAATCTTTTCAACCTTCACTCTCCCTCTGGAATTACTTCTGTCTTCTCATATGCTGCTGATCTATAATCTGACATAATAAAACACACTGTTTTAGAACTCCCAAACTATTATTTTGGAAAGTATTATAAAGTGTGAGGCTGGATAGGGACATTTAGCATTTTTACTTCTTGGGCTTTGCTAAGATCCAGACCAGACTGCTACTGAATAACATGATTGCCATCTGTTGTAACATTTCCTAAGTAAATAGGTATCCTCAGCACAGTTAAGAAGACCACCTGACGTGCATGCTACAAAAGCTTCACTTTCTATTTTTATGGAACATCCTGAATAAGGAGTATGATGGATATTTAGCTTTTCCTTCAACTTTATCAGTCCCTAGTAGCAACACTATGTAAAAGTGCGGAAAAATTAAAATCTAGCATTTACTGGGAAAATCTGCCTTTCCCTTTGGCTTTAAATGCCCCTAGGATTATTGGCAGGAGATCAAGGTGGGTATGGATCAGTTGCTGAAGCTCCTGTCAAAAATTGAACTGCCATCCAGTTGTTAGATGGCACAGCTGGTCCCTGATGGTAGCTGAACCCAAGGCAGACAGTCTTTAATGAACAACTAAACGAAGAAAGGGAGTTTCAGTAATGAGTTGTTTAGAGCAGCAGGCCCCACTGACATTGAGAGCTGCAACTGAAATGTTAAGATTGCTGTGAACGAAAAGGGAATGGGAATGCCTGGGTACAGACACCAGGGGAACTGGCAGGAGGCATACAAAAATGGCATGTATTGATAGCACCTGGATTCACCAACAGGTGTTCAATAAGCAAAATAACTACATGTAACTTGTCAGGACAGCCTACACTCAAAACTGAAATAAAAATTCAAGCCATTAAGAGATGTCGGCAGGAAATAAAGACTAGATTTGAGCCCAGGACAATCATATACGTAGACAAAAGAGAAGTGAGTAAATTCTGAAGACACTCATGGGTGGAACAGATGGAAGAGACAGTAGATCCTAATTGCTGTCTTTTCCCTTAAGTGTACAAAAAGCCCATCAACCAGGAGGTTGTCAACCTCAGAAGAAGGTATATTTGTATGATAAAGACTCCACAGCCACTCACCCTTGCTCTTGATCATCTCAGGGAGTCTTAGCAATGTATCTGGATGCAGCTCTTTCTACCTAAATGCTGGACATGAGCCCAGATGATTTATGGTTTTGAGTGAATGGATTTGACAGTTGTTTGAAATCAGCTTGTTTTAAAATAAAATCATCTTCCCCTCCTATGAGATCCTGCACTGACCTTAACCATATTGTTTCAACAACTTTTCCTACAGTAGAGTGTACATTGAATGAAAGAACAAGTAAGGCCTTGCTCCTCAGTGAGAAAATAGCAGATAAATGTTTATAAAATTAATGGACAGACTGAGAGTAAAGCAAAGTAGAAAAGCAATTTAGGGACTGGATATATACAGAAAACTTGTAAGTTTGGGTAAGCAGAGCAGTGATTGTTACATTCCAAGAAAATATTTTATTCAAATATCATATATATTTATCTCAGGCTCTTCACTAAGTTTGTACAAGATGGTTTGCTGCTTGTTCCACTTTTTCAGTGGACAGAAGATTCCAGTCTACAAATCTAATATTTCAAAATATATTAGCATACAATTATCACTGTAATTATCATAAGAGTTACAGTTCAATCTAATCACCTGGACAATAGCTAATTGGAATCAGCACAGCAGTACATCAGCTACATCATTACTTTTGCTGCAAAAATACTTTAGCAGAGTTATATTATTTGTAATGCTTCATGAGTGTAGCATGCTTAAGTGGCAATAAACATTTCATTTTTGTAGCCTTCCAAGCTGTTTCATAAACTTTAATGGTGTACTTTGGGTAAGCTATGAAAAAGCCATAATAATCTAACAAACATATCTCCAACAAAATGAGTTACAAAAATCACTTACAGTGAGTAATATCTGGTGGGCCATAAGGATCAGTCATATAAATGGTGGTGGGCTTTCCAACCTTCAGATACACTACATCTGATGTGTTCTTCAGTATCGCTACTGCCTCTTCATGGGTAACTTCTTCTAAACTGTAATTATTTACCTGAAAGGACAAATCAGACAGGTGAATTGGGATGCAGAAATAGATACAAAAATGGCACAGTCTTGTAGCTGTCACAATATTGGGAAAAAATGCTATAGACAAAGAGTCCTAAATATTACAGAAGTATTATTGCAGCAAGGTAGAGAATACAGTTTTCTTAGCACATATATATTCAAAGACTGATGTAGCAGTATTAATAATATCACAGAATTGTAATGGGTTGAGATGGCACTTGATCTTGTCCGCAGGAGAGTCCTTTGGGATATTCTGTTACTGATATCATCATTTACAAAAAAATATACTTAATAATTTAATAACACCACACCACTTACAGAAACTGCCTATGTTGTTTGATCTATTAAGATGAACTCTCCAGGTTTATCTCTCAGCATGCTGGCTGGGACCTCAGAAATAATTAACACCCCCAAATCTTTCCATCCCTGACATTCAATTATATTGACCATTGAAATAATAAAAGGTACAGAGGGATATACAGAATAAGGGGCTACCAATGAGGTGGTGGAAATAAAAAAGGGTAGTTATGGATGGGGTAAAAGGGATTTTCAGTGTGAAAATTTGTTGGTCTCTTGGAAGCACAGGAAAGAGAAATTGAAAAAGTAAGAGAACGTGGTACTAGGTCTGTGCTTTATCAGAAAAAAAAAATATTTAACCAGAGCAACAGTAAGAGCTCAGGACTACAGGTTAAATAGGCAAGGAAACAGTGGCAGTAAACATTGTGTATTTGTCCTTTACTCCCAGAAAAAAGATAAAAAAATGTTGAAGTGGTTTATTGCAGAGGTGTATAAAATTTATTCACATATAAATCTACTATGTCCACATAATGTCAATAATAGCTTGTCCTTGCATAAAAAGTATACAACCTGAACAGAGAAATTATAGATTAGAGGAAATAAGTAAAGGAGGATGTAGATACAGATTTTAGACATATGGTGTAAGCCAACAAAAATTAGAGAATCATAGAGTATCTTGAGTTGGCAGCACCCCATAAAGAATCATTGGGTCCAACTCCTGGCTCCTTGCAGGGCTACCTAAAACTAAACCATAAGACTACGTGTGTCATCCAGATGCTCTTGAACTCTGACAGGCTTGGTGCCATGACTGCTCCCCTGGGGAGTCTGTTCCAGTGACCTACATTTCATAGTGCATGTTATATATGAAATATTTTATTGAGATTTAAAGTGCCATCTTTCAACTTCTACAGTTATTGCCAGGATGCCTTGCAAAGATTATGGAAGATGGAAGAAAAAGAACCTCCTCAACTACAGCATAACACAGTACAGCTGTAAATCACAGAAAAATATATATACTTTCTAGGGAATTTAGTAACAATAAACTATCAGGGACTTGACTGTGACAATAAGCTACTGCCAAAAGTTTTGGTAACTGGAAAGAAATCCAGGAATTATGAATCACTAGAGGACTTTTCATACCCAGATGATTTCATCAAAACCAAAAGAATTATTATTATTGGACAGTATTGTTAAATGCAAGAATTCTCTTTAAACTTTGTTGCTTGTATAATTCTCAGACTTGGTTTTAGGGTTAATTGAAAGATACAATGACAGACATGTTATGACAATTTGACATGAAGAGCAGTGATACCACCTAACACTCAGAAGAGAGCTGCTGACACTGTCTGTTGTATTTTGACAGGTCTTCTCTTCAAATAAAAAACCTGATCGCTATCTTCTATAAATTTCTATTTTTAATTTTGTTATGAACAGCAGTAACATACAAATACACTTTTAATGAATAAATGTCTTTTAAATGTCTGTCTGATAGCAAGAAGATGTGACTGAAATTAAGCCTTCCTTGTTTATGTATTTCAAAACTGTCAAATACTGAAGATTCGCACTTTTGGAAACGTGACAGCACAGTTATCCTTTACCTTTTCTCCTTCCCACACTGTCTGTCTATTGTATATATCTTGTTGTGTTTCATCCTAACTGCAACTTTTTGAAGTAAAGAGAATTCCACATAATAACCTCCCACTCTACTGCTGCTACAAATGAATGTTCTTAGTCAAAAAAAAAATAAAAAAAGACACAAAATGAAATATAATACCACTGTCTGGATTTTAACTTTTGGTCTTCTCAGGAGCTTATAAAAACAATTAAGACACAAACTGACATGTTGAAAATTTTTTTTCCAAAGTTTTTTCTCCTGGAGATCTCACTGATGAAAATCATGGTTAGGACTGTTGTGACTGTTGTACTTCCGTCACAACACACTTGGATGTCAAAATTGTGCAGCTGCAGAATAAACAGTGATTTTAGAAACAGAAAATACAGCATGATGCATGGACAAGTTTTATTTTTCTATGACAGGTCCTACTTCCTATCTCTCTCAGTAGTTTTATGGGACAGATATTTTACCAGCGCTGTGCGCAAGTTGTGCAGATCTTGAATTTAAGATAAGAATTAAAAAGCAAGTGATTCTACACTAAGAATTACTGGCTGAGCAGTTATTCATTATGTTTACCTTTACACACTTTAATATCCTAGAGATCATTGCGAAGTTTATGAACAATGATATTTTTCCCCTCATTTCTAGTACAGATAAGCTTAAGTGTTCAGAATATTGTGGAAAACAGAAATACATAGAGCTGGAACTTGGTAGAACTTGAAAGAAAATAACATTTGAGTGAAATCAAGATACAAAGGAGAACTTCAGAGAAAAGATGCTGGAAGGAAATTTGAGGAGAAGAAAGGAGCCTTCAAAGTAAGCAGAGTTCAGCTATAACAAGTATTCCAGCAACATACACCGAAATTGTTTTTCAAACTCATCCCAATACATAAAGAATCAGAGGTTTCTTGTCTCTATAGAAAAGATTCCTAGAAAGGAATTTACTCCTAATCAACTGTGCCCTGGACTGCTCAGTTCTCAGTAAAGAAAGAAATAGACAGACTCAATGTACATCAAGAACAAATACATAAATAAACAAATAAAGAAAGAAGTTGATGCAGTCATTAAGACCAAGTGGTGCCATAAAGCCTCTTTTAAACAGGAGCTCTTTGAGAAGGAGAGAAAACCATCTTCCTTAGTCATCGCCAACATCAATTTAGAATTATATACAAAATATATTCTGCATTTCCCAGTTTCTTTCAGAAGGTAGCACTTGCTTTGGACCTACAATTCCTGTTAATATTAATATATGCATTTATTAATATCTTTTCTACTTTTTCATCATAAAACAATGATTACAAATAAAGACAGGAACCTGAAGATATACATGTCCATGGGACCTGATGAAATACATCCCAGGGTCCTGAAGGAACTGGCTGATGTAGTTACCAAGCCACTTTCCATGATATTTGAAAAGTTGTGGCAGCCAGGTGAGGTCCCTGTGGACTGGAAGAAAGGAAACAAGACACTCATTTTTAAAAAGGCTAGAAAGGAGGACCATCCAGATGGAGAGCAGTGACAAGTGATGTCCCTCAAGGGCCCGTGCTGAGAATGGTACTGTTTAACATTTTTGTCAATAATATAGACAGAAGTCTTGGGTCCACCATCAGCAAGTTTGCAGATGACACCAAGCTCTGTGGTGTTGTCTATACACCAAAGGGATGGGATGTCATACAGAGGGACCTGAACAGGCTGGAGAGGTGGGCCCAGGTGAACTTCAGGAGATTCAACAAGAGCAGGTGCAGGGTTCTGCACCTGGGCCAGAACAATCCTCACTATCAGTACAGACGGGGAGAGGAAGTATTAGAAAGCAGTCTGGGGTCCTGATGGATGAGAAGCTGGACATGAACAGACAGTGTGCACTTGCACCCCAGAAGGCCAATCACATCCTGGGCTACATCAAGAGATGTGTTGCCAGCAGGTCCAGGGAAGTGATTCTGCCACTTTGCTCTGCTCTGGTGAGACTGCACTGTGTGCAGGTTTGCAGCTCTCAAGATAGGAAGGACATGGACCTGATGGAGCGGGTCCACAGGAGGGCCACAAAGATGATCAGGGTGTTGGAGCACCTCTGCTACGAGGACAGGCTGAGGGAGATGGGGTTATTCAGTCTGGAGAAGAAGAGGCTCCGGGGGGACCTAACAGCAGCCTTCCAGTACCTGAAAGGGGCCTACAGGAAGGCTGGGGAGGGTCTGTTTACAAAGGCCTGCAGTGAAAGGATGAGGGGCAATGGCTTCAAGGTGGAGAAGAGCAGATTTAGACTGGATATTAGGAATAGGTTCGTTACTCTGAGGGTGGTGGAGCACTGGAACAGGTTGCCCAGGGAGGTGGTTGAGGCCCCTTTCCTGGAGCTATTAAAGGAGAGACTCATCAAGGCCCTGGGCAACTTGGTCTAATTGGGGCATTCCCTGCTGACTGTGGGGTGGTTGAACTAGATGACCCTAGAGGTCCCTTCCGGCTTGGACCATTCTATGAGTCTATGTATTTTAATGTACAAAAATGAAAACCTGAACACGTTGAAGAATTATATTGCTCAGCTCCCTGGATCTCATTGCCAGATGACTGTAATATGTTTTTTTTTTTTCATAAAGAAATCTCTGCATATCATTCTTCAAAACATCACACCAGATGGTGATTATTAGGAAATATGATGATGTAGTTGTTTTTTGTGGTAAAATTTATAGAAAGAGGAGAATCTCTCCAAATCTCTAAGAAATACTATTTACTGAGCTTTTCCTTGTTTCCACAGAATGTGCCAATTTTAACAGAATATTGAGTACTAAATCTGGCTTTTTCAGTGGGTGTGGCACAGTCAATGCTCCATACCAAAGCTTCACTTCTTGCTGTCGAGACGACCTTAGCAGAGCATGTGGTTTGAAAAAAAAAAGACTTGAGTTAGAGATAAAGATGATAAAGAGTGGGAGATGAGCAGAAAATTAAAAACATCAAAGTGTATATGGCATACGGCCCTCTGAGGTGCTGAAACTTTATTGCAGAAGGACTGACATCAGAGCTGAGTTGCAGAATGGGTACTGCATGCAAATTTTCTGCCTCTAAGAGCCCAACTTGATGATGATTATGATGAAGCCAACTAGATGACTAGGGGCCTGGAACATCTCTCTTACAAGGAAAGACCTTTCAGTCTGGAGAAGAGAAGACTGAGGGGTATCTAATCAATGCCTATAAATACTTAAAGGATGGGTGTCAAGAGGAAGGGGCCAGTCTTTTTTCAGTGGTGCCCAGTAACAGGGCAAGAGGAAATGGGCACAAAATTAGACATAGGAAGTTCCATCTAAACTTGAGGAGGAACTTCTTCACTTTGAGCATGGCAGAGCACTGGAAGAGGCTGCCCAGAGAGGTAGTGGAGTTTCCATCTCTGGAGACATTCAAAACCCGCCTGGAGAAGTTCCTGTGCAACCTGCTCTGGGAGGACCTGCTTTGGCAGGGGGGTTGGCCTAGATGATTTCCAGAGGTCCCTTCCAACCGCATATCATTCCATGATTCGGTGAATGTAAGTAGCAATTAATTAAACAGGGGGAAAACCCCCAAGGCAAATGCTAAAAAAAAAAAAATAAAAAAAATTGAGCGATCAGTTTAGTTACAAGAATTGGATGCCACAAAATGCTGCTACAAGGGCCAAAACAGAGGGGTCAGAAGGAAAACAGGCATGGAGTAAGTGAGGCTTTTCTAATGGGAAAAGTTCCATGTGCAGAAAGTTCAGAAATGCAGACAGCATGTGAAGTTAAAGAGAAATTAGTAAAGCTGTTCCTTTAAATAGAAAGTGTGTGATACAAAGACATATGGATATAACAGGAAAAGAATAATAAGAAGAAATAATATAGCAATAAAGAAGGAAATTGAAGATACATGTCCAATCAAAGAAGCTATTTGAGTGATGGGGGAAATCAGTAAGAAATTTTGCCAAAGAGATATAAAAAAGACTGAGATGTTTTTTTCCTAAATAGCATAATCAAGGCAATGAAGTGTAAACTTAAGCAAGAATTATCTTATTTGGAAGTTTTCCTAGATTCATATTGGAAAGCAAAGGCCCTGAGTAGTAGCTAAAGTGAAAAGCTCAGAATCCCCAAAATGACTGTACAAGTGCTCTAAAGAATAACTTAATTTAAAACAGCATAAACTCATAACAGAATAAGGGCTCTGGAGGAAAGGCTGTTTTATTTAATTTTCTTTTTTTTACAATTTTTATTTTTTAAGGGAATTCATTCCTTTCCTCTATTGATTTATGATAAGAGACATTTGATTCACTCGGTGAATGAGACAAACAGGTGATTTTTACCTTGCCAGTAGTAATGTTTGCTTTTGTGTATTATTCTACTTTCCATTCAGAAAGTGGATTTTCCTGAGTGAACATGTATTGGTAAACACTGCAACGTGCCAGTTCTGTAAATCTGGAATGCTGATGGCCTTTTTAAAAACTCACCATGCTTCAAAATGTTTTGAGACGCAAATGGTTTATCAGATCTGAAGACCAAACATTGATTTTAAAGAATGTAAATCTGCTTGGGTTAACTAATTACTTATAATCCCATGGACTCCTGAGTTAATTGTTCTAGTGCTGGACTCTGAATAAAAGGAAACTGGCTATCTTCAGAAGACACAGTCTGTTAATCCCTCTGAAATTAGTTTTCTTATATTATTAAATTATGGGCTAAGGGTCCTAAACCAGACCTGCTCTTTGCAGAGAAATGCAGGAGTGTGTGTTTCACAGACAAATGCAAGAGTGAGCTTCAGGCTTCCAGCAGGGTAATGCACACACAGTGCAAGTGGCACTGTACTATATTGGACCAGCAGCTTTCAATCCCAGTTTACACTGGGGGTTAACAGCATCCTGAGCTGTATGAGCAGGAGCAGAAGCAGGAGATGCAGGGGAGGATTAGTACACAACAGTTGGCACTCATTAGACTGCAGCTAGAGACTGTGTTCAGTTTTGTTCTCACTCTGTAGGGAAGATAACAAAATGGAGCAAGTTCAGAGGAGTGCTACTGGCATGGCTGGTGTTGGAGCACCTGTCTAGTGAGAAGCTGAGGGAGCTCTGCTTGTTTAGACTGGAGAAACAATGCCCTCTGGGGACAACTAACACCTGCCCTCCAGCTGCTTGCAGGAAGGCCATCAGGACAGAGCTAAGTTCTTCAGAGGGTAACAGAATGAGTGACGACAGAATATGTTGAAACAAGACAGGGTCAAACAGATCATAAGGAAAAGCATTTTCTTCATGAAGACAGTCGACCAGTAGAACAGGTTTCCCGGAGAGGCTGTGCAAGCTCCATCTTTGGAGATTTTCGAGATTCAGTTGGACAAATTCCTGAGCAACCCAGTCTGACGCTGGAGCTGTCCTGGAATTATCATGTTAGCCTATGATGCTCTGTACGTGATTTCCCTTTGCTCCCTTCCAGTGCAAATCAAATCAACCCAGCTGGGACACCCAGTGCAAGTGTATTCTCACCACAGGATCTACCGCCAGCAGTAGGAGACATTATTGTAAGAATTACCAACCAAATACAGTAAAAGAGTATTCTCCTCCTACCTGTAAGTCTTCAGAGCAGACCTCTGCTCTATTCCTTCTAGAAAACCCACTGGATTAGATTTTCTGTTTCAGAACTCTTACACTTCCTGCAGTATTTTTCCTAATGGGCACCTCAAGATTATCCCACAATGGAGCATTTTCTTGTGGAAGTGCTCAGGGTAACAAGCGTTAAGTGCAGGCTTCGTGCCACAGAAACAGAACTGCACAGACATGCCCTTGTATACATTTCACAATAATCACCACGCTCAGTATTTATATAATATATCTTCTGAATACTTAACACACTATTAGCAATATGCATTTAATAGCAGTAGGGTCACCAAACTGCAAAATGCTCAGATAGCTCCTAATTGTATTACATTTCAATATTAGTTTTGATTTTGCAGCATCTTTATTATTGCATTTCAAATTTTAATGCATTTGATTTGTATGTTCTTTGGGATCTGAACGCTTTTCACACAAATATATCAGAAAATGGATACAACAATGAATCAAGCCCCCCAGCAGCTACCAAGAATTCCAGAAGGATAACAAATTTTGTTAAATTTTATAGAGGAATGATGGAAATAAACAAAGGATGCACTACTGGGAAGGGAAGGAAAAAAAAAAGAAAAAGTGTTCCACTATATAATCAATAAAGAATCAGTGAAGCAGAAGTAGGACTGTATAGATGACATGGGTAATATTGTGTTGATACACTGCCAAAAGAAAGTAATGAATTCTTTCACTCACTTTTCAAAAGGAACATGAAGTAAATGCCATGAACTCAAAGATACTTCACAAATAGAAGAGCAAAAAATATTGAAGGTACACAAGTTATGAGGAAATCAGGTTCAAGACTGAAAAGAGATGCTTAATAGACAAAACCTATAAAAATCTGGAAAGAACAAATGTATACATAGTGGTGTATAAAATAATTACTTTTCTTTTAAAATTCATCCTGATTAAATTACACTGGAGATGGTGAATGCAGGATTTTTGCATCTGGGGCTTTTTTTTGGTATATATTACTTTTACCTCAAGTGATTTGGAAGAAATCAATACTAAGTTAGCAAGAAGTTACAGATGACACAAAAACCATGAGGAATTCTCATAATGAAAAAAACCCAATAGCTGAACACAAGCAGATTTACTATAGGGTGCAAAATAACAAAATAAACTGCAACTTTGGGAAATACAAATATACATTACTGTAGAAAAATGAGCCTGAACTCTGCTGAGAACCTACAAAGATGACATGCTAAAGATATTGTAAGTCAGTTTCATTTTGCTTGGATTTTGAGAAGACCATTTGATCCTTAAGCTGTTTTATCTATCAGCTTAGGTTGATTAAATAAAGTCAGCCAGCCACCAACCCAGCAACTAAGTGCCTTTTCTGTTCTGTTTAATGCCCTGTATAAAATGAATGGTCATCTTCATATCTGACTGGAACACAGTGTCCCTGGCCAAAGAAAGAAAACTTCAATTAAACACAGCTTTGCAGGCACCAAAAAAAAGGTCATAGCAATTTTTTACTGCTTAGATATCACATCAGGAAACAGAGCTACTGCAGTGTATTTTTTTCATGGCACTCATTCAAAAATATTTTTCTACCTGCTGAAATCTATGCAAATGCTTTGACATAAATACAACTTGACATAGATTAACATAGATTAGCATAGAGGCTGATTCACCAGGGTCAGGATTTCCCGCTTAACAAAGAATTAAACAAACTCTGTGAGTGGGAAAGAATGATCTACAGAGAACAATGCACCAGCACTGCAGTTATCGGGAAGAATTTCCTGAATTGAGATCCATAAGAAGAATAAGCATATTTCCTCAAGGGAAAAGATGGAAATCATATTTCTTGGAACATCTATATGGAACGCATACATAAACCATTCCTACATGTACTGAAATGCATGTAAAAGTCCACTGACAGGGGCTACACGTGAGAGTTTAGTGGCACGTTTTCACATCTTTCCATTTTGTTAAAATGATCAGGAGAATCAATACTGTTGTAATGAATAGTTTGTCTCAAGCCTTCCTTTAAAGTTTTGAGGTGCATTTTGACCTGTCACCAATATGCGTAATACATTTATTCTCTATCCACTTGAAGGACTGTCAAAGTAATATAACTTATTGCCATCTTTTCATAAAATATTGATTTTCTAGTGTAATGTTCTTTTAAATGCAATCTCAGGAATATACATAAACAGTGAGAAAAATGAAGATGACAGAAATATAACACATAATTATTGTAGAAGTTCTAATGGTTACCTCCAGCAAAATGTATGGTGAATGAAAGTCTCTGTATGAAACAATTTTCAGCCAAATAAACTGTGATTTAAATTTATCATACTTACCATAAGAAGCCTATCTCCAACCTGCAACCTCCCATCCTTTTGCGCAGCTCCTCCATCAATAATCTTGGTGACATAGATGCTGTTGTCCCCAGGGATGTGTTGGTTTCCCACCCCTCCTGCGATACTGAAACCCAGACCTGGGGAAGATATGGAAAACAAAACATTAGTAATACAATGCACAGCATTAAAGAGGAAAGAGTAGCATGTATTTAATCTACTGTACAATTAGAGTATTTATGTATTCTTTACAGAAATACTAATAACGTAAGGTATTTGTGGAGTCAATACTCTCTCACTTTCCCTGGGAGGGCAAGGACATAAATGCATTATGGAAATTCTTTGTTGTGTACACCTATAGGAAGGTAGTTGTAGACAAAAAAAATCGAATCCTTGATGATTCTATACCCACGACTTGTCCTTGCCAGGGGCCAGTGAAGCCTACATCAAGAAGTTATGGCGTATCTTGCCATGACTAGTAATAAAACACTGAAAGTTGGAGTTTATTTTGTTAAATATTGGTATAAAATATACCACAGTCTATCAGAACAAAAATAAAGGTATTCTGATTGCCTCCACAATTTGGAAAATCCTTGGAGAGGTGTACTGTAGATTTTGCAAGTTTCTCTAACACCACAGTGAAGGGTCTGTGAAAGTGAAGGATAAACCGTGTGGACATTTGGATTTAATTGTGATTTGCATATTTTTCTAGGACACATATATCTTTGGCTATGGATACATAAAATAGGAAAGCAATATTCCTCTGTCTGTATATACATTCTGTTCAGTGATTTGTGCAATGCCTAGATAAACACCCAAAGAGTCAAACTATGGAACAATGTTGATAATACACGCTGATATGATTCAGGAAAAAGAAGGCAAAATAAATAGTTGTTGGGGGAAGAAAAAAAAGAGTTTTACCCTTTTCCTACTTTTCCTATCCTCTGACACATTGCATAAACGGACAAATCATTGCTTTGATTTATAAATAACATTTTTATTTCTCAATCAGAGATATGACAGAAACTATTGTGCTTTATTTCCATAAAAATCTACTTCACATATCTAATTTTTGTAGATGATCAAGCTAATAGGAACTTCCAGCTGAACAAATAAGCTGTTACTCATAATAACCTGCTTAGACTATTGCTTCAACTAGGCATTTCTCTTTCAGCTGTACAGAAAATCAGTTATATCTATTTAGAGAATAATCACTAGTTTTATCTATGAAACCTATGCTGCTCCGTTGTTTTTAAAACAAACATGTTCGTAATAGCTTCAGCCTGAGCAATAAAACGCACAGTAAAAAATGAGTTGCCTGGAATTTGGTATTTTATAGCAAACTCACCAGTCTGACTACTTGTGCAATAAAACTTAAGGGAGGGTATATTTAACACACGCAGGCATTTTTAACAGCTCTATGAATACAGAAGGGAGGTTTTTTCGAGTGAATTAAATCTTTTTGAAATTTCTTTTCTTACATTATTTTGATTAGATCATTATTTAGCTTAACACATATGTGAGGTCAGATAACATAATGTACTACATAATGGATAGTGCCAAAGCAGTAAATTACAAAAAGAAACCTCTGAATTTATATCTCAATTTGAAATATTACTTAATTAATTAAGATTACTATTAGCAATACACATGAAATTAATTCAGAAGTACGGGATAATTAAAATAAAGCTTTAGTTAGTTTCCAGCTAAAGCTAGTGTCCACTGTTACTATTTATGCACTACTGCCAGGACAACTCCAAGGATTATGATTTCTTTATCACTGAAGAATTTGTTCGTTACCTTGAGACTACTAACAAAGAAGCAAAGAGATATCCTAAGAAAACATTAAGAACGGAAATTCTCCTTAAAGCATTGGTTGTGGAGAAGGAACAACAATTGAATAATGTTCCCTGGTGACATAATTATCATAATTATAATTATTGACCCCAAAGACATCTGCATATGCTTCTACCAGTAAAGCAAAGATCTGAGAGTATTTGAGAATGATGATGAGAGCAAATGAGTGGGTCAGACTGCAGCAGGAGAGCATTCTTCGGCTCCATTGCTCACCCAGGGCATGACCTTGAGAAAATTAGGTTATGGGATCCTTCGATCCTCTTCTCTTCCTTTCATTAACACTTGTGAAGGGCCAGGCCATTTCTGGCCATACAGCTGTCCTGTATTTTGTACAAAGGGGTTCCTAATGCAGCCTGGTCCTGCAGCAACATAAGCAAATAATAGCAAAGATCACCCCCTACTTTTTTCTGCAGTGACGACTGGGGTGCTGGTGTTTGTTTTCCCTTGTGTGGTTGCATCACAATTGGTGTATGAAACCACAAAATCAGAGGACTGAATCAGGCTACCCCCACTACAAAAGTGAAGTGTACAACGATGTAAGGAGTCCTTTTTTCTACTTCTTTAGTCTGCATAAAGGGAAGCTGCATTATGATGCACGGATCACTATTGTGTTTGGAAGCATGATCTGCCATTGGGATCCAAACAACCAGTACTGAGTACAAAGAAGTGTAAAGGAGCAGCAAAAGACAGAGAGCAATACTGTGGGGAGAAAAGAGACAACTCAAGAAGACAGTTTCCATGGCTTTCTTATTGATAATGATTTAATCCCATTGTGTAATCATACTTGCCTGCTTTAAAAGATTTCTTCTTGAGAAGAATAGGGGATGGAACAATGGGCAACTTAGTATTACTTCAATGACATTTCCTAATTGCTAGGGAACTAGCAAAGTATACTACAATAAAACTTTTCAGTAGTATTCATATGGCCAATTGACATCAGACAACTATGCGAATCATTCTGCTACCTGTGTAATCAATGAAAATTCATTAAGGGCTCTTAAAGAATGATTCATCTCATCGCAAAGAGACATCTGAAAGATGAATCACACTCTTGGTTTCTGAAAAGCTGGGGGCTGGATGTGGGAAGATGTGGGTGGGAGGATTAGTGATATAAAAGTTCACAACCTGAATTAAAGTCTCAACTCCACTTATACTGAAGGTTTCTGTGTTGTTTTAAAACTTTGGAAAGGTTTGTGCATCCATGGTGTGGATCCCTCTTGTCACTAGCTACATCAGGTTAGTCTCATATCAGATTCTTACTCTATTTTAAAAACAGAGAATCATTCAAATGTTTGGGAACACAGGGAGCAAGATATGTTTTCTAAACCTGGTCCTTTTTGTTGCTCCATTGAGTAAAAAAATAAAAAAGCAAAATAAAATAGCATATTTAATTGCAGAACCTTTTTCTTATTGAATCTTGTGGTAGGAGGACTTCGCCATCAGAAGACAGAACATTAGGATCCACTCTGAGGAATGTCCTACATCTCACTCCTACTTGGATCAAGTGCAACCTGCCTCACAGCAACACCTCAGCTTGGGCAGAGAGCTCAGTTTCCTCACAATGGGAATTATATGAAAGGTATTATTAAGGGAGTGGAGCATCTCCCACAGGAGGAAAGGCTGAGGGAGCTGGGTCTCTTCAGCTTGGAGGAGACTGAGGGATGACCTCATGAATGCTCATAAATATGTAAAGGGTGAGTGTGAGGAGGATGCAGACAGGCTCTTCTCAGTGATGGCCAACAACAGGACAAGGGGCAATGTGTGCAAGCTGGAACATAGAAAGTTCCACTTAAATATGAGGAAAAACTTATTCACAGTGAGGGTGACAGAACACTGGAAGGGGCTGCCCAGAGAGGTTGTGGAGTCTCCTTCTCTGGAGACATTCAAAACCCACCTGGACACTTTCCTGTATGACCTGATCTAGGTGTTCCTGCTCTGGCAGGGGGATTGGACTAGATGATCTTTCAAGGTCCCTTCCAGTCCCTGAGGTTCTGTGATTCTGTGATTCTGTGATAAAATGCATAATTTCTAATTGCTGGATTCCTGGCTTTCCCACTGTCTGCTTTACTGCTGACAAAGCAACCTGTTGATCACAGAGTAACTTGGTGAAGGCACAAAAGGTATAGAACTCATAAGAGAAATATGAGGCTAGAAACAAATGAAATATGAACCAAAATATGTATGTAAACATTAGGTGTAGAACAAAGATTGGAGAAATTAGTGTATTGACAATACACAATATTTCTAGCAATAAAACTAAAAATGAGTCTTTTCTATCAAGCCTGGACAGAATGCCTGGACTATGTTAAGACCCCAGCACAGGTGTCATTAGCAGCAGATCTTGTACTGTAACAGCAGGACATTGGCAGCAAGGTTACAGCATGTGACATATGCCAGTCTCCTGCCTGTAAGCCCAGCAGGAAAGCAGATCACTACAACAAAGATGTCTGTTTACTAAATGAAAAAAAACAAAAAAAAAAAAACAAAAAAAAACCCAGGCAATGAGCAGTTGCCTTGTCTAAGACTTACAGACTGAAAAAATAAATTTTTAAGGTAAAGGGCCGCCCCATAACAGCAGTGGACTCCTAGAGGGTATAAAACATCTGTCAAAAAAAAAATAGCCCCTGGTTGCCCATCAGGAAAATGACAAGAGATGTGTAAGGGTTCGATGTCCCATGTCCTTTGTGTCACACAAGTGAGCCAGACCACCTCGGTACATGTATCCTGGAGCTTGTAAGGATGTGAATGAAATGAAGAAGGAATCAAATATATGAGAGAATGACTGTAAGTGGGTAACTTATTTATAGATTTCATTAATAAATATAATGTTCCTTTCCTGTATGGTCTCTCATTGCATTTTGCCACAATCAGGTGGGAAACAAACTGATTTGCTCTAAATCACTGTATGCACTCAGATTTTATAAAACTGTTTCAGGCAGCAAACAAGGTAATATAACCAGAAAGTACCCATGCAACAACTTGTCTGACTGAGGACCTTCCCTGGCACATGACTTCCCCATGTCCCTGTGGGACATGACACATTGACCATGCTCTTGTGAGCAACTGGACAATGCAACGAGGAACCCAAACTGAGGTAGCTCCTGTGTTTCCACAGACCAGCCACTTCTACACTCATATATAAAAAATACTTCAGCATTGGTTTATTGTTGAAATTACATGGGCTTACAGGGACAGTATTAAAAGTCTCTTTTTTCCTCTGAAAGGGAGAACAGTATCATACTGATGAAGCTACCGATGAAGTTGCAAAACCTGGAGCAATGAAGCCCAATCCAGGCTTCTAATTAATGAAATTCCACTTGGAGGGAGCAAAGGAACATGGGTAATATAAAATGCTTTGACTGACATAATTTGATTGACTTGTTTTGACAGGTACCACAGTTATATCTAGAGCTATATGAATAAACAAGCTGAAACAAGGTTAATTATAAACAGAGGAGCAGCAGGGAATATCTCCCCCTTCCCCTTTCCTCAAGCCTTTAGTTGCCAATTTTAGTTTTCCTGGAGGAGAGATATAGCACATATTTCAAAGTAGCACCCCATAACTGTTGAATTCTAATATGCTTATTATAGCTGTGACTTATGATTACTGTTCTTTATTGACAGCAGAGAACTCTGTTATTTGTTACACACAACAATGAAAGACATTAAAAAACAAAAAATATGTTTCACAATAATTAAAAACACTACAAGAAGGAACTGGTCTTCCTTTACAGAACATTCTCTTTCTGTCTTTACTTTTCATTCCATTGTAGTGGTTTAACCCCAGCCAGCAACTAGGACTATGCAGCTGCTTTCTCACTTCTCCTCTCCAGTGGGATGGGGATAAGGATTGGGCAAATAAGGAAAACTTTTGGGCTGAGATAAAGAAAGTTTAATAAGTAAAGCAAAAGCTTCGCACACAAGCAAAGCAAAACAGGAATTGATTCACTGCTGCCAATGGACAGGCAGGTTCAGCCATCTCCAGGAAACCAGGCCTTCATCACGAATAGTGGTTACTTGGGAAGACAAACACCATAGTTTTGAACACCATCCCTTCCATCTTCTCCCCCCAGCTTTATATACTGAGCATGATGTCATACAATATGGAATATCCCTTTGGTCATAGGGGTCAGCTGTCTCGGCTGTGTCCACTCCCAACTCCTTGTGCCCCCTCAGCTTACTTGTTGGCAAGGAAATATGAGGAGAAGAAAAGGCTTTGAGTGGTGAGCAACAACTGAAACCCACAAAGCACTATCAACACTATTCCCATCCCAAACCCAAAACACAGCAACATACCAGCTGCTGTAAGAAAGTCAACTCCATCCCAGCCAAAACTGACACCCATGAATAAAATCCTGAGAAACTCCTAATCCTAAATGTAGGAAATGTAACTTTATCTGTCTCCTTCATTTTCTAGAGTTAGATTCAAATATCAATTTATTTCAGTGAGTTCTTATAATGAGATTCATATTCCTGAGTTACGTGACAGCTTATGTCAGGAGGACTTACATGAATAAAATTTGACTACATTTTGTTCTGTGGAGGAAAAAGTCAATCTAAAGTACAGTATGATTCATAAAATTTTAACTAGCATTCATAACAGACTTAAAAGCTACCTACTTTTATTGCCATCATTAATTCTCATTTCAGATCCTGATCCCAGATCATTTCAGAGGGCTCTTTTTGTAACTAACAATTTGATAATTTTGGAATTTCAAAGAAAGTGTACCCTCCCTTATCAACAAAACTGTCAAACTCTTACAAATGGATGAAGAGAAAACTGAGGTATACAACTTTTTTGCTTTGGTCTTCACTGGCAACCTCTCTCCCCACACCTCCCAAGTGGATGGACCACCAGACAGGCACTGGGGTAGCAAAGTCCCTCCCACTGTAAGAGATGGTCAGGTTTGTGACCACCTGAGGAACGTGAACATACAGGATTTTATGAGAGCTCATGAGATGCATCCCAGAGTCCTGTGGGAATTGGCTGATGTAGCTCCCAAGCTACCCTAAATGCTGTTTGAAAAGTCATGGCAGTCAGGTGAAGTGCCTNCTCATTTCAGATCCTGATCCCAGATCATTTCAGAGGGCTCTTTTTGTAACTAACAATTTGATAATTTTGGAATTTCAAAGAAAGTGTACCCTCCCTTATCAACAAAACTGTCAAACTCTTACAAATGGATGAAGAGAAAACTGAGGTATACAACTTTTTTGCTTTGGTCTTCACTGGCAACTCTCTCCCCACACCTCCCAAGTGGATGGACCACCAGACAGGCACTGGGGTAGCAAAGTCCCTCCCACTGTAAGAGATGGTCAGGTTTGTGACCACCTGAGGAACGTGAACATACAGGATTTTATGAGAGCTCATGAGATGCATCCCAGAGTCCTGTGGGAATTGGCTGATGTAGCTCCCAAGCTACCCTAAATGCTGTTTGAAAAGTCATGGCAGTCAGGTGAAGTGCCTGGTGACTGGAAAAAGAGAAACACAGTACCTATTTTCATAATGGGTAGAAGGAGGAACTCCCGACCTGTCAGCCTCACTTTTGTGCCTGGGAAAATCATAGAAGAGATCCTCCTTGAAGCTATGCTAAGGTCATGGAGGACAGGGAGGTGATTTGAGACAGCCAGCATGGCTTCACCAAGGGCAAATCCTGCCTGACCAACATGGTGACCTTCCATGATGGAGCAACTACATCATTGGACAAGGGAAGAGCTACAGATGTCATCTATCTGGACTTCTTTAAGTCCTTTGACGTGGTCCCCCACAACATCCTTCTCTCTAAATTGGAGAGATATGTATTTGACGAGTGGCCTATTCAATGGATGAGGAATTGGCTGGATGGTTGCATCCAGAGGGTAGTGGTCAATGGCTCAATGTCCAGATGGAGATCAGTGGATTCCCTCAAGGATCTGTATTGGGTCCAGTACTGTTCAATATCTTCCTCAATGACACAGCAGGATTGAGTGCACCCTCAGCAAGTGCATGGAAGACACCAAGCCGAGTGGTACTCAGCCTGAGGGATGGTATGCCATCAAGAGAAACCTGGACAAGCTTGAGACGTGCGCCCAAGTAAACCTCACAAAGTTTAACAAAGCCAAGTACAGGGTCATGCACCTGGGTCAGGGCAATCACAAGCACAAATACAGGCCAGGGGATGAAAGGACTGAGAGCAGCCCTGAAGAGAAAGACTAGGGGGTATCCATGGAATAAAAGCAGGACACGAACAGGCAGTGTGTGCTTGCAGTCCAGAAAGCCAACTGCATCCTGGGCTGCATCAAAAGAAGCGTGGCCAGCAGGGTGAGGGAGGGGATTCTGCCCATCTGCTCCGCTCTGGTGAGACCCCACCTGCAGTACTGTGTCCAGCTCTGGAGCTCCCAGCACAGAAAAAACACGGATGTGTTGGAGCAGGTCCAGAGTAGGGCCACAAAAATGATCAGAGGGCTGGAACACCTCTCCTATGAGGACAGGCTGAGACAGTTGGGGAAACACATGTAATTTTAAAACTTGGTTACCATACTGCTACCTACAGCTCCTCACACCTGTTCTAAAACAGCTGCCTGCTGGGAAGTCCCACAAAGCTAACATTTCTTTATTTGAGCTTGCTCTTCTGCGGGAGATAGGGAATGTGATGCTTCCTACCTTTTCATTAGATGCAAGGGGTTCATCAACATCATCTGAGACCCACAAAAGTCAGAAACACAAGAGTCCAGAATAAGGAAAAAAGTAATCTGTATGTTTCACACAGAATTACAGAATATCACAGATTAGAAGGAACCTTGAAAGATCATCTAGCCCAAGCCCCCTGCCGGAGAATACCTAGATCAGGTCACACAGGAAGGCGGCCAGGTGGGTTTNTGGAATTTCAAAGAAAGTGTACCCTCCCTTATCAACAAAACTGTCAAACTCTTACAAATGGATGAAGAGAAAACTGAGGTATACAACTTTTTTGCTTTGGTCTTCACTGGCAACTCTCTCCCCACACCTCCCAAGTGGATGGACCACCAGACAGGCACTGGGGTAGCAAAGTCCCTCCCACTGTAAGAGATGGTCAGGTTTGTGACCACCTGAGGAACGTGAACATACAGGATTTTATGAGAGCTCATGAGATGCATCCCAGAGTCCTGTGGGAATTGGCTGATGTAGCTCCCAAGCTACCCTAAATGCTGTTTGAAAAGTCATGGCAGTCAGGTGAAGTGCCTGGTGACTGGAAAAAGAGAAACACAGTACCTATTTTCATAATGGGTAGAAGGAGGAACTCCCGACCTGTCAGCCTCACTTTTGTGCCTGGGAAAATCATAGAAGAGATCCTCCTTGAAGCTATGCTAAGGTCATGGAGGACAGGGAGGTGATTTGAGACAGCCAGCATGGCTTCACCAAGGGCAAATCCTGCCTGACCAACATGGTGACCTTCCATGATGGAGCAACTACATCATTGGACAAGGGAAGAGCTACAGATGTCATCTATCTGGACTTCTTTAAGTCCTTTGACGTGGTCCCCCACAACATCCTTCTCTCTAAATTGGAGAGATATGTATTTGACGAGTGGCCTATTCAATGGATGAGGAATTGGCTGGATGGTTGCATCCAGAGGGTAGTGGTCAATGGCTCAATGTCCAGATGGAGATCAGTGGATTCCCTCAAGGATCTGTATTGGGTCCAGTACTGTTCAATATCTTCCTCAATGACACAGCAGGATTGAGTGCACCCTCAGCAAGTGCATGGAAGACACCAAGCCGAGTGGTACTCAGCCTGAGGGATGGTATGCCATCAAGAGAAACCTGGACAAGCTTGAGACGTGCGCCCAAGTAAACCTCACAAAGTTTAACAAAGCCAAGTACAGGGTCATGCACCTGGGTCAGGGCAATCACAAGCACAAATACAGGCCAGGGGATGAAAGGACTGAGAGCAGCCCTGAAGAGAAAGACTAGGGGGTATCCATGGAATAAAAGCAGGACACGAACAGGCAGTGTGTGCTTGCAGTCCAGAAAGCCAACTGCATCCTGGGCTGCATCAAAAGAAGCGTGGCCAGCAGGGTGAGGGAGGGGATTCTGCCCATCTGCTCCGCTCTGGTGAGACCCCACCTGCAGTACTGTGTCCAGCTCTGGAGCTCCCAGCACAGAAAAAACACGGATGTGTTGGAGCAGGTCCAGAGTAGGGCCACAAAAATGATCAGAGGGCTGGAACACCTCTCCTATGAGGACAGGCTGAGACAGTTGGGGAAACACATGTAATTTTAAAACTTGGTTACCATACTGCTACCTACAGCTCCTCACACCTGTTCTAAAACAGCTGCCTGCTGGGAAGTCCCACAAAGCTAACATTTCTTTATTTGAGCTTGCTCTTCTGCGGGAGATAGGGAATGTGATGCTTCCTACCTTTTCATTAGATGCAAGGGGTTCATCAACATCATCTGAGACCCACAAAAGTCAGAAACACAAGAGTCCAGAATAAGGAAAAAAGTAATCTGTATGTTTCACACAGAATTACAGAATATCACAGATTAGAAGGAACCTTGAAAGATCATCTAGCCCAAGCCCCCTGCCGGAGAATACTTAGATCAGGTCACACAGGAAGGCGGCCAGGTGGGTTTTGAATATCTCCAGAGAAGGAGACCCCACAACCTCTCTGGGCAGCCTGTTCCAGTGTTCTGCCACCCTCACTGTAAAGATGTTTTTCCTCATTTTTAAGTGGAACCTCCTCTGTTCCAGCTTGCACCCATTGCCCCTTGTCCTATCATTGGTCACTGAGAAGAGCCTGGATGCATCCTCCTCACACTCACCCTTTACATATTTATGAGCATTCATGAGGTCACCCCTCAGTCTCCTCTTCTCCAAGCTAAAGAGACCCGGCTCCCTCAGACTTTCCTTGTATGGGAGATGCTCCACTCCCTTAATCATCTTTGTAGCCCTGCCCTGGACTCTCTCAAGCAGTTCCCTGTCCTGCTGAGTTACTCTGCTCTGGCCTCAGAAGGAAATATACACAACTACAACTCTTTTACAACTGCTTTTTTATTCTTTTGGGTATCAAAATCAAATATTGCAGTTTGATTGAACCCATTATGTTGCAATAAGAAAGAAAGGAATTTTTCTCAGGACACCAGGTTACACTTCTTGGCTTAAAAAAATGTTTACATTTAGTCAGAAAGGAGACAATGGGAAAATGACATTATGATGCAAATACTAATATGCCAGCAAGGCAGTGCGTGCATGTTTAAAACCAATCATGGTGTAGGTACATCAGGTAAAGCACCGGTTTTACATTATCATAACAGCAAAGCTAATAATTCCGTAATCTTTAATAAAGCCTTGAAAACACATTTGTTTAATTACATTGCTATTTGTAGAAATTTGTAAAAAAAATCTAACATGCAAATGTTCCATTCAGTTTTGCAGTTATATGTTTTTTCCCATTACAATTTTTTTTGCCTGCTTATATTTATCCCTAAAGATACATTCCCTTCAGATGTAGTTGAAAAGAAAGAAAGCAGCAAGCTAGGAAATACATTTAGAGCTTCATTAGAAGTTGTGTTTATTCTGTGTTTTTTCATTTATTCAAATTAATTAGGAATAAATTTCCCAGAAAGTACAGACAATGAACAGTGGCCTAATTGCACAACAGGAATTCTCAAGAATCCTTCAAAATTGGCCTTGAAAAGAGAAGGCAGTATTCTGAATTATTCACAATAAGCTGATTTTTAAGCATTAATGAGGATTCAAGTCCACTGAAAATCATTTTAAATCACACCGTCACAATTTTACTAGCATTAAGTCCAAGAAACAGAAAATTATTTCAATTTTGATGTATGTGGGCACTCCCAAGATTTACAACAAGCCACATGATACACTGAGTCTAAACATTTCGTGTTAAACCCAGTCAAATTATGTTTTTTAAAAAGTGAAGGTTAGTCATGTAAATCTGATAAATCCAAGATCTGCTCCTGCTTATAATTTCATTTTTTTAAGTGTCTTTTCTCACATTTTCATGCCAGGTTTGCATATGCCCACACTGAAGCTGTGTTTGTACTTTGACTTTCTGTTCACGCAGGAAGTTTCTGCGTGTTACTGGTGCACCCACAAGGACAAATAGTCCTCAGATTCAGAGTCACTACAAATGAGAATTTTTGATTAGGGTAGACATCATCTGGCTGGCTGCATGTGCGATAGGATCATTTACACCTTGCAGGGAATAATGTTAAACACAGCGCAAGCGACTGTATGGCTGAATGTGACATGAATGGACTGTCAAAGGCTACCTTTTTTTTTTTCTCACTCTACTTTTTCTGCATTAGTAGCAGTTTTCTTAGCAAGAGATTTTTGGGTATTTTTTATCTCAACATCAACCATGCCCCTTCATTCACTTGAGCAAAAAATAAACTGGACTTTGCATGACTACAGATGAGGACAACATCCCTGGAAGTGTTCAAGGTCAGGTTGGACAGGGCTTTGAGCAGCTTAAACTAGTGGAAGATGTCCCTGCCCCTTGCAGGGAAGTTGTACTAGATGATCTTTAAAGGTCCTTTTCAACCCAAACCATTTCATATTTCTAAGCACCAAGACGTCCTAATTAGCCAGGTAGGGGGATGTAGGATGCATTTTTAAGAGTGTCATATGCTGATCTAAAGTCACACTACTGCCAGAAGACATAATTTTGTTTTCCTCCATGCCTTTGGCCACACTTTCCCACTGCCTGCCTTGTATTAGCCATGAAGATTTTGTAGTAAAATGGATTGGCAAGCTGAAAATGGCACGAAAACCAAAACAAATTAGTCTGAATCGCAGTCCAGGTGCATATTTGCCAGCATCTACAGAGATGGCAGCAGTAAGAGCCATCATCTGAGGATGGTGTCAAGTCCCCATGTCCCTGTTGCTGGCAGCACAGTTTTGAACAAGGCTCTTTATTATGGAGCTGTGACTCCTATGGAGAGCAATGCAATGTTATCCCTGATGCTGAGCAAACTCAACTTGGACGATATGGCAAGAAGGAAAGATGCAGGGACAAGAGCAAGCTGGAACGAGTAGGACAGAAGTGGCTACTTAGGCTAGCAATGCACCTGAAAATCACTCAGTAAAACTATGCATTTAGAGCATGAGTCCTACTGGAAAGAAAGGGAACAACAAAAGTGCTCTCCTAAGCTTAATAGAAAGAACAAGAAGTCAGCAATCATAGGTTTGCAGTACTTCTGAGAGCCAAGACAAATCTGATATTGCTATAGCAGAAGAAAACAGTGTAATAATGATGTTCATTCAACATTTTTTTGACTTTTGCTGTGGCAATACTATGAACTTTTCCTGATTAGAGAATGAAATATTAAACCTTTAACTCACCCCTTTCAAGATAGGCACGGGGCTTGAGAAAGTTGACTTTAACCACCTTTGGCAGCCTTGTGAGAGTGTTTAATTTAGAGAGCAGTTATACACAAGGCTTGAAAGTGGTGGGAAACCAAACTATCTCTACTGTCCTTTTTTATTTTTTTTCCTAGGACAAGTTTTTAAGGCAATTAGCCTCATTACTGTAAATATGCTCTTATAGCTGTATATATTTTAAGAGCACCTCCTGTTAAAAATACCATTTTCCCTTAATATGTATCCGATAATCAACTCCTTAAGGTTTTCCTTTTGAGAAGTATCTGGAAACTATTCTGGCAGAGCTTGATCTCACTGGCTAAAAAGCAAGAGAAGTCCCCTTTCCCTGACTGTCTCCTCTCTTCACCAGACTGTTCAGACAAAATCATGAAGTTTTTTTTTCCCATTTCATCCACTGCTCATCCTCTTAAGTTTCACCTGACCCCATTTAATTCCTGGTAGATCTCACATAAATTCAGACACCTAAGTTTTGGACAAACAAACAAGCGGCAGTTATGGGAACTCAGAGTGACTGCACTGGGAAGAATCAAAGAATCTGCTATTTCTTTTACATTATATATTAACTCAGGTTCAAATGCTGAAATATGGTTCAATTTCTATGCACAAAGTAGACCAGTTGTTTCAGGCATAGGAACCAAATTTTTGCTGACAGTTGATCATAGTTTATCTATCATTAACACATAGTACCTACATAATTTTCTGCAAAAATTACTATAATTACTGACAGCAGCACAAGTGATTTCCTTCCCATAATAATGCAAATGAAAAGCATTTGATGATGTAGATAAGCACACAAAGATCTGTTTAAATGTAGTTATTACTTTTTGATGAGTTGTTAATTTTTAAAATCATGGTACTATGTAAAACTGTGCTTTTCCTGCCAATTTTTTTGGATCGAGATTCATTCTTGAAACCTACAGACTTGACACAAATAACTATTTTAATTCATGAACAAATGTTATTGGCTTTGTATAACATTAGGTGATATATATTTAACTGAGTACAACTGGGACACTGCTTTCTATGTTGGATAGCTCTTCTAGACAAATATTTAATAATTTATCACCAATAAAATGGAGACAGAAGGAGCAGCCTGTCAGTTTGGGATCTGTTTAACAACCATAAGCATCAGGGAGAGAGTCATCAGTTTCTTTTTTTCATCCTCCATCTGATGAGGGAAATTTAGCATTGTTCTTCTTATCACTGTTGCAAAGCTGAACACAAATACTTTCCTAAAAATCTCTCTGCCAGTTATGTTGAAATAATAATAATGCTTGAAAGTACAAAATGAATTGAAAGTTCATCTTGTAGTCTCTTATATATTTGCAATCAACCCATAAAGAAGCTGTCATCCATTCAGGTACTTTCTTCTTAAAAAACAGAGAAAGAAATCAAGACACAAATTTACAAGCAATTTTATAATTTCACATAAGATTATTTACAGAGCACTGATGTTAAAAGTTTGCAAACATATAACTGATACAGAGAACAAGAAGAGGTGGTGCTTATTGAACTGTAGTAATAAGACACCCTGAAAATGGATTCATGAGTCATTGCACTTGGCTTTGACTCTTTTTTTCTCCCTGAACCTGTACTTTGGTCCCTCAGTTCAACTTAGTGATGATGCTTTTTTGCAATAATCTAAGAAATAAAGTGAAATAAAAGGGTTTCCTTGATATTTTTCATCAAGGCTCTTCATAAGAGTATAAAACAAGACCTTCTGTCAGTCACTTGAGGAGTTCTATCTAGGGAGAGTATTAACATGACCTTTCCATCAGCTATTTTAATTAATAACAATCCTTAAACCTCCCTGCAATGCCAGAGGTTGGGTGTAGGTCTCTGGGAATGAGGTACACCACATGCCTAACAAAAAGTGGAACTCTGGGGGAAAGAATAAATATACTAATGTGTTGATTCATTCCCAGGTCACTTCTGGGTCATCACTTAGAAATTTTAAGCAACTATTTGGATAGAAAAGATTCATCCCAATGAGACTCACAAATGTAGAACCCAAAGTCTATAAGACTGATTTTAAATGTAAAGAAATCCAGCTCTCCCAGAGGTGGAAAAAAGTGTTTTGGAATTATAGAATCATAGAATTGTCTAGGTTGGAAGGGACCTTTAAGATCATCTAGTCCAACTATCAACCTAACTGATAAAAAAATGTATCACTAAACCATGTCAGTAAGCACTATATCAATGCGTGTTTTAAATACCTCAACCACTCAATGGTGCCTCAACTACTTCCCTGGGCAGTGTGGTCCAATGATTAATAACCCTTTCAGTGTAAAAATTTTTCCTAACATCCAATCTAAACCTCCCCTGGCAGAACTTGAGGCCATTTCCTCTTGTCCTATTGCCTGTGACTTGGGAGAAGAGACCAATCCCTGCTTCTCTACAACCTCCTTTCAGGTAGTTGTGGAGAAGGTCTCCCCTCAGCCTCCTCTTCTCCAAACTAAACATGCCCAGTTCCCTCAGCCTCTCCTCATAAGACTTGTTCTCCAGACCCCTCACCAGCTTTGTTGCCCTTCTCTGGACCCACTCCAGCACCTCAGTGCCTTTCCTGTAGGGGCCCAGAACTGGACACAGCACTCGTGGTGGGGCCTCACCAATTCTCAGTACAGAGGGATGATCAACTCCTGAGTCTTACTCACCACACTGTTCCTGATAGAGGCCAGGATGCTGTTGGGCTTCTTGGCCACCTGGGTATACTTCGTTATATAAGGCAGGATTTAACACTAAAAGCCTTAGTGCAGTCCAAAGCAAAGGAGTCCTGACCAGCCTCCAAATACTGAAACCTGCTCTGACAACAGCCTTTGGTGAAGAGCCAGCCACCCATCTGACCAAACTGTTACTAAAGGGCACAAACCTAGCTTGAGCAACAAAAAAGAAGGAAAGCCAGAGAAATGGTAGCTGGATGTGAATAAACAAATGAAGAGGGAGACTGCAGCTTATCTGCTTTTGTATTCATTAATATTTTCACATGCGGAGAAGTTTCTTTTCTAAAACTATTTTATCTCTGCTAGCCACAAATAAACTAAAAAAATATGGAAATAAAAATATACTAAATTACTTTGGAAGACAAGCAAAGGAAACATGGTTTTTATCTCCTCTATTTCTGCAGGTGCAGGATTTAAATAG